>OX422207.1:273006885-273606885 GCA_949130495.1 Sambucus nigra | reverse complement strand
CAGGAATATCAGCCATTTAAATGTTTGATTGAATGAGGTCGATTAGAAATATTGTTCCCACAGACGGCGCCATTCTGTTGATGCAAAAAACTAGACTAGTCTAATTACTTGATCACAAATAAAAATAATTAAAAGAGACAAAAGATTTTTAAAGTGGTTTGGCTTAAGGAAATAGCCTACGTCCACTATTGTGTATTGCATTGGGCTTGTTCAATTGCCTCTTTTCTCGTGTCCCTTGGATGTAGGGTTTACAATGTTTTTATAGCCCCCAGTAGGTGTACAAGTGTTTAAATATCAAAGGATGGAATGTCTTTATATCGTAGACATTTACATCTGTACAATCATTGATGTATACAACTGTTGGCGTTTTCCTATCATTGTTGGTCGGTCTTCCTGGGCAAGTCGGCATTTCGTCCTTGTTGACTAGGATTAATCTTCCACTGTACAACACGTGTAAGTGTCCGAATGGTCCACGTATATGGATAATTTTTGGTATTGATACCTAGGCTAAAGGAATAACGTAACGACATATTACCTAGCCCCACCTAGAAAGATACCCAATCATACAAGCATACATTCACTACTCCCATACCTAAAAAATGTCAACAATAACAAAGTTTACCTATTAATCCCACGCCAAGAAAGGAACTTAATAAAATGGGTGAAAGTACAACTACTCCCAAAAACCCAACGTTCCCACGATGCCGAAATATTAACACGAACAATATCCACATAGATTATATTTTTTATCACTGTAATCCGTTAATTAATCCTACGATTTTTATTCCATTCAAAACACATCCATTTAATCATGTGATAACAAAGTTCTAATAGTCACACGAGTTGTCAAATTCTATAATTTAAATGCAAGTGATATTTTACCAATTAACACATACTTCCATTCTAACATGCGCATTAATAATGTTACACAATAAAATTTTCGTTCTATAACCTGCACATCAATCAAGTAATTTTACGAGTCAAAATATCATTACAAGTTCTTATATTTAATTCTAACATGTGAATCATATCTACCGTAATTCAAACCTCTAATCTAAACATGAGATTGTTTCCAGTTATAAACCAAATTTTTAGATTTAATAAAAATAACCCGATTTTTACTTTCACTTTTCCTAATTAATCTTCCTAATTATTTTGAAAAAGCATGATTAATTAAGATTTAGGTAATATTTAAAACATAATATACTTAAGGGGAACAATAGAAATATTAATTCCTAATAATAAGTCACTTCGAAATTCTGATTAGTTGGTTGCGATCCTCTCACAAAAATAGCAAATACTCGTTCTTGATTGATCTTAAGAAAACTTGATTTGAATCTTCAAAACTTGAGTTAAAACTTGTCTTTAATGGTGTTTAGGTCTTGTAAAAGAGAGGAGAGAATAATTTGGGCTATTTTAATCGCGAGTGATCAGTCATTTACTAAAATAAACAAGAATATCATTTTGTTCGTTCTCAACGTCACTGTCGATTTTTTTTAAATTACTAACCACCTAAGTTAAAATAAGTTGATGCCAAATTTTATCTTGCATTAACAGACAATAATATGTGGAAATAAAAATAATATAAACCATTCACCTAATAGCTGAAGTCTAGAACATCGTAGGATAAAATAAATAAATGAATGAATGCTGAATAAACCATCGGCTCCAGATCCAAAATCCAAATCATAAATCTAACTGAAAGAAGTGAATCTAAATACAGAGTCTGAAAACTGAAAAGAATAAATCCAACTAAAAGTCTAAACTGAGTGAGCAACAAGTCCAGCGAAAATAACCGAATATGAATCATAAACTATAAATGAAATAACTGAAGCGTCTACTTAAGTCCTACTTGCTTCCATAAGTGTTGTAGTTACGCATCCCTAGAATGGATCATCATGTCTGGCGTCCCTGTGGCTGGACACCTAAAAGCTTTGAAAATAGATTTGATATGGGTTAGAGAAATATTTAACAAGTATTTAAAATGTAATAAGAGCTATTATTATACACATGTTAGTTTCGCGTGCACTCCCTTGAGTTCCTCACCTCTCAACTATAGTGCACACCTAACGTTTCCTATCAAGCCCATCTAGTTATGCTACCCAGCCTAACTAGTTCCAATAAGCATCTATTTAACCACTAGTATGCTTATCTCACTCGTACTGCCCATACGATACGCTATCGTAAAACCAAAATCAATATTAGTCAAATATTATATTTGAAATATTAATTAAGTTTCTCTTACTTAAGTTACTTTAGGTATACACTATCTATATCTTCTACTACCACACAAGAGTTAAACAAATCACACGTGTATGTATATATAACAAGCTATCTATATATACAACTACAATATCCTTGGAATGAGAACCGCGATGCATGCATACTCCGCTATCGAGTCCATGTACCTCACTTACCACATCAAGGACTACCGGTTCGGAATCTCCCTCAAACCATAAATCAAATAAACACATAATGAAGTCAAACATAGTCCTAAGCATTTAGGCTACGCACATACCTACCACAAATAAATGACCGGTCACAACATCCTACACTTAAATAGTGCTTAGACCTAAGCCCTATGTTCTGGGGCACACATCCCGATCTCGTTGGCATCACCAAGGTGGGATTGCCCATCACACGTAACCTCCCATGATAGCAGGAAGCGTAGGTATGCTTACACACATAAAATGCACATAATAGGTATACACACAACCTACAAATATAACCATTACGATTATCGTATGTCTCGAATAACCAATGTACTAACGATTCACACCTTATATTATTTTCTTGTTTTCAAGAGTATCACTCACTACCAGGGATGGAAATTTAACCTGACCCGACTCGACCCTAATGGGGCGGGTTCGCGTTTTAAAAAAATGTTTATTAAACGAAGCGGGTTTGGGTTTTATCAGAATATGCTCGACCCGTCCCACCTCGCCCCGTTTAGTAAATTTACTATTATATCCTTATTATAGTAAGTTAATAACACTCATACCACATATATAAATAAACTTAAGAAAGAAACCCTAACTCAAATGCGTTTCTCAAATCGGCTGCTACTCCTACTCTCCCTTGTCCTCAGCCTCAAACCCATTTCTCTCTCACTCTAAAGCCATTTCTCTCTCACACTCTAAACTCATCCTCTCTGCATTCTCTTTATCACTCGCGCGTCTCACTCTCAGTCTCAGGCCACACAACAATGGAGTCTCTCTTCACTCTCTTCGTTTCAAGCCACATAGCAGCGGCGTCCCTACACTCTCTTCGTTTCAAGGGTAGCTTTTTTTAAGGATTTAGCATGAGCTTGTTTTTCTAAGGATTCAGAGTCTCTGGTTCATTTTTTTAAGGGTTCATTTTTTTAAGGAATACATCAGCGTGTTTTTTTTTAAGAATACATCAACGTTATTGTTGGTTTGTTGCTATTTTTTAAGGAATACGTCAACGTTGTTGTTGGTTTGTTGCTATTATTAAGGGTTTGTTGTTGTTATTAAGTGTTTTCGAAGGAATACATCAACGTTGTTATTAAGGGTTTTATTGTTGTTGGTTTGTTTTATTATCACTACCGGACGGCACTAATTGTTGTTGTTAAAATTGTTATTAAGGGTTTTATTGTTGATGTTAAGAAATGGACTACACTAATTGAATCTATTTTACATATTGTTACTGTTAGATGATCCTTAATTAAATTTTTATTTTTTTGTAGACAATCCAGACCTACAGTTTTTAATGAGGAGTCTGATCCCATGGAAGTTTAACGAAGAGGTAATGCAAGTAAAAAATCTATTAGAATTTTTATTTTATTTAAATTCTCTTTAATTTAAAACTTTTCTAAATATGTTTTAAATTTTTATTCAGGTTTGAGTTGATGAGAAGGAGGAGAGGAGATTGCAAAAAGATGATAGTCGAGCTATTTGAGACTTTTGTGTAACATTTGCTATATTCTGGACTTTTGAGACTTGTGTTGTTTAAAATTTATTTTATTGTAGTTGATGTTATTTATGACTTATTTTGTAATAGTTAATGTTGTTTGAGACTTAGTAGTAGTTTGGCTTTTTAAATTGTGTTATTTTATACATTTTAATTATTTTGAGGCTTTTAAGTTGATGTTGAAGTTTTAGACTTAAAAATTGATATTGAGGCATTGTTATTTGCTTATAAAGTCACCTTTATTTTTATATAGTAAAATCTATTTTTTTTTAAATAATTAAAGTTTGGGTTTTAACTCGCGGGGCAGGGCAAGTTCTGACCCGTTTAATTCAAGTTGGGCAGGGATGAGTTTGAGGAGGTTATAATTAAACGTGTTCAAGGTTTAAAATCATATTCCGTTGCGGGTCGCAGGGCGGGGCGGGTTAATATTTTTTTTCACGAGGCGGGTTTGGGTTTTGATAAACCCGCCCATACCCGACCCGTTGCCATCCCTACTCACTACTTTATTGGTATCAATTTTGGTTCATCATTTACGCTCCCATAAACTGTTTTTAAGTTCCTGATATTTAACATAATCGTTTAACCTCGTAGGCCCTAATCTCATTTTACCCTCATTATGATTAAGCCGAAGCTTTAACTATAGGTCTACTGATAATATCCAAGTCCTCATATAGTTCATAAACCATTACTAGAGTTCCCCATAATTATTGGTAAAGAAAGATATATAAATAAACAAAGATTCATTGTCAGCAATCGTTGATCGATCGACAAAATTGATCGATCGATTGAGTCATCGATCGATCGACATCCTTCGATCAATGCCGAAAAACCAATCTCTCCGAAAACGTGTTTTTTGCTATATTTACACAACCAAACCTCCATGAAACTCATCCAAACGCCCAACCAAATTAACCAGACTTCATATAGGAATGTTTAAAAAATTTCCAACGTAATCATACTCTCAAATCATCATGAAATTCACATTAAACAAGATTAAATTCTCACTTTATTCCTATATACCCTAGGTTTACCTTTATTGCATGTCCATCTTCAAGAACCCAAATTTATATCATTCTTGTTAATCCCAAATCTCAGATTTCGTGTTACATTAACATGAGTTTGATTTCAAAGATGATACCCCAACAAATCATGAATCAAATAATCCGAATATACATCCTAAAAATCATGATGTCATGTAATATTAACCCTACACTATTATGGGTAATATAAGTACTCAAAATAATTGCAAGTTTAAACAATTGCCTTAGGGTTAGTGGTCTGATTTTCGTTGCTAGATGATGAAGGCGTCTTCTCCTTGCTCTGTTCTTGATTCCGACGACGACGATGGTGAAAAATGGTGCTCTCTCTAGGAAGATGACTTCTCTATTTTGTGTAGAGGAGATGAATAACCCACGTACACTTAATCTACCAATACTTATAATAGGACAAAATCCGAAATCACTATTTATCCCCCTATAAAATTGACCAAAATGCCCCTTTTGGGTTGTCTTTTCATTTCCAAATGATCCGAGACTCAAAACCCACGTCCCAATAGACTTTTCTGACTATTTCGAACCTTCCGGACGCAACGACGCAGTCAAAATGACTATCAGGTCGATAGAAAATAAATTTTCTTTTTAATCTCACAATTTAGTCTCGACACGTCCCATACCGCGTCCGACTAAGAATTCAAATTACTGAATTAATAACACACCGCCATATCAATAGCATCTCATTCATATATTACCTAAATATCTTTAAGTAATATTCATAATTATACATTTTAATATCCCCAACTCGGATAAAACCCAAATGAATTAATTAATAATAAAATTCAATTAATCCATTAATTTAAAATATAACTCATTTTAAAAGTCATTAAAATCACGGGGTATTACACTAACCTATGGTGAATAACTCTGGATACTGCTCGTGCATATCATCCTCTCGCTCTCACGGCGACTCATCTACATTTTGGTGCCCCCACAGAACTCAAACAAGGGCACAACCTTGGACCATAACTTATGCTCACTACAATCGAGTATAGCGACTAGTCTCTCCTCGCAGGAGATAACTGGTTGTAAATCTATCTCCTCTAATGGAACGTGTTAATAAGACCTCTAGCTCCTCTAGTACATTTTCAGCGACGACACGTGGACACATCGTGAATCCACTATAAGTGCTCTGGTAAGACCAGCCTATACGTAATTGGTCCTACCTTCTCGATAATCGAAAAAGGATACACATACCTAGGTGCTAGATTTCCTTTCTTTCCGAACCTCATGACTCCCTTCATAGTATACACCCGTACTAAAACTTGGTCACCAATCTTTGTCGATATTTGCCTCTTGTCTGCGTCAGCGTAACTCTACTGCCTCTCATGAGTTATATGGATGCATCCCCGAATAAGCTCAATCTTCGTACTAGTATCCTGAATCATCTCTGGCCCTAATAGTTTTTGTCCCCCACCTTTAACCAATAAGCTGGAAAAGGACAAGTTCATCCATATAGTGCCTCAAATGGTGCCCTACCTATGGTGAACTGGAAGGAGATATTATAAGAAAAATCCACCAATGGAAGGTACTACTCCCATTATCCCCCGAAGTTGTGTATACACATCCTCAGCATATCCTCCAACACTTTATTAACTCGTTCCATCTGCCCATCCATATGTGGATGATACTCAGCACTCAAATGCAAATATATGCCCATAGCCTCTTGAAAAATCTGTCAGAAATGGGACACAAAAATCTTATCCCGATCTGACATGATATTAATCAAAAACTCATGCAGCCTCATTGTCTCTGTAATGAACAACTGCGTGTACTGACTCGTCTTAAAATCTATACAAATTGGTAGAAAATGGGCCACCTTAGTCAAATGATCCACTACCACCAAATGGAGTCATGACCTCTCTGCGATATTGGTAACCAGGTAATGAAATCCATAGATTTACTTTTAGACTTACACACTGGGACCTCTAGTAGCTGCGATATCCCTGTTGGTTACATGTGTTCTACCTTCACTAGCTGGCAGGTAACACAATTCGATACAAACTTTGCTATGTCCCACTTCATCCTCGACCATCAATACTATCTATGCATATCCTGGTATATCTTATCCCTACCCGACTCTATCGCAAACCTCGACCTATGCGACTCTATCATCACTGCATGTCTCAAATCCTCATCCTCTAGAACAACGAGTCTCTCATTAAAGTGCAAGCCTCCCTCAGAACTGATCGAGTAGGACTCCACCCCTTTTGCAAATAACTGACATACTCTATCCTGGAAGAACTGATCCCTTGCCAATGCTTTTACTACCATCATAATAATCTCAAGAGTGATATCCAAAATGAACATATAAGCTCTGGCAACCTCTTCATCATGTCAAAATTCTCTCCACTTCGCCTTCCAAACCTATGTTATCTCCCTTGTAGGTCGTCGGCTTAACGGGCCTGCCACCACGTTTGTCTTTACAGGATGATATTAAATATCAAACTGGTAATCCTTTACGAATGCTAACCATCTCCTCTGCCTCATATTTAGATCTTTCTGCGTGAACAAATACTATAGTGATTTATGATCCATGAACAAACTGAACTGCTCCCCAATAAAGTAATGCCTCCAAATCCTCATGGCAATGATAACTATTGCTAACTCAAGGTCATGTGTGGGGTAATTCTTCTCTTGGGTCTTAAACTTACGATATGCATAATTTATAGTCCTCCCTCTTGTTTAGTACACTCTTAAGTCTCTGCAAGGATGCAAATGTATAAACATGGTACTCCACTCCTCTCCTCTCCTAGGTAATGCAAGTATAGGTGTTGAAGTCAATTTATCCTTTAGCTCATCGAAAGCTAACTGATAATGGTCATCCTAAACAAACGACACCCCTTTGTGAGTCAGGTTCATCAATGGACCCACAATATTTGAGAAGCCCTAAATAAAGCGACGATAGTATACTGCTAACCTCAGAAAATTACGAATCTCGATCGATGTCATGATCTATCCCCACTCTTTCACCATCAATACGTTACTTGGATACCAATGACTTTATTGAACACTATATAGCCCAGAAACTATACATCCTGTAATCAAAATCCACACTTTTTGAATTTGACATACAACTTATGGTTCCGTAACGTTTGCAGAATCATACGCAGATGCTCTGCATGCTTATCCTATGAACGAGAGTAAACCAGAATGTTGTATACGAATACGATCATAAAGTGGTCAAGAAACTATCCGAAAATCCAATTTACAATATCTATGAACACTGCTGGCGCACTAGTTAGGCCAAACGATATCACCTTAAACTCGTACGACCCATACCGTGTCAGGAAAGTGGTATTAAGAATGCCATCCTCTCTAATTTGCAACTGATGACACCTCAATCTCATATCTATCTTAGAGAATCATGGCTATCCTCTCAGTTGGTCGAATAAGTCATTGATCCGAGACAATGGATACTTATTTCGAATCGTGACCTTGTTCAGCTCCCTATAATCAATACACAAACAAAGTTCCCATCCTTCTTCTTGACGAATAACATCGGCACACCCCACGGTGATGTACTCCTTTGGGTGAAACCCTACCCTAAAAGCTTCTGGATCTGCTCCCTCAACTCTTACATCTCCGAAGGGGCCATGCGATAAGGTACTCGGGCAATCGGCCTCGTACTCGGTGCTAAGTAAATAATGAACTCAATCTCTAGGTTAGGCGGTAACCCGAGTATCTCGTGGAACACATCCTTGAACTCCCTCACCACTAGAATCTAATCTAAAGAGACAACCATTTTTGGTGAAGTCTCCTCCTCAATATAGTACAAGTGTGTGCTTGAACCTCCCTCAAGAGGAGGCATTGCTACCAAGAACATTTCTTGTCCTGGAATAGAAAAAAATAATTATCTTCCTAAAGTAGTCCACCATCACCATGTACCCTGCTAACTAGTCCATGCCCAAGATGACATCATAACACTTCATATCTAACACTAGAAGGTCGGCTGCTAAATATAATCTCCTAACGTCAATGCCTACACTCCTATAGATCGAGTGTATAAGCGACCCATTGCCCAAAGGTAACTCTACACTTGTAAGGAGACTATTGGCTGTCTTTAATAGACTGGATGCACGTGCAAATCTGGTAGTTATAAATGAGTGTGTCACCCCCATATCAAATAAATTTTTATCCTTATGACCATGAATAGGAAACGTACCCTTAACTGTTGGTGGCGTCTGCATGCTTGTAGTAAGACTACATCCCGAATGTTATAGACACATCCATACTATAGCTGCCCCTGCTGTTGTAGGGCTGGTGGAGCTGGTGCTGCAGGGGGTAACTAGGCCTACTGTCCCTATTGTGGTACTCTATCCCTGCTATGAGAAACTCTCCTCTTATGAATCATATGTCCATAAGTAACGCAATGACCCGAAAAGTCTCCCTACCTCTGACCCTGATGGCCCTATCGAGGTTGCCCCTGACGCTGGACCTAGTGGCCTCGACCCTGCTGGCCACCCCCATTGTTCCTTTGGCCCTGGAGGCCCTAAGGAACATGTTTCTGATGTTGCTGCTGGTTAGGACCCTATTGGCCTTGCCTGAATTCACTACCCTCGGATCGGTAACTTCCCGATCTAAATATCTTTGTCGAATCCCCCTGCGGGGAATCCTACCTGGTGCTTACTTATTTGCTGTTGTGGTGCCCCTAAGGGTGGCAAATTTTAACAAGGCACGACAACAAGACACGAAATTGGTCGGAAAAACACGACTTGTCGTGTTTCGTGTCGTGTTCGTGCTAAAAATTTGACTCGAAATTAACCCAATTAACACGGCCCATTTAATACGATTTGAACCCAATTGAAACAACCCATTTAACGCGATTTGAACCCAATTACACCTAATTAACCCAATTAAACTCATTTAAAAATTAAATGGATCTTATCCCTACACTTGTCAAAAGATGAAGCAATCACATATTAAAAGATAAAACCCTAATATATTAAATGGCCACAACATCTCTCATTCTCACAAACCCTCATCTCTCTAACTCCACGAACCCTAACTAACAGCCACAAATCTCTCTCTTTAACTCCACGAACCATAACCCTAACATATCTCTCCTCATCTTTCATTATTCACCGCACCTCACCTCATTCCCACCACACCTCATCTCTCAGCCACGGATGATTTTTCTTCCCCACAAAAAAACATCTCTATCTTCACTCTAAAATGCATGCAGAGAAGAAATTAAAAGTTAATTTTGATACCTCAAAGAAACCAGTTGAGATTGAACCAAATCTTGATGAAAATGATGAGGTTAGTTGGAAAATTTTGATTCGTTCTTTATTTCAAAGAAACCATTTTTGTTGCCATGATGAAATTTTCTGTTATTGTTTTTTTTTTGTGACAGTTTTAAACCAGATCTTGATTCAATAAAACCATGATGAAATTTTCTGTATCCGGCTATTTTTCTGTGACTGTTTTAAAGCCATAACTGCTTTAAAACGTGTGATTTTCTATGATGAAATTTTATATGATGAAATTGAGTGTTAAATTGTCTATGATGAAATATTGATTCGTTCTGTGACTGTTTTAAAGCCATGAATGTCGTGATTTTGGAGTTGAACATGGGATTGTTTTTTTTCTTCTATGATTGGTTTTTTTAACCAGTTGATCGTATGAGTTGAGTTTTTTTTTCTGTGATTGATTTATTAAAATTTTCATGTTTATCCTTGTTTTAAATGGATGAGGAGGGGATTGGAGAGGACAGTTCTTGCGAAGATGATGATGTTCATATTGTTGATGTTCCAATTAAAGTTAAATCAATGGGAGACAATCATAAAGTTAATCGTAAAAGAGAACGTTGGTCTCAGGTATGGTTATACTTTGATATGCTTCCAATTGGAGATGACAGTAGATAAAGGGATAAATGTAAAAATCATGGAAGACGTTATATATGTGAAACTAAAATCGGAATCGAAAGTTTGAGAAATCATTTGAAAAAGTGACCAAATAGGGATAGGGGTGATATAGGGCAATTACTTATGAATCCTAAACAAGGGTCTTTGGCAATGCGTAACACTAAATTTAATGCTAAAAAATTTCTTGAACTAGTTAGTGAGGCCATCATTTTACATGACTTGCCCTTTCAATTTGTTGAATATCAAGGCATTAGAGCGATTTTTGGTTACTTATATGAATATGTCATCACCATGTCAAGGAATACCGCTAAAGTCGATGTATTAAAAATGCATAAAGAGGAAAAAAAATAAACTTAAGCACATGTTGAAAGTTGCTCCCGGTAGAATTTCCTTGACATCTGATTTGTGGTCCTCCATAAATACTGATGGTTTTGTTTGTGTTACTTCTCATTTCATTGATAAAGAGTGGAAATTGCAGAAAAGAATTCTAAATTTTCAATTTATGCCACCTCCACATAACGGCATTAGCTTGACTGAAAAAATTTCTTCTTTGTTGGCGGAATGGGGGATTGGAAAGAAATTATTCACTATGACATTGGATAATGCGTCAAGGAATGATACATTTGTGGAGTTTTTAAAAAGTTAACTGAGGGTGCACTTTTGAGTAATGGTGAGTTTTTTCATGTCCGATGTTGTGCACATGTTTTGAATTTAATTGTGCAAGATGGGTTGAACGCAATAGATGAGGGGGTAGGGGAAGTTTGTGAATGTGTGAAGTATGTTAAAGGGTCACAAGTGAGGAAACATAAGTTTATGGATTGTGTAAAATTTGTTAACTTAAGCCCTAAGAAAGGTTTGCGTCAAGACGTTTCAACTAGGTGGAATGCAACCTTTCTTATGATTGAGAGTGTTATTTTCTATCGTCGTGCCTTTGTTCATTTAGCATTGAGCGATTTTAATTTCACACATTGTCCAAATCAAGAAGAGTGGGGTAAAATTGAAAAAATATTTATGTTTTTGGAAGTTTTTTATTAAGTTACTTGTATTTTTTTGGGAAACAAATACCCCACTTCAAACTTGTATTTTCCTTCTGTTTCCATGGTTGAATTAACATTAAAAGAAGAAATGAAAAGCTCAGATGGATTTATGAGGGAGATGGTTTGTAAAATGTATGCCAAGTTTTCAAAATATTGGTGTGATTATAGTTTGATTTTGGCAATGTCGGCAATTTTAGATCCTCGTTATAAGTTGCAATATATCGAGTTTGCATATAAGAAACTTTATGGCTCCGATTCATATCAAAGTGATCTTAATCGTGAAAAAATGATTGCTCTTTTTGGTGAGTATGTGTCAAAATCACCTTCTACATCCACCTCTTTTGAGGAGAGTGTTAATGCTAATTTGTCATTGGAGAGGAGGAAATAAACAACACTTAGTAGAAGCACAAAAGGCATGTTTAAGGTAATTTTAAAAGAGTTTTTTAATTCATATATTATTTTCTTTAAATTTGACTTAATTGGCTATTATTTTTTACTTAATTGACTATTGTTGTTTAAATGTAGGAATTTTCTGCATTTGAAAGTCTAAAATATGCTTATGCGCAAAAGACACAACTTGAAATGTATTTGAATGACCCGAGAAGTGATTTGGAGGAAGAGTTGGATGTTCTTAGTTTTTGGAAAGCCCATCAATATCGCTATCCAGAACTTGCTTGCATGGCCCGTGACATTTTGAGCATTCCAATCTCAACCGTAGCTTCAGAATTCACGTTTAGCAATGGAGGTCATGTTCTTAATCAATATCGAAGTTCTTTGAAAACTGAGACAATAGAGGCTTTGATTTGCACAAGAGATTGGTTATTTGGAGTAAAAGGTATAATCGAGTCGAATGAGTAATAATTTATATCTTGACATAATTAACTGTTATATTTATTTAATTGGATTTTACATACTTATCTTCGTAGGTGATGATGAGTTAAGTTTACTTGAATTAACCGAAGATATAATTCAATTGGAGACCAAGGGTGAAACCTTAGTCCAGGTAAATAACATTGATAATTTTTATTACATGTTTTAGAATTTTTATATTATTTTGAAAGTTAATTTTAATTTAATGCAGGCCTAATTCGTTGGATTGATTGCGAAGGGTTGTGGTTGTTTTGGGAGCATAAGAAGCAACTAATTTTTTTGTCAAGTTTAAACACTATATAGACTGTTTTTTTTCCAGATTAAACACTATTTTTGTCCAACTTTAAACACTATTGTATGTGTGGCTGTAAGTATGTGTGGCTTTTTTACAATATGTAAGCTTTAAGCCATTTATGTTGCTGTTATGTTGTAAAGAATTTTTTGTTGTTATGTGTTGCTTAAAACTATTTTTGTTATGTTGCTATTTTTGTCCACTTTGTTATTTTTATGTTGGAAAGAAACTTCGAAGTTATTTAAGCTATTTGTTGCTGTTATGTGTGGCTGTTATGCTTAAGGTTGGGAAGACTTTGTTGTTGTTAGTTATGTTGATTAATGTTAAGGTCCCGTGGAAATCGTGAAAAAAATGCAAGCAAGTTTAATTTGTTAGTTTGAACAAAAAATTAGTTTCGTGTAAATCATGTTATTCGTGTAAACATTGGTTCATATTCGTGTAATTCGTGTTATTCGTGGTAATTTAAAGAAATCGTGTTAGTTGTGTCATGTCGTGTTTTTACGTGGTTCGTGTTCGTGGTGCTTAAAAAACCACGACTTCGTGTCGTATTCGTGTTTAATGTTTCATTGTCGTGTCGTGTCAGGCAAAAACATGACCTAATAACACGAACTGCCCCTAGGTTCCCCACTAGCATTATTGCCTCAATCCTTGCCTGACTGGCTAGTTTCACCCCCTCTCTAGCTTCCCTTCAGATGGAAGCGATAATCCTGACAGTGAAGAATCACAGCATTGATGACCTTAGTATAAGTCTTCAATATTATATTACCAATCAAGTGTTGCCTGATCTTCCGGGCGAGTCCGTCCATGGACTTTAACTTTTTCTTCTCCTCGCTGTTCACCACGTCGGGCACAAAGTTATCCAAATGGGTAAACTCTTCCTCATACTCTGCTACATAATGGTTACCCTGAACCACCTTATTAAACTTCCTCCGCATCTCCGTCTCGACAGCCTATAGGAAGTACTTGCGATCAAACCGCACATAAAACTCAGTAATATGCATACCATCTCTCTCCTCAGAAGTGGTAATGGACTCCCACCATTGTAAAGCTGCTCCTACCAGCTTAAACGTGGCCAATATCTTCTTTTGAGTGCCGCTGTACTCAAACATAGAAGGTGATGTTGAATGTCTTTCTTCCATTGACAAATAATGATCACATCGAAACTACCCTGAAACTCTGGAAGGGTGGCCCTTCTCGAAAGCCTCCCTCATTCTCTACCAATCAAACGGCCCCGAATGGGCTTGGACAACCGACGCCACTGGATGTTATAGCTGGGCCTGAGGAAAATGAAGTGTCATGGCAGTTATAAAGGCATTAACTACAAGTGCTACGATAACGGTCATATCTACGGTCGTCACCATCCCTTGTGGTGCATGTAGTCCTTGCTGAGCCTCACTCTCATTATCTCTCGTCGTTACCCTGATCGGTCATCCTCTCTTGTGTGGCATCTAAAATTAGATCAAACTGTATGAGTTCACAGTCAATACAAAAAAATAATAGCGGAAGAACGAAATATCGGATACGTAAATATGAATGCAACATTCTTAAGGCTCTATATCAAAGAATGTTATGCTGAAATCATTGTAAGTCACACAGATCCTATGAACACTAGAACCTGATGCTTTGATACTATTCGTGACACCCAACATGTTTTAATCATGGGCGATCAGTCATTTCTAAAATCAAATAGGAATCTCATTTGATTCATTCTGAGTATCACTGTCGAATTTTTTTAAATTACTAACCACCTAAGTTAAAATAAGCCAATGCCAAATTTTATCTTCCATTAACATACAATAATATGTGAAAATAAAAATAATACAAACCATTCACCCAATAACTTAAGTCTAGAACATCGTAGGATAAAATAAATAAATGAATGAATGTCGAATAAATCATCGGCTCCAGATCCAAAATTAAAATCATAAATCTACCTGAAATGAAATGAATCTAAATACAGAGTCTAAAATTGAAAAAGAATAAATACAACTAAAAGTCTAAATTGAGTGGGAAACATGCCCAACTGAAATAACTGAATATGAATCCTAGACTATAAATGAAATAACTGAAGCATCTACTAAGTCCTGCATGCCTCCACAAGCGCTGCAGCTACGCATCCCTGGAATGAATCATCATTTCTGGTGTTCCTGTGGCTGGACGTAAAAAAGTTTTAAAAATGGAATTAATACGCGTTAAAGACCAAAACCTTTAAAAAATATTTAGCACGTATTTAAAATGCAATAAGAGCAGTTATTATACATATGTAAGTTTCGCGCGCACTCCCTTGAGTTCCTCACCTCTCAACTATAGTGCACACCTAACGTCTCCATTCAAAACCACCAATTTATGTTACCCAGCCTAACTAGTCCCCATAAGCATTTATTTAACCACTAATATGCTTAGCTCACCCGTACCGCCCATACGACATGCTACCGTAAAACCAAAATCAATATTAGCCAAATATTATATTTGAACGATCAACTAAGCTTCTCTTACTTAAGTTACTTTAGGTATACACTATCTATATCTTCTACTAGAGTAGAATAAATCACACTTGTATGTATACATATCATGTTATCTATATATACAACTACAACATCCCTAGAATGAGAACTGCAATGCATGCATGCTCCGCTATCAAGTCCATGCACCTCACGTACCACATCAAGGACTATCGGTTCTCTCTCGAACCATAAATAAAATAAGCATATAATGGAGGCGAACATAGTACTAAGCCCTAGGGCTACGTAAATACCTAACGCACCCAAACGACCGGTCACACTATAGTACACTCAAATAGTGCTCAACCCTAAGTCATATGTTCTGGGGCACACATCCAAACCTCCCTAGCATCGCCAAGGTGGGATTGCCCAGCGCACGTAACCTCCCGTGATAGTAGGCAACAGAGGTATAATTACACACATGAAGTGCACATAATAGGTATACACATAAACTATAAATATAACCAGGAATTTCTCGTATGTATCGAATACCCAACATACTAATGATTCACACCTCATATTATTTTCTTATTTTCCCGAGTATCACTCACTACCCGAAGGGTCCTAGTTACCCCTTAAGTATTTTCAGTAGTTAATATATCACTACTTTACCGGTATTAATTTTGGGTCATCATCCACGCTTCCCGTAACCCATTTTTAAGTTCTCGATATTCAACATAATCATTTAACCTCGTAGCCCCTAGTCTTATTTTACCCTCAATATGATTAAGCTGAAGCTTTAACTATAGGTCTACTGATAATATCCAAGTCCTCATATAGTTCATAAACCATTACCAAACTCTCCCATAATTATTGGTAAAGAAAGCTAAATAAATAAACAAATATCCCATTTCCAGCGATCGTCGATCGATCGACACCTGCAGATCAGCCTCTCTGAAAACGTGTTTTTGTTATATTTACACAACCAAACCTCTATGAAACTTATCCAAATGCCCAACCACATTAAATAGAATTCATATAGTAATGTTTAAACAATTTCTAATGTAATCATACTCTCAAATCATCATGAAATTCACATTAAACAAGATTAAATTCTCACTTTATTCCTGTATACCCTAGGTTTACTTTTCTTGCATGTTCATCTTCAAGAAACCAAATTTATATCATTCTTTTTAATTTCAAATCTCATATTTTGTGTTACATTAATCGGAGGTTAATTCCATTGATGATATCTCAACAAAACATGAATCAAATTCCAATATACATTCCAAAAATCATGTTTTCATGCAACATTAACCCCATACTATCATGGGTAATATAAGTACTCAAAAGAATTGCAAGTTTAAACATTTGTCTTCGGGTTGAGTGGTTTGATTTTCGTTGCTAGATAATGGAGGCCTTTTCTCTTTATTCCGTTCTTGATTCCGGCGACGACGGTGGTGAAAAATGGTGTAGATTGGCTTAAGAACCCTTCTCCTACCCTCTCTTATGACCTCTATTCTCTCCTAAGTATTGTAATTCTAGCCTCTACACTCAAGTGACTGATATATAATTGTAAAATTCGGAGTTTTGCCAATCCTAAACTTTCAAATGACCAAAACACCCTTACGTAGTGTCGGGTTGATCTAAAAATGTCCCGGGAGCCAATTAATACAACTGAGGCACTCTATCTCGCCTATTTTAGTCCATTCGAAATCAACCGTGATCTCAAAATCGCCATCTGAGTCATTCCACATAAATTTCCTATCTCGGCCTTAACATAGCCTACACACGACTCCCGCTTGAGATGTAATATAGTTCCGTCGATATTACTCACTATGATATATAATAATTATCACTTGTTATTTACTCAAAACTTTGTAAATTTATTCCATAAATATTAATCATAATCTCTCCCGATCAATATTTAATAAACACACACAATGTTGTATTTTAATTAAGTTACTACACACATGTAATTTAAAAATACTGAATTAATTAAATTCTAAGAGCTAAAAATATGGGGTTTTACAGGAGGCTAGTACTTTTTGAGATGAGTTAAAAGTGTTTAAAAAGTCTAAATCCTAAGCCTTTTTAATATAGGAAAACAAAAGATTTTGAAACCAACACAAACATCCAATTCGCCAAATCTGCCCAGAACATAATCGATTCCCCCTCTAAGCGAATCGATTCTCCCCTTGGGCCGAATTTGTTCCCATATGTTCAGCCGACAAAGACAAAAAGTTGAAAAAATTCGATTTTGTTCTCGATTTTGAATCCGATTAAAACTCTTATATATCAAAACCAACATTTTTAAATACTAAAAATACTCAAATCCAATATGAAGTATTTTTCTAATTTTTGATTTTAAAAAGATATTTATGGTCCAAAATCACGGGGTGTTACACAAAGCTTGGCATTTTGGTAGCCATAACCCTACCAATCAGATACATATGACTTTTCATAGATATAATTTCCTCCACTTTTTCTTCAATATCCACACCTTCAGCTTCTTCCTTTGTTAAGTCCATCTTTTTTCATAGGTCTTATAGGTCATTTGCCATTGCTGATGGATAATTTCACTAAACTCACCACAACAGTCTCACAAGAAAACATTGGGGAAAAATAGCCTTGTACTAATAATATCACTCCTGAGGAAAAAACCTCCTATGAGAGCCTTGCACTAATAATGTGTGGATAATGACTATGAATTTAACTGTCTCAATTTACACAAACAATTAAATAATTTAAGACATCTTGTTCATTGATCGACTAAATTCAATTGTTTCTTACTAAGGAAGATTAAAGGTCACAAGTAATCTTTACTTATGTAGTTTTTTTTCCTAATGATACTATACCTAAGTGTGTCTACTCGTACATTAAAAAATTTCATCCAAATTTCATTTATGTGGAGAATTATTGAATATTTTTTTAATTTTTACACAATTTAATATTTTCTATGGGTTAATTTTTTATTATTCCAATATAATTTCATTTCATATTTTAGTTTAATCTACCAAATTACGCTTCTTTTTTTGGTATCATACCACGTGATGTCCGAGTAGCTTTAAGCGCACCTCGACTAATCCACGTTCGCGGTTCGTGACTTTCGCTGCCTAAGCATTATTTTGACAGTGCCGGAGATCGAATTGAGGACCAAACCCAATTTATTCCCAAGATTGTCCCAGTGGCAGCCTTATAGCACTGGGTCAAGAGACTTGGTTAAAAATTAGGATCAAATACCAAAAAGTCCCTCAAATATATTTTAATACACATTTAGTACAAGCCTTTTATTTTGTACAAAAAATTCCCTTATTCTCTTATTTTTAAAAGATTTTTGGGAAAATGTCCAACCTAAAATTTTATAAATTTAGTCTCTGTATTAAAAACAACATGAAAAATGACCAATATGTCATTTGATAACTCATTAAAAAAAAAATTCATCAAATTTTTAAAACTCCATAACTTCAAATCTATAAATCCAAAATTCACAAAATTTATATATTTAAAAGTTACTCGTCGAGATCTATCCAACAACACCCACATTTTGTATTTTTTGACACAAAAATCAAAATCGATAAATTTACTATTTCACTAAAACCTCCATTTTTTCCGGCGAAAAATCTTCTTCTTCGGCACTGGTAATGGTGTCGCTGGCGCGGACCAAAAAAATGAAAGAAATAGATGAATGGCGATTGAAACGAGGAAAGAGAAACAATTCGTCGAAAACTCCGGTGATCTCCGACGAGAATTTCGACATTCCGACGAGGATTCCGGTGAGTGGGGTGGGGTGGAGGTGAATGTGGAGTTATGTATTTATTTTTAGAGTAAATATAACTAAAGATATAAATAAAAATACCTGTTTAATTAAAATAAATAAAATTACTTATTTTATGTACTCCAAACTTTAAAACAAAAATTTCATTTCATATTTTAGTTTAGTCGACCAAATTACGCTTCATGATTTGTGTGTGAGTACGTACAAGTTCAGTACAATTAAGGGTCCGTTTGGTTCGTGGTGAAATATTTTTTACCGCGTTAGAATATAATTCACCTAGGTAAAATATGTGTTTGGTTGGGCATTTAACACGGTGAAATAAAATGAATATGGTGAAAAGTGAGGTGAAACTTTAACCATTTTAAATCATGAGTAAAGTGAATAATTTAACAAGTGAAAACAATGAAATTTATCTTATTACCAAAGTAACCTTTCTTATTTCCACTTACAACTATCACACATTCATTTCTCCCTCTCAATTAATACGATCATCAAATATTCATTTAAAAAAAATATTTTTTTTCTAAATTTCATTTTTTATTTTAAAAAATTTTAAAAAATAAAAAAATTTAAATAATTTAAATAATTAAATTTTTAAACATAAATAAATAATAGAATAGCTATTCCTACACCCTCTATGTCTTTCCCCACACTCTTTTCAATATTTAAATACTAAAAGATCAAAAGACCCTTTATACATATATGATTTGAGCAAATATAATCTTTTGCCCAAAAATCTATTACTTAAAAAAAAGAAGTAATATTATGAAAAAAATTAATGTTTTGAAAATAAAAATTCTAATATTCTAGGAAATTAAAATTTTAATATTCTGAAAATATAAAATTTATAAAAGTTATTTTTTCATTTAAAAAACATTATGTTATTTATAAAAAAAACCTATTATTTTTTATTTAAATGGACGTTGATAAAAAAACTGTTTCGTTATTTATTTTTAAAATTTGACATTCTTTTTATCATTTCTAGTTAAAAACTCTTTCTTTTATTTTTTTAAAAAAATTGTTTCGCTATTTATTTTTTCAGTTAAAACAGTTTTTTTTTCTATTTTAAAAATAATCTTTTTACTATATAAAAAAATGATCCGCGTCAGCGGTATGTATAGGCAGTTCGACCACTTATACATACCGTTGGCGCGGGCCAACATATTAGACAAAAATGCTCTACGCCAGTGGTATGTATAGGTGGTCGGACCGCCTATACATACCGTTGCCGCAGACAATATTTTTTCAAAATAGTAAAAAGATTATTTATAATATAGTAAAAAAAAAAACAGTTTTTAACCGAAAATAAAATATGTAAATAAAAAATAAAACACTTTTTAAGAAAAGAGTTTCTTAAGTAAAATATGTTTTACGTTTTATATACAATTTTTAATAAAACAAATAGATAAGATTTTACGTTTTATAAACAGTTTTTTTTATTATTACTTATAAAAACAATTTTTTTTATTGAAAATATATTTTTTTTGTTTTTATCAAATGTATTTAGTTTAGTTGGAGGTGAAAAAATTGGACATTTAGATTTTATAAATTTAAAGGCACAATTGTCATTTATTATTCAAAGGGTGCGGGGGAACATATAGAGGGTGTGGGAATATCTAATCCCATAAAAAAAATAAAAAATAAAAATAAATAAAAAAATTGAATATTTGTTTGGTGCATGGTAATGTGTTCGGAATTTAATTACTAATTGGGCCGGTTTCATAGTTGGGAACTATTTTTTTTTATTTCTTTTAATTGGAACACTTTTTTTTCATAGTTGGGACTTTTTTTTTTAATTGGGACTGTTTTTTTTCAATGTTGAAAACTTTTATTTTAATTGGGACTGTTTTTTCATTGTTGAGACCTTTTTTTTATTGTGGACTACTGTTTTTATAGTTGACTCTTTTTTTTAATTGTGATTGTTTTTTTTACAAATGACAATTTTTTTTCATTGTTGGATTTTTTTTTAAAAATTGGGACCGTTTTCTTTTTTAATAAGGACTTTATTTTTAATTGGTACTATTTTTTTACTTATTTGTCCTGCGTAGCCAAATATGACTAGTTGTGTGTGTGTGGGAGGGGGTGATTATGTCAAATTTTAGTTTGAGGTAAATGCATATTTTTTAATGCCATTGACACTTGTGTGATGAAAATCAATATAGTTATGTGCATTTGAAGTATGAGAGTAATATGCTCATTTTATTTTTTCACCATATTAATCTTGACCATCCAAACAACAAATGGTGAAAAAGTTAAAATTTTCACCTAGTGAAAACTCGACCATCCAAACGGAGAGAGTGAAAACAAAATCACCGCACTAATAATTTACCTTTTATTTTTAACACGGTGAAAAGTATTTCACCACGAACCAAACGGACCCTAAGGCCTCGTTTGATACGCCGTATAAAGGGTTCGAATCGGATAGGATAAGAGTCGGATTGGATAGGATAGGATGGACCGTATAAGGCTTATTCCAATACTGCGTTTGGAATAGTTCCGAATAAGAAGACGGGATAGGATATAATAATATAGTCATGTGATTGAAATTCTCCGGATGGGATTAATTTATCTCAAATTTTCCAAAAATACCCTTCTTTTGTATTTAATAATAAAAAAATATATTGTTATAACATATTTTAACTCAATATCATAATATTCAATTCCACGTGGAATGTTAAAAAAATAATATTATGAGATGAAATTATGTATGTGCAAGTTGCATGAGTTTTTTTTATAACTTAATAAGGGTAGAGTAGTAATTTTTAATCAAATTTTGACACTGTATAATTTTATACGACCTGAGAGGTGGGATTTTTTTATCTCACTCCTTGTGGGATAAGGAGCTCACTTTGAATAACTTATTCCATCTCATATCCCATCTTAAATTACACCAAATATTAGATATGATAATTTTATCCAATACGACTCTCTTATACGGCGCTTCGAACGAGGCATAAGGGAATAAAAATCCCCGTGGCCATATCTCTCCCGAGTTCACAACAGTGTTTGTGAGATGGCTTCTTGTTTGTGTTCCCTATCCTCCATTTTGAACCAACCTCATTGCGCTTTACGCATGAAATTCCACAGACGATGCAGCTCCTTCAACCTCAGACTATTATCCTCTAAACCCCAATTCAATACCCCTCACCACCCACTCAAGTGGACCTTCTCTCCCAAATTCTCCACAAACTTTTCTCACTCTCTCCCCAACAACAATCAAATCCCAAGCCTCCACCACTTCATTGCCAAAGCTGCTGCCACATCCGAAACCCTAGCTCAGTAAGTCATCACTTTTTTTTTTTTTTTTTTAATTTCTGTTTCGGAATATCAAACCATGTCATTTGTGTAACATTATAATGTTTTCCCCATGTAATTACGATATCACACATGAGCTTCTCTTCTCATATATGCTCTCAATGAATGCTTGTATTGTTAAATCACTATCCAGACAACCTTCGCTAATATTTCTCTTAACTCCTTCAAAAAATCATTAAAATGATTAAGGAATGTAAGCGGCTGAAATGCCTCTCGTAAGCAGTTGAGAGTTGGAAACTTTATTAGTGGTAAAGCCATTAGCTTGTACAACTGAACGTTGGGAGGGTAATCTAAGGAAACGAGAAGAATTTTTTTCAGTCAGCAGTGTTGTTGCACAATTCACATCTATGGGTCCACTAGAATTTGTATGGCCTGGGACCCTGGTACGTTTGATATGCTATTAGCGTGAGAGATGGAATTAGAGGAACAGATAAAAAGTTTGTGCTCACTACAAAATATGGACAGTCAAAGTCCCTAGAATGAGTTTACAGAATAAGCTGTATCAAACTTCCTACATAGTTCGAGACGAGCCATGGGTACTAATGGGAGACTTTAGTGTGGTTAGTACAGCTCAAAAAAGGTACGGGTAGCTGGGATTGATTGGGCAGACGTTACAGATTTCAGTAAATAGATTAACACCGTCAGAATTGAAGATTTGAAAGTGGATGTTGGTATACACAGGATAATAGTAGAGACAGGACTATCCATATTCAAAGTAGCATAGATAGGGCTATGCAAAATTACTTTTGGATGCAATTATTTTCTGAATGCGAAGTTGAAGCGCTTTAACTGATGTCTCAATTCACTCCATTATCCTTAATTGTTGCCATATAGAGAAAAAACTAATATACCTTCTAAGTTTTTTGAATATTGGACAAGGCACAAAGATTTCAAATTGTTGCTATATAGAGAAAAGACCTAATAAGCACAGACATGAACAAGGGACACGACACGGTGGACGACATTTAAAAAAAAATATAGTATACGTGGACACTTTGGATATTATGGGTGGAGAAAAAGGATTTCTTTTATCACACAATAAATTTATATGGAAAAGCCAAATAAAACGGAACGATGTGAGAGAGACAAACAATGTATATACGTGGTTCGACCGGGTTCAACCTACGTCCACGGGTTTAGGGGAGGGAGAGTCTTTTTTTATAATCACTTAGGATATTGGAGTATAGAGTTACACAGTTCTATTAGCCTACCTTCACTATTACTATGCAAGGCTTTATGTACAGAGCCTATTACAACGTTACTCCTTACTTTTAGCACGCACGTTTGATATATATAAATTTAGAGGTGACATGTGTTCGGATTTTTCGAGATATTTGTCCGCAGCGATAGGGGTCGTGTTAGCCGTTAGGAACACATTCTTTGATTAAGTCTTCAAAGATTCAAATATGCTTGAATTGCTAAAGACGAGTCTTCGGCTGGTTCTGAAGGATGCATGCCGAAGAGTGTTGAACCTTCGGCTGTTGAAGTTTTGTTGATGAAGTCTTCGAAATCTATATAACTTAGTGGCTCGGTCGTAACAGACCGTTTATCCATCCCGGGGTCAGAAGCCTTTTTAGTAACATATCGTAAACGTAGACTTCTACTCTCTTGCCTATTTTATCTTCAAATAGTCAGTTGACGAGCTGCTGGTAAGTTGCTCCAGTGTTCTTCAGTCCTAAAGACGTTACCTTGTAACAATAGGTTCCCTGATCGGTCACAAAGGAAGTCTTTTCTTTGCCCTCTAGATGCATCCGGATCTGGTTGTATCCAGAGGATGCTCCATGAAGGAAAGTGTTTCATGCCTTGCTGTAGTGTCCACAAGGGCGCCAATCCTTGAGAGAGGATATGAGTCCTTTGGACAAACATCACTCCGGAGTAGTCTACGCATATCCTCCACTTTTTGTTTGGCTTTCGCACCATTAGTACATTAGATAACCATTTGGGGTATTTGACATTTCGAATGAACTTCGCCTCTAACAGTCTTCTTACCTTTATGCGGGCGGCTTGGTTCCTCTCCAAAGCGAACGCCCTATTCTTCTACTGAATAGGTCGTCTGGTCGGATCTGCCTTCAATTGATGGGGTCGTCACCGACGCGTCAATGCTCGCCATGTCTTCGTGACTCCATGCAAATGTCTTGTGGTGTTCCTTCAGAAATCGAATCAACCCCTTCAGAAATCGAATCAACCCCTCTCTCCTATCTTTTGGTAGTGGCGATCCTACATATACTACCCTTTCTGGGCCTATATAAGGGGATGGGTATCAAATCTTCCAATGGAGACCTCGTAGTCGTTTTTTCCCTCGGGTCCAGTCCATCAACATTAAAGGTTTCCCTTTTCTTCTTTAAGGATGAGAAATAGCAGCTTCCAGCCCGTGACTGACTCCCTCGCACTGTCCCTATTCCGTTCGGTGTTGGGAACCTAATGGTCAGGAATTTGATTGATAGGTATGCCTCGAGGCAGTTGAGGGTCGTTCGTTGATGAGCACATTGTAGGCTGATGGTGACCTGACCACCAGGAACTCCACTTGAAGGGTGGCCGACCGCTCGCCTCTTCCAAGGTGAATGGTAACTCCACTGAGCCCTCTGGATACACCTGCTCTCCAGAGAAGCCCAATAACGTGCCTTGTACTAGCTTCAGTCGTGCCCTTTCCAGCTTCATCTGATCAAAGCACTCGTAGTAGATGAGATCGGCCGAACATCATATATCGATCATAATCCTCTCCACTCTTTAGTTGGAGATCTCCGCCGTTATTATCAAGGGATCATCGTGGGACGTGATGAGGTCCCTAGAATCTTTAGGTGTGAAAACAATATCTTTCTAGTCTTCGGTGGGTCTTCCAACTTGCACTTCTAAGGTTCTTTTTTTAGATTTCGATAGGCTCTCCTGGTCGAAGTCGATTCCCCTCCTGGTACAAATCCTCTAGATATCATACCAATCCGCCTTCCTCTTTCAACTAGCATTACGTCCCTTCTTTCTTCCCTCCTCGGTTCTTTCTTCTTTGAGCGGCTTCTTCTCTTGTCTTGCCTCTCGCCCCGTCGCTCTTCCTACCGAGGGATTTTCCCTCTGGA
Source organism: Sambucus nigra (assembly GCA_949130495.1). NCBI lineage: Eukaryota > Viridiplantae > Streptophyta > Magnoliopsida > Dipsacales > Adoxaceae > Sambucus > Sambucus nigra. The sequence continues at coordinate 273,581,235 of OX422207.1, read as the reverse complement.
CAAACTTCCTCAAGTATCCTCATTGTACCAACGCCTCGATCTCGCACTTGAGGTGGAGACAGTTGTTGGTGTCGTGGCCATAGTCTCTGTGGAATTGGCAGTATAGGTGGTGTTGAGAGGATTGAACTGCTCAACAACAATAGTTTGATTCACCCGGGGGCTCCCTTAGGAGTTGGTGGCTTTCTCCTTCCTCTTCATACCTTCTATTGTCGCGCTCGTCTTCGTACTTCCTTTCTCTAACGTCTTTGGACGTGTGGCCCGACTGTCGATTGCTAAGCGTGTCCTCCACATGAATATGCCTCTCCACCTTTCTCACGAGCTCTGTCATATTCGTGGGCGGATTCTTAGACAGTGAATAAATAGTGTTGCCATTGGATAGTCCCCTCAAGAAGGTTGATACTACCTTTTCGTCGAGATGATCGATGCCGAGCAGCTCGTCATTAAAGCTCTTGATATATTTCTTTAGGCTTTTGTCCCCAATCTGCAGGATATTAAATAGATGATCGGTCCTCTTCGGATGGATCCTGATCTTGGTAAAGTGCCAAACAAAACGCTCGGAGAGCTCCCTAAAGCAAGTGATGGATTGTGGAGGCAGCCTATTGAACCAAGTCCTTGTCGATCCCTTCAGCGTGGTGGCGAACGCTCTGCACCTTATTTGGTCAGAATTGGCTATACAGTCCATGCGTGCCCCTTAATGGTCAATGTCATCCCTCGGATCTGAGGTACCGTCGAAAGAGTCCATCCTAGGGAGCTTGAAGCTTGACAGCATAGGACAGTTCATGACTTCTACGCGGAACGACGATTCCCCACCGATTTCTCCGGCGACCTCATTGACCGGTGGGAGCCCGATGTCACGGGTAGTGAACACCCGGTGTACGGTGGAGAGCGCGGGGGGGCAGCGGCACGTGGTTCTCTTGGTTCTGCTCAATGTTACTTCGGTTGTTGGGGCTGAGGCAGACGGTTTAGGAGCTTTGCCAGTTGATCCTGGAGAGCTTGCTGTTGCTCTTTGATGCCTTCAATGACCCGTGTAACCTGATTTTTATTCATGGATTTGGAAAGTCGTTCCCACAGACGACGCCTATTATGTTGGCAGGGAAAAATAATTTCTTTTATAACGCAATAAATTTATATGGAAATGTCGAATAAAACAGAACGAGGTGAGAGAGAGAGAGAGAAACAATGTATGTACGTGGTTCGGCTAGGTTCGGCCTACGTCCACGGGTCAAGGGGAGGGGGAGTCTTTTTTTATTATTACTGAGGATATTAGAGTATAGAGTTAAAAAATTCTATTAGCCTGCCTTTACTATCACCATGCAAGGCTTTATATTCAGAGCCTGTTACAACATTACTTCTTACTTTTAGCACGCACGTTTGATATATTTAAATCTAGAGGTGATACGTGTTCGGAATTTTCAAGATATCTGCCCGTAGCGATAGGGGTCGTGGTAGGAACACATACTTTGATTAAGTCTTCAAAGGTTCAAATATACTGGAACTGCCAAAGATGAGTCTTTCGCTGGGTTTGAAGAATGCACACATAACATGCTGAACCTTCGACTGTTGAAGATTTGCTGATGAAGTCTTCGAAATTTGTATAACTTAGTGGCTCGGATCATGGGGTCAGAAGCCTTCGGCTATGTGAGTGATCGGAGATAAGTGCTTGCATGTCAGTCATCCTTTCTTTTCTGCTCAACGTTCGGCAATCCCTGCATGCTTCCTAGTGTTTTAAAATTCCCTCACATATATATATATATATATGAACATGCTGAACCTTCGACTGTTGAAGATTTGTTGATGAAGTCTTCGAAATCTATATAACTTAGTGGCTCGATCGAAACAGACCGTTCGTCCGTCATGGGGTCAGAAACCTTTGGCTATGTGAGTGATCGGAGATCAGTGCTTGCATGCCAGTCGTCCTTTCTTTTCTGCTCAGCGTTTGGCAATCCCTGCATGCTTCTTAGCGTTCGGGAATCCCCCTCATTATATATATATATATATATATATATATAAATAAATGAACATAATTTAAGTGACAACAAGTGAACTAAAATACTCAAATTACAAATGGGATAACATAAAAAATTTGCATATTTCATTACTCATCTTTTCATAAACTTATGAATGAACCATCTTTTCATAAACTTAACCTTAATATATTCAGGCAAAAAAAACCTAAAATGTAAAACCATAATAACCCCAAAGATATGTACGAGCCTAAAGTAGAATATAAAAACGCAGATTTAAAGAATCGACCTACAAGATTTAATACAAAACTGTTAAATGTTTGCAACATCTAAAGACTATGCCCCCTTGTTTGAAGTGTTTGTGTTTTACACTATTAGAGACTAAGGCTTTGTATGTGTTCAATTGTTATTATTTTGAAAGGCGTAAGTATTACACTTTTCCAGCTATTTTTTTGTTATTAAATTTGAAATTTGTGCCCCCAAGCGTATTCCCACGTGTCCAAGCATATCCCAACATATCAGATTAAAACAAAAATAAAATGGACACTCTTTTCAGCTTGACTCGTGTTGGTGGCGTGGCAGTCCGACGCGCGTCTAACTCTGATTTGGGGGCTGCAGGGGAGCGTCAGTGCTATATAGGAAAATAATGATAAGCCTTGTAAGTTTTTTGACTATTGGATGAGACTCAAAGAGTTCACATAGCTTGTGAAGGGGTTTGGAAGCAAGTGGTGGAGAGAAAGAAGCTCAATTTCCAGAATTGTTGTGAAGTTAAAGAAGCTGTATGATAAAGTGGAATACATATACGTGTAGTGGCGAACTTTTCAAAGTAACACACAAGAAAAGCTCTCAAAGCAAAGAATATTCGTTGCCAGTACTTGTCGATATTAAACAATCAACAATGATGCTAAACATTAATATATATAGAGTTAGGTTATCTCGATAGCGAAGATTACTATACAAACGTAGAAGTTCAAAAGATGCAGGCAAGAATATTTTGAAGAAGCACTTCATATTTTTTTTGACATAATTGAGTTTCACACGTATAAAGTAATTTTGCATTCAATTGGAATTTCAGGGATTTCGAAAGGCCCCATTCCATTTTTATCCCCAACTTGTATTGGGCTTTTACACCTACATACCCAAGCCCCTAGCCATATCATATTTACCCTGATGTGAACTAGGGCGCGGAAGCGTGAAAAAAAAGAAGTTATCTACACAACAACAACAACAACAACATGGAAAAAGTAGAAGGTCTTATTATTTCTCTCTCTAATCTCTCAATATCAAATGGACAAAAGTGATACAATGAGGAGCTCAATAGCTATTTATACTAAGAGGCTAAAAAGGGGAAAAAATAAAGAATAAATGCTAAAAGACGATTATATCCTTATGCTCCCGCATCATACCCATATCATCTTTGGTCCATGGAGTGTTATAAATCCATCATGGGATGCTGATTCATAATTTAAAATCTTCTCAATTCCTCCATAGTTAAATAATGCTTCTTTAAATTAAAATTCAAGTGATAAGAACAAGCCATTAAAGTGTGTTTCACCAAATAAACACCCAAAAAAGCCTTTAGGTCATGATCAATTTTGGCGCCGCAATTGTGGGGGAACATCAAGACGATTGTTCCGCTTGGAACCATGTTGTTGACAACAAAATTTGATCACGCCAACGATCTTCTCTCACGGCGTCTCTAGCTTGACCACATGAGGTGGGGACTTTCTGTAATATCCCACTCTACCACCACCGATATTGTTCCCAGTTTACCACCGCATAAAGTTTTTTTTTTTTAAATTCACATCCACAAATTGGTGCCAATGAGGTTTGAACCCCTTACATGTGGTATCACCAATCACGTGCCTTATCAATTGAGTTGAAAAGGCTTCGAGGAGAGTGCATATATATATATATATATATATATATATATTGACGTGAGCTACACGTCAATGACCTAATAATCAAGACAATATGATTTCTAGAGAGAGAAACAAAAGAGTTCTTGTATTTCAAGAATTGAGGAATTAATCCAAAAATAAGAATACAAGTCTATTTATAGTAGAGATATTACTTGCTAATCAAGTAATAGCTAAAATGACTAAAGGGCTAATTAAGAAATAAAAGAATGCCTAATTAGTCCCAAACATGCCTGGTAACTAATTAAGGAAGGAAAAGGTTTAAAAAGAACTAAAATAGAAAATACAATGAAAATAAAAGGAAGATAAAATGGATCCTCATCACTCTCCCCCCTCGAAAAGAGTTCGTCCATTAACTCAAAGGGGGAGACCAACATAGTCACCCTCTAAAACTGTAATCAATGCATGGCGAGGGGACTGCTCGGTCTCCTTGAGATAATCTGGGGGCTGATCCATCGCTAGCAGGGCCCGTCGGTGTGGCTGAGTGCAATTAGACGCTCGGTGTCCCACGGTGCTGCAATTAAAGCATCGAAATACGGGAGGGCCTGTATGGGTTGCAACGGAAGTGGCAGTGACTGGAGTAATGACCGAAGATGTCGAGGCTGATGCTGTAGAAGGAACAAAACTCAATAAAGATGGAGTTCGGGATGCTGGAGAAGCTGCTAGGGCTGCATGATAGGCCTCGACCATAGTAGCATACTCTATCGCCTTTAAAAAGGTAAGTATTTCTCTCATTCCAAGGTCGCTGTGAATATGTGGCTGGAGTCCCAGAATGTAGCGGTTGATCCGCTGATCCTTCGTCTCGGGCAGACGAGCTCTAGTGCAGAGGAGCTGGAACTGCTCCGTATACTCTACTACCGAAGACGTATCCTGCTGGAGAGACTGAATGCGCGTAAAGAGGTCTCGCTCATACGTCGGCAGTATAGAGGAGGCTTGAAGAGCGGCCTTGAGATCGAGCCAGTCCTGAATAGGAGGGAGTCCTGCAGCCGTCCTAAGATAACAAAGGTCATTCCACCAAACACAGGCAAAGCCCTGAAATTTGGTAGCAGCTAGATAAACACATGAGCGGCCCCAAACCCGCTTATAATCGAAAACTGTCTCCATAGCGGCGAGCTAATCGACCATATCATCCAGGGAGAATCTGCCATCGAACATAGGAATATCTATGCGAATATCCCCATGGAGACTCCGTGAAAGTAACCGAAGTACTAAAGAGAGTGACTCTCCATCCTGATGAGCTCTCGGGCCCCACTACATCACCTGGTGCAGGTCTAACATAATCAATCGGGTCTGGTGGCATCTGTACAGGTGGTGGACGAGGAGGATGATCAAGTAGGGCCATGGGAGGTACTCGGGGATCACGCTGATAGTGGGGACACGTGGCAATTAGGTGATCATATTCTCCATAATAGAAACACTGACGATCCCGCAGTGGAATGAGGCAATGGGCACCGGGTGGGGGAATCCACCCAAAAATACTACGCCGAGTATCCCCAGTGTCGAGGATGAAGAAGAATCGGTATAGAGTAGAGAGATGTCATGATGTGAAGGGGTATGATGGGAAGATGGAGGAGGTGGTATGTATGGTGGTGCATGCGGATGCAAACACGGGTCAATGTTTTGATATTCAAAAATACCAAAATCAAATGGGTCGGGTGGCTCGGGTGGTCGAATAGGGTTGAGATTGAGTGTAGGCCTGTCAACGGGTCGGAGCCGGGTCGGATTTAAAGAGATCCAAATCCGTGAAATCGGGTCTTCATCGGGTTCGGGTCTTCATCGAGTCTACAATATTGGATCCAGACCCAGATCCGTTCGGGTCCGGGTTTGGCCAAATATATACATTTATTTTATATTATCCCCCTTCTTTATTTTTTAATCTTAAATTAAAATATTTTGTAATGTATTATAGAATATTATTAGTATAAATAAAACATATATTATTTATATTTATTATATACATAAATATATATTTATATATATATTACTTACATGTTATTGATAAGATATATTTATAAATATATATAAATTTATATTATATGTATATATATTTAAAAAATAATAATGTACAATTCGGGTCGGGTCTTCGGATCCTGGTCTTTTATAAGATCCAGACCCTACCCGTTTAATAAACGGGTCTTCGAGTATTCGCGTCTCGGGTCCAAAAAAATATGCTCAGACCCTATTATACGGATCGGGTCCGGGTCGGGTCCGCATCCAGACCCGACCCATTGACATGCCTAATTGGGTGGATGGTTGATGGGAATTGCGTTCGAGAGTTTGGGTAACTCGAGTAGGGCTAAATTTTGAGTGGGTGCACGTTTTTGGGTAAAATTAGGGTTTTTGGGGTTATTTGGGTTTAAATTTTGGTCGGAGAAATTGGTATGGGTTCCGAGCACTAAATGGGTTTTTGTAACGGGGGTTGGGAAAGCAATTAGAGGGCTGAAATAGTACCCCGGGTTGTCCAACAGGTATTAGAGGGTTAAACAGGTATGGATGGGTTGTCTTGGGGTTGGAAGAGCAAGGGAAGAGATCGGAGTGAGGTCGGGGGTGGTCGGCTGCCTCCTGGGGGTTTCTTATTGCCGAAAAAGGGTTAGGACAAGGGTTATGGGGTCGCCCGCCAGGGTAGACTGTCTTGGAGGTCAGAGGAGGGGTGTCGGTAGGGATTTGATTGGTCAGAAGTAGCAGCTGTGGGTTCCGGCCTTGGTCGGCGGCTGTAGAACCAAAAAAGCCCTTTCCAACGCCGAAATTTGTACCGGAATTGGATTACCATCGTTTTGTTGCTCGGAGATCAGACTAACTCGTAAGTAGTTCAACGGCTAGGGTTTATCAATTCGGCAGCAGGTTGGTGAGGTTCTGTCACTGGAAGGGTGGTCTGATCCATCGAAGAGGGTTTGTGGAGGTTTCCGGTGAGTTGTGGAGTCGTGGCTTGCATTTCTTGGCTCCGGTTTAACTCGGGGTACTGCTGATTGATGACAACGGGATTTTGGGCCACTTGGATAAAAATCTGGCATGCTGTCACTTCGGGATTGATGTTGGATGAACTAGAGTTTTGTAATTTTGTCAAAAGTTGAAAAATGGCCTCCATTTGTTGTTTTAACTCACGATTGTTTTCTTTCAATTCTTAATGGTTTTGTCTTAACTCTTCGTTAATCTTATCTTGAATTCGTGTCGTCTTCTTCGGGGTCATTGAGAATGTAGGGCACGATTTGATATTCAACTCACACCGATTCACACTAACACCAATGTTTGGAGTGACACCCGCTCTGATACCAATTTGACGTGAACTACACGTCAATGACCTAAAAATCAAGACAAGATGATTTTTAGGGAGAGAAACAAAAGAGTTGTTGTATTTTAAGAATTGAGGAATTAATCCAAAAATGAGAATACAAGCCTATTTATAGTAGAGATATTACTTGCTAATCAAGTAATAGCTAAAATGACTAAATGACCAATTAAGAAACAAAAGAATGCGTAATTAGTCCCAAACATGCTTGCCAACTAATTAAGGAAGGAAAAAGGCCTAAAAAGAACTAAAATTAAAAAATACAATGAAAATAATAGGAAGATAAAATGGATCCCCATCGTATATATATATGGATCGTAACTTTCTCGACGATGTGTGACGTAACTCTCCGGCATCAACCATGATACCAAATACAATCCACCCTCCTTAGGGAGCTTGACGGCCTCGTTTGGGTTGAAATCAACTATCACCCAACACATTGACAGACTTGTTTTACTGGGGTACTATGTTTGATACCACTTGTAATGCCCCACTCTAGCACCACCGATATTGTCCCCACACAATGGTACGAGGTTTTATTTCAACTCATATTCACAAACTGGAGCAGCCAATGCCATCATATTTTATCACCAACCAAATGCCTTACTAAATGAGCTAAAAAGGACTCGGCGTTAGAATAGTGCAAATATATACATATATGAACCATTACTTTTCCTCACCCAGGCGATGTGAGACGTAACTCTCCGACTTCACCATGATACCAGCTACACTTTTTGACGTGAGGTGCGTTAGCTGTGGTGCGTCAATGGGTAGGAGTCACCTAGGGTGTGGTGGGTGTTTGCTAAGTGAGGGTTTCAATGGGGGTTGGGTTGGGTTGCGGATGTCAAGTGTTTTAGTGTAATGGTGGCTTGCAGATGTCAGTGTTTTCTGTGTAGTGGTGGCTTGCGCTTGGGATACAAGAAAAGCTCTTAAATCAAGGAATACCCAAACATTGAATCATTAACAATGAGGTCATGGCATCAATATTTATAGGGATACGTTACCTTGGATAGTTGAGATAATCCTAAAAGTGTATGAAGGCAGATAGAATATTTCCCTCTGACTATACCATTCATAATAAAATAAAGGAAATATAAGAATACAATTTCAAGATATTACAATTGGACCCTAGTACTCTTTGATTCACATCATACGGTAAGATTTCGACTAGAGTGGCAGTGAGACAAGGTGCTTTATAAGCTACTCAGAGAGACCTGATTTAGAATAAAGGGGATGAAGATCTGTTAGTGGCTACGAAAACTTGCTTGGCAGAATCTATAGATTTGAGACAGGTAGAAGAAGACTTCTTCACGCAGAAGTCTATAGAGTTTCTTGGTCTAAAAATGGCAATTAAATGCAACCTATTTCCTCAAGAAGGTAAATGGTCATTTGAAGCTGAAATAAGATCCTATCCGTTAATGATGTTGAAAGGGAGTATAAAGGCGAAGAGAGAATCCAGAGAGAAGCTGTTAACTTCCTTGAGAATCTTTCAGGAACAGCCAAGACATTATCATGCAGATGTTACGGAGAGAGCTATCAAGCAATCAGGGGCTCACAGAGGAAAGAAAAGACCTACTTATGCCCGTTATTATGAATGAAATTAAAAATACCTTATTTACTATAAATCCAAGGAAAATCCTTGGACCAGCTGGATATAATGCAAAATTCTTTCCAAATCTGAGACATTGTTGTGTGGGTACTGTATCGATATGTTTAAAGCTGTTTCATCCTTTTTTAAGGACAGAAAATTTCTCAAGGCTTGGACAGTTCCATGGTCTCACTCATCCTTATAGTGCCAAATCCTTTAACTATGAATGATTAAATCCTATACCCAATGTTTTAAAAATCACTCGAGCCTCGAGGCGAATCACTAAAAAGTTGCCTTGAGGCCTCAGGGTTGAATTTGAGGCTTACGCCTCAATGCGCCTCGATGCGCCTCACCCCTCGCCTCTCGCCTTTTTTCCAAGGCGAGAAAAAAAAAGTTCTTCCACCATCACATACTCTGTTTTTTTTTGGTTATTTTAATATGTCGACAATTGGAATATATATACATACTTTGAAGATAGTGCAACAATTAATAATATTTATTTTATTATACACATACTTTGAAGCATGCCACTTTGGACAAATGTAATTTGGACTTTTAGAGGACTTGGACTTTATCCATTGGTTAAATCTTTTCTCAAATTGAAAAATGATTTGAATTTAATCTTGTGGTTTGAGAGATTGCCATATACACACTATGCAACATAGTTTCGTATAAAACTTCAAAATGTGTACTTGTGTATTTTGAAGACTTGGTTCTTAGGTTGGACAAAGTCTTCGTTGTTTTCTTTTTTTGTTACTGAGTAAACATGCTCGTCGCTCATGAATAAGTTAAGTGGTCAATTCGTTGTCACTCATTGCTCGCGAACTTGACAATATTTTTGCTTCGTTTTGGCTACCTTTTTGCTATCGGTCGCTATAATAAATGTAGGATTCGTACATCGAAGTCCACATTCGCTCCAATAATTAAATACAACGTCAAAACAAAATTAAATCCTTTTTACTTTGAACCAATATTAATTTTTAGAATAAAATTAATTAGGTTAAACTTGCATGTAATTGATTATCAGCAGAAGCAAATAAATAAACTAATCACAAAAGCACACAAGGATTTAAAGTGGAAACCCTCGCTAAAAAAACCATTGACGGCCTATGAAGCACTAACACTCTTCCGGAGGCCACGAGTCGCGTGTCGTGTCGAAACACATATTATGTGGGAGAGGTGTAAGAGAGAAGAGAAGCTAGGTTAGAAATGAAATAAGGGGGGCTGAAATGATGGTGCGTGAGATTTAGGTTAGAATGAGGGGGGAGTTTTTAGCCATTAGATTAAAAATAATCTAATGGCTGAAATGGATTATGCGAAGGTTCTAAAAGGCGCGAGGCGTGGTCGACACGTAGAGGTCAAGCCTTAGGAGCCTAGGCGCGCCTAGGCGAAACCTAGGCGTAAAAAGGCGTTTTTTTTTTTTTATTATTTTAATTATTCCAAGGCTAGTAATATAATAAAATAGTACATACCTTGAATTTTGAAAATATATCCATATGCTTGGTAGCCATCTTTCTCTTATTCATGCTCCATAACCAATATTTGTCAACTAATCATTTGTTTTTTTTAAAAAAAAGTGTGCCTTAAGCCTTTTACCAAGAATAAGGCGTAATAAGGTGTAGGCAATGCGTTTCTCTCAATCCTCAAGCCTAGGCGGGCCTTTTAGAATAGAGACTGTAGTGTGTATACATATATACATACATATACATATATATATATACATACATATACATATATATATATATATATATACATATATAATCAAAATATTTAAGAAAGTTAATTGGATAATGGGATCGGGTATACTAAAAATTAGACCCTATTCATATAAAAATCGGGTAAATGGGCCTAAAAATTTAGCTCAGACCCGTTTAAGGTTCACGGGTCTGATTCGGGTCTAAACCTGACCCATTGATAGGCCTAGCCCAACTCATATAACTCCACTAATACTGAATAATGTTTACAGGACTTGACAAAGATACAAATACGTCTTACATATATGACGACGCTTACTCCCACGTGGTAACTTCCTTGCGTTCTGCTCCTCTGCCGCTCTGCTCGTACTAACGATTGCTTCTTCAGTTCAGGAACAAGCTACATAGCCTTTAAGGCCTCATTATCGCTTGGTGACAAATCATCCCACACGTTTCGAACGTGTTAATCACCCACACGATTTCTCATGTAATTATTCTGCTCATGTAGAAGATTCGAAGGGGATTATAAACCTGAAGTCTACCTTGAAAGCATGGAAATTGATAGGCTCTCACACTCTCAAATGGATCTCTCAAAACCAACAAAAATATTTTTGTAAAAAGTAGGCTCTGTACTTTGAAAGACGTGTTTACGAAGTTACTTATACTTCAGCAATAAAAGAACTTGACTAAAAGACGTTTCCTAAAAATACGGCCCTCGTTTGAACCAAGTCACTTTTGATTGAGGTCCTCTCGAGTGAAGTCTTTATCTTACGAAGACCCCTAGATGAAAATTAGGGTCCTCGTACGACACCTGCTTCTTTCCAGGTGCCCTCGTTTGAAGCAGTTTATGTTACACTATCCCCTGTTTGAAAAGTAGTGACCTCGATAAAAACCTCATTCGATAAAGGGATACGAGAATCCTTATTTTTCTTGGATTCTTGTAAACTAAAAAAACATTTTAAAAACCTCTTCTAATTTTTTAAAAATAATGTTTTGTCAAACCTCCATTCTTCTTTCTTCTGAAAAGTCTAATCCGATCCGATGACCTTGTCACGGTGTTTTGTCTCTTTGTCTTCATTGATACACTTTACAACTCAATAGACTCAATACAAAGTCACTACGACACAAAGAGTTTACTCCGGAATAAAGCCAACCTTATAGGATCTCTCCTTTAAAGTGTTGGCCATTTACATCCAATAAGGTTTTTGTGTTTTCAAGACTGATTTCTTCTTAGTTAAAATCTTCTTTTTCAGCCGTTGAACTCTTTTTTGCTTTTAAGTGAAAATCTCGAAGTCTTTGGTGTAAACGAACCTTTGCTTTGCCTGTTTTAAGATTAGAGAGAGAACCACCACAATCTTCAATTACACTCCTTATAGGATCTTTCCTGTGTTGGCCATTTACAACCAACAAGGTTTTTGTGTTTTCAAGATTGATTTCTTCTTAGTTAAAACTCTTCTTTTTCGGCCTTTGAACTCTTTGTTGCTTTTGAGAGAAAACCTCGAAGTCTTTTGGTGTAAAGAAACCTTTTTCATGTTTAAAGATTAGAGAGAGAACCGACACAATCTTCAATTACACTGTCATTAACCACTTGCAAGACAAACCCTAAGCTTTATCCTTGATCTTTCTGGCACCAATTTAGCGGACACCTTTTGTAAAGACTCCCACTAGTGTCTCGTAACAACGGAAGCAATTTCACAGGACAACTCAAAATTTGGGTTTGAATCTCTCACATTCATATTCTCTCACAAAATAGTTTTTCTTTTTTTATAAAATGGTAATGATCCTAGAATACAACGAAGGATTCTTTTCAATGCTAATGATGATAGTAAGGAGTGCAAGGGGCCTATTTGTAATATGATGAAAATGTATACATTTATTTTGATAATATTTTATTGTATTTTAATTAGGTTAGTATTTTTGATGTATGTAAGAGGTTGTAAGTGATTAATTGTAATTTGTTTCTTATTATTTAATGTCTCAATAGGTTATTTCCCTATTTTTAGCTAGTATGGTAGGGTGACGGTTATATTCCTTGGAAATATCCTTAAAGTTCCCTCTTTATTTTTTTTACTATTCTTTAGGTTATGTTGGCTAGCAAGATATCTTTAGGTTTTTTTTTATGAATAAATGAAAGAGAGAAACCTTTATTTCTTAAATGTTTCTTTTGATTTCCATTGCGGTTACATCAACGTGGTATTCGACGTTCACTTCGTATTTGATGTTCACTCTTGATGTGGTAACCAAAGTTGTTGTAGAGCCATTGGTAAAGTTCGGAGGAATCGTTAAACCACACCCTCACCGCCCACGGTTTAGTGGCACCCCCTTTTTCTCCAACCTCAAAACCATCACAAAACAACCCTTATGAGTTGCAACAACAGTGAGTGAGCAGGGCCAAAACCCATGTCCTACAGTCTCAAAACCCTCCAATCTACCCATAATTACCAGATTCAATGACCCTCGAACCTCGTCGCCATCGATGTGCCCAAGAAGACCCCAGTTCGGGTTTTTAAGAGCTCTCATCCGACGCCTTCGATGTGCTCCACTGTTGCCAGACTAAGGCGACCTTTGCCGGATGTGAGAAAACCTCACCAAAGCTCCCGTGGGGCTGGCAGGAAGGATATCCGCCACTAGTGATGTCCAATCCTTCTCTTCATGTGGAGCAAAATAGTTCACTCCCATTACCCTAATTTCCAAGGGTAATACAGGCTTTGCCTCCTTCATTCTTGACTATTCTTCAAGGTTCTAAAAGGCGCGAGGCGTGGTCGAGGCGTAGAGGTCAAGCCTCAAGCCTTAGGAGCCTAGGCGTAAAAAGGCGTTTTTCCTTTTTTTATTATTTTAATTATTCTAAGGCTAGTAATATAATAAAATAATACATACCTTGAATTTTGAAAATATATTCATATGTTTGGTAGCCATCTTTCTCATATTCATGCTCCATAACCAATATTTGTCAACTAATCCTTCGTTTTTTTTTTAAAAAGTGTGCCTTAAGCCTTTTACCAAGAATAAGGCGTAATAAGGCGTGGGCGATGCGTTTCTCCCAAGCCTCAAGCCTAGGCGGGCCTTTTAGAACACAACTATTCTTTTATTGCTCCTCTTGTTCTTTAAATATTTACACAAACACCCCTTGAAATTTGCAAACACCAAACCCTGCACAAACCATCCTAACTACCCCCTTTACTTCTTTAATGATTCAAATAATCATCCCCCACACTTTCAAAAAATTTGAAAACAGTCCCTAAACTTTCCATTCGCCAATTCACACCCACCTTTCCCAAAACCCCGATAATCCCCTCCTAACATCCTTTGGGCAACCTACCACCACATCCGATTTGGAGGCCTTGAGCCAATCAGGATCTTGAAGAACTTGAAAGCTTACGCTCTTCCTTCCATAATGAGGTCAGGGGATACCGACTAGGATTCATCACTCATTCCCGGTACCATTGAATATTGTGAAAGGGAGGCCCATTACTGGATAACGGAGATCGAGTTGAGGTGGCAGGTGCATTGGCTTCGCGGCCGCCACTAGCAAGCAAATCTTGGGTGAGCTATTCATTTGTGGTCCGATTACTATTATTTCTGACGATCATTTCCCCTCTTGTGTGGCTCCAATCAATGTGCCAGGTTAGTGGTTGTTGATGACCACCCTGAATGTTCTTTTATAGATTTCTTTGACATCTTCGCCGATGACCATTTGATTAGGCTTGAGATGTTTGCTCTCGGGGACTTGTTTCCCATCTTCGGAGAGGTTAGGTTCTATATCGGAGATTTATTCTATATCTTTATAAAGGACAAATGGGTGACACACTCACTTTCGAGAGGTGACGCCGTACTATGTTGTTAAGTTTTCCCAATCTTAAGGTTGTTCATCATTGGGAACTTTGACCCCGTTTGGCGTCGTTGACCCCATTCAAGGAGTTGGTGTGGTGGTTTCCATTGTGGTGACTTATGGCGCTGAGTTCAGAGATTCCGTGGATGACTCCCTTTCTTATATGGGGAGAGTGGTGATCTTTGTGCGACTTAGATGACGATCTTCCTTACTGCTTTCATGCTTTGGTTGGGCTTTCCTCAATGCGCGAGAGTGATGTATACATTTTGTTTACTTTTATTTACACATCTCTTTACGTTATTTCCCTATTTTTAGTTAATATGATTGGTTGAGGAAAATATCCCTAGTGTCCCCTTTTAGCCTTATAACCATATTTAGGTTATCTTGTCAAGATTACTTTAACTTATAAAATATGGCGTTTAGCCTAATATTATAGTCCCTTTACAAAATGAGATATATAAACCATTATTTCTAAATGTGTATCGATTTTCGTTGAGTTCACATCAATTTAGGTAAATGGGTAATATTTTTCTTATTCTTAGTGTGCCCTCTGTATTCTTTTTACCTTCCAAGATATCTCTGCTAACTCGATTACTTCAGGCTATAAATAAGGTCTTTGGCCAACTATTGTATTCACATTACATTTTAATGGGAGCAAGTTCTTAATTTGTGATTGCTCTTGTGCCATTTGTCATGTTACGTTAAATTGGTATCATAGCTATACCCACTCCCAAGTTCATGTTTTTGTTATAGAACACAAATCGTGACAACTTCAATAGTGTGCAGGAGATATTGCCAATATAGTCCTGGATGACGACTAGGAGGAGAAGATTGGCCATCCTCTCTTCTAAAGTCCATAGCTTACTCACACTTTGTTCGCCGACACCCACACTCTCACCACGTTATCATCCAGCTGTTTAAACATCCCCGTATCAAAACTAGCTCTGAGCGGAAAAATTAAGGCAAACAACCCTCCTCACTGTTGCCCCGCTTTGTGAGGTGGAACCGAAGCACTCGACCGTCGAGTGCCCGCCTCTCCAACAATAAGGAAACATAAGAAGCTAAAGAGTGGAGGGTGGAAACCCTCTTGTCCGTAGCCTAGATATGCTCTTAGGGCCTTAATAAAGCAGGTATGGAAATAGAAGAGAGGGAGGGAGATCACAGTCTAAAAAAGGCTATGGTTGGGTCAGCGCAGGGCTTCACAGCCCGAGGTTGTTCGACCCTGGAGGAAGCCATTTATGCATGAGTGAAAATCGAGGGAGGGAGAATTGGAAGAGGCCGATGCTGAACTTAACGAGTAGCGGTCATAAGTCGCTAACAAAGGCCACAAGGTCGCAAAGTGCGTGGTTGTATTCTGCTAGCAATAGAGGGCAAAGATCGTTCACAAAGAGGATTGAGGGCAATAAAGCTACGGTTGAAGTCGGCAAAGAAAATCAAACGAAGGGAGGGTCCGTCCACTTGTTGCGAGGGTTAACTTCGCTGAACGGGCCCTCCTGCATTGCTTGTTTTAAAAATGGGAGGTGGAAGGACTCAAAAGCGTTGTTGATGCTAGCGAAACCTTGGGCGCCGCTGGCGGTTGTCTTTGTCGCCATAGTTGTCAGAAACGAAAGGCACACTAAGGCGTCAAGGTCTCCATAAAGCCTAGGTGCAAGGCGAAGTGCATGCCTTAGGTGCAAAGTTTATAAAAAATAGGCAAAAGTTGTATATTTATAAATAATAAGATCATTTATGATCTAGAATTTCAAAATATATAGCAAAATTTACTATTATGCACTGTTATGAAGAGGATAAAGCTTATATCACCATATGAAAAAATATATATTTAACTATCAAATTTATTTTACAATTAAATTATCCAATAATCAACAAAAGAAAAGATATTGATATATTTGAATAAAAGTTACTCCAGTGTGAAAAGAACAATCAAAATCAACATATAAATTGTTCTAAGATGCAACAATGTTGGAGTTTAATTTAGTTTTTTTACCCGAGTAGGGACTAGTGAGAAAGATAAAGTTTCACTAGGAATCCAGGACTTAGTTTGGTTAGTTTTAGAGTGGGGGAATCATGTAATCTTCCATATTCTATTGGAATATACGTAAAATCAGCGTATCAAGTGGTCCATTATTGTATTGGGAGCGTTACCCTAAAAAAAAATTTAACGAGGCACGCCTGAGTCGTACCTTGGGCCTCAAACCTAGTCACACAAGGTGCGCACCTTATTGAGTGAGTGAGGAAGGCACCAATGCTGTGCCTAGGTGAGCCTGGAGCATAGGCGCACCTTTAACAACAGTGATTGTCACTGTTAAGTAAAGTGTGCCTGCAGCTTCTTGATGGTTAGGGTTTGTTGCAGAAATCTGAATCTTTGTATTATTGCGGGATATGAGCCGGTTTCTTTGTTTGGCCCAAAGGACTTGAAGTTGGTGAGTTTAGAGGTCCACATATAGGTTTAGTTTTCCATATATGGTTCAATTTTTATGAAAATTTTAACAATGAAGTTTTTGAGCCTCTCCCTAAATTTTATTCGTGGCAAATAAAGTTTCGGGGGTCTAAATATATCATTTCCTCTTCGACGACATATTTTGGGATTTTGCCCACTCGTCTCCGACTTTAATAAGCTTGAGGCCAAACTTTTTCTTAGAAGGGTAGAGTGATGAGAATAAGGAGTGCAAGGAGTCGATTTGTAATATGTTGAAATTGTACTCATTTTTTTAGTTTTTCTTTTATTATACACCCCTTCGGCCTAGATCCAACATGCTCATTAATGTACGCCATGCAAATAGCAAACTCAGAAGGTGACTGACACACATGAGTTGTAGCCGAAGCTCTGCTAAATAAATCATCAGAGGTTGACGTACCCAACACCACTCGAAAAGGAGAAAGGCCAGTGAAGTGATTGACTGTGTTGTCATATAAAAACTTTTTAGGCAAATGCGACATCCCATGGAAATCACACATCTCTTGACATTCGTGCATCTCAACGGATCATTCGAAATTCTGCTAATCACCTTTGTTTGACCATAAGTATGGGGATGAAATGTCGCTAAAAACTTAAAGAGAGTAGCGAAACAACTTACACAGTCGCATGTAACAAATCATGGCCTCAGTTTTCGGCAAAGCGACATCCATAGTCATATTTATCCATAACTGTGTGGAGTAGTGTCCTATTAATATCTGAAAAGTATAGCAACGACAAATACAAAATTCACATCTCTCGGCCTCGTGGGCAAAAAAAAAGCACTCACGTAAAGCGGCTCGAGTACGGGCCACTCCTATAGTCCTACAAGTTTGCCCAATTGTACCTTTGTTAATATATTTTAATATCTTTTCCCTCATTGACAACATAAGAACACACAACCACTATTCCCACCCTATATAATAAACTCTCCCGATACCCCGTGGTGCGCTAGGCAATCAGCAATTATGGGACCGAAATGCTGGTCTGACTCGTAAAGGGATCTTAGCTCCTCAAACCCAAGCACTGTGCTTGGTAAAACCATTATTAGTATTATGTGCTCCCTCCTGATCTGTGTCGGGCACTCTTTGGCATGTCTTCACCATCTTCTTCTGGCTGTTAAATACCTCGGGGCCTTGTGATCAAGTTTATTAATGAACTCCATGTACCAAATAATCATGCAGGCTGCATGAGTATTGACGAAGTGACCTTTCTAGACTATGTCATGAAACTTTAAATAGTAAGTGGAATAATTAAGCGCTTGGTCAGTGACCTTTGGACTAAAGAAATCTACCTGGTGCTTCATTCGGGCTCAACCACACGAATCCCTGTTTGGCAGACGTCACACGAAAGTTTAACTGTCTAAAATCAGTGAGTGTTAGATTCAGGGCAATAGTCATCTTGGTTATAATGGCCTAGGGCGAAACCTCTGCCACTGGGGTCCATTGAGAAGGGGATGCAAAGCTGCTTATAAGAGAGAAGATAGGCGCCAGGATGGAGATAACTAAATAAGCAGTAGGAACTGTCTACCCTGTGGAAGTTCTGCATCTGTACGACTAAGGTTGGAGTGAGCCACTCAACTATTGCCTAAGATCTTTCTCAATCTGACCTCATGCATCTGTCTATCTTCCCCTCACACACAGTAGAGTGGCTAGCTTTATTTCCATCCTCCATACTAGATCTTCTTTGGGTCCTTGTATGATATCATCGTCTCCTTGTAGCAGTTTACACCTTCATATTCCTCTATTGTACCCCCACCTCACACTACTCTCCAACAATATGTTTTTATGTTAGATTCCTCAGATGAATGGCCTGGATATACAACTAAGATACATATAAAGAGATGTTCAAAATTGGGTGTATTTGTCACTTCTGGTGTTTGCATTTCCTATAGATTCTCAAATAGATTAGTTCGATCTGAAGACTTCTTTTGCATTGCACAATACAATGCAAGCCTGAATGCGAGTGAAACCAGGCTGGCGGAGTTTGGAAATTGCCAACCGCACCATGGATAAGAAATGTGGAAACCGGATGCATGTTCTTACATGCTAAATAAAGTTTGCTCACCATCATTCTACCCGACTCACAAATTTTGTCCAATGCTAAAGTTGATACATAAATTCTTTCTTAAACACTTTGTGGGAGCATGATCAATTTATTCATGGAAACAATAATTATATGTGCTTGTAGTGTTGGAATGTTGTTGTGAAGAATATTTGAGTGTGGTCCCATTATCTTCTTGCCAAAGCATTTTTGAATGTGTTCTCCTTATTGATTCTTGATAGCTTGACCTCAAACATTGCTTGCCTTCATTAGTTGTAAATTTGAAGAAAACAGCATGGTGATGGCCGGGTGTATGAAAATTCAGATGGTTCTGTTGTGAAATTATTGTTTTAATTTGTAGGCAGTTCTGTTTTCTATAAATATAAATTTTTAAATAGCTTTTCATATTGTCTAAATGACTTGTTTTTCCTAAGCGATGCTTTGAAATTTGGATTTTGAGTCCCAAATGTACATTCCAAGGTGCTGCATGGTTTTCCATGAGCAAACTACAACTCACATTTATGTTTTCTTTTTCTGTCTAGTTCTGTATCAGTTCCTGAAGTTCTTCCAAGAGGTCGTATATATCATGAAACTTATGGCTGCCAAATGAATGTCAATGATATGGAGATTGTTTTGTCTATCATGAAAAAAGCTGGGTATAGTGATGTGGTGGAGGTTCCCGAAAGTGCAGAGATAATTTTTATAAACACTTGTGCAATAAGGGACAATGCGGAGCAAAAGGTGTGGCAAAGGCTTAATTATTTTTGGTTTCTTAAGAGGCACTGGAAGAGTAATGTCGCTATTGGTAGGTCGCAGTCCCTTCACCCTCCTAAAGTAGTTGTACTGGGGTGTATGGCCGAGAGGTTAAAGGATAAGATATTAGACGCAGATAAGATGGTCGATGTGGTTTGTGGGCCTGATGCTTATCGGGACTTGCCACGACTGTTAGAAGATGTTGATTATGGTCAAAAGGGGATCAACACTCTTCTCTCTCTTGAAGAAACTTATGCTGACATCAGCCCAGTTCGCATCTCTAAAAATTCAGTCACTGCTTTTGTCTCCGTGATGAGGGGTTGCAATAATATGTGCTCATTTTGCATCGTTCCTTTTACTAGGGGAAGAGAGCGGTCCCGCCCTGTAGAATCAATCGTTAAAGAGGTTGCCGAGCTTTGGAAAGAAGGCGTGAAAGAGGTGACCCTTCTTGGTCAAAACGTGAATAGCTATAATGATGCATCTGGGGTTGAAACAGATGTCGAACCAGGGGTAAATTGGAAATTAAGTGAAGGATTTTCAAGCCGGTGCAAGGTGAAAACAATGGGTTCTCGCTTTGCTGATCTTTTGGATAGACTTTCAACAGAATTTCCAGAGATGAGGTTTCGGTACACATCCCCACACCCTAAAGATTTCCCGGATGAGTTGCTGTATATAATGAGAGACAGATATAATATCTGCAAAAGTATCCATTTACCCGCACAAACAGGGAGTAGTAATGTACTTGAAAGAATGCGACGGGGATATACACGAGAAGCTTACTTGGATCTTGTGCAAAAGATACGTCACATAATTCCAGATGTTGGGATAAGCAGTGATTTCATATGTGGTAAGTCTTTATTATGTTTTTCCATTGATGCCTGAGCTAAAGTGTCAAAGGAATTGATTTAATTACGCAATCTCTTAGCAAAATTATAGTCTGTTATACGAGCGTTCTATATACATCTATAGTATTGAAGAACATAAACTCGTAGAAGTTGACTTGTGAGTTATTTTGTGGATCCTAAAGAATTTCGCTCAAGTGACGTAATTTAATGATCACAAACATTTTCGAACCTTTGAATTTTATTTTTATTCCCTGTTATCTGAAACGTAAAAAAAAAGGTAAATTTGATGGGGTGGGCCGGATTTTGGTTCTTCCAGGACAATTTTCTTAAAGTTGTGTCCTTGCTTATCCTTAATTCCTTTAAAATAGTTTATTACTCACATTAAGACTAATTTTAGAATAACTGAAGTCCTAGGTCTCCTCGTAATTAGACTTTTATAGCTATAAATGGTAATGTGAGATAGCTTATGATGACTGTTCTTATTTTCTCTGCGTGTTATATGCATACAAATCACGTGTTTATGAATTCGCTATTACTCTATATAACTTCTATTATCATTTTTATTTTGCCTTTACAGGCTTCTGTGGGGAAACAGAGGAGGATCACCAAGACACACTAAGTCTCGTAAAGGCTGTTGGTTATGATATGGCCTACATGTTTGCTTACAGTATGAGAGAGAAAACCCATGCTCATAGAAATTACGAGGATGATGTTCCTGATAACGTAAAGCAGAGACGGCTTACAGAACTCATTGATGCTTTCCGTGAGAGTACAGGCGTGTGTTTCGACTCCCAAATTGGTTCCATCCAACTTGTGCTAGTTGAAGGGCCCAATAAGAGAGCTCCCGATACAGAGCTCATCGGCAAGAGTGATAGAGGCCATAGGGTATTATTTACTAATATCTCAATCCCAGATCGGGCCCATAATGATGGGAAGCGGAAGCCTACAGTAGGTGATTATGTAGAAGTGTCTATACTGAAATCCACAAGAGCATCACTCTTTGGAGAAGCACTTGCTATAACCAACTTGAGCTCATTTTACAATGTTATGCACGAGGAGGCTGTTGCCTATGCAAACAGATCTTGAAATTGAAGCTGTTTTTGAAAGGTCTTTTCTAAATAATTATTGTTTTAAATTAATATTTATTACTAGTGCTCCTTTTCCCTTGTTTGCAAATGTGGGCCACCATCTTGGCGGGCTGAGTTTTCTTGCTTTTTGACTGAAATTCGAAAAAACAGGAATAAAATCGTGTGGTTGGTAGGATTGCTTTCACCACAGAATTTGTTTTAGGAGATTATAAACTGAACCTAAGCTGGTCTAACACTGTTGCTTTCAAGCTGCATTTTCTTGTAAAATGATGCTTCATAGAGGCGAAAAAACGATGAAGCGGGGTAGTTTGGATTTGGATGGTTCTACGATAAGGAGATCATATTTTTTCAAAACTGCGTGTATGTTTAACAGTTCTCACATATGATTCCAGGCCCTAGATAATTACGTTTTTTTGACTTCATTCTCTGGTTTATTCCCTGCAATCACTTTATAACATGTATTGCCCATGACAGTATTTATTTCCCAATGCTGCAAGGCCACAGTCGAAATTTCAAACTTAAATCTTTTAAATTTTGCAATATTAACTCTCTTATATTTAATTTGTGCAATTTTGACTCTCTTAGGAGACTTATCGGAAACATTGTCTTTGTTTGCCAATGTAACATCTATGTGGTAAATAATCCAATAAACAAGTGACATTTGACTATACAAATTAATTAATCAATTAATTAAGAATTTACAATCTGAAATATAATTATGAAAATCACGTCAAGAGAAAAATAATGAAACACTCTCCACCATCTCCAACACTCTCAAATTACAACCATCGGCCACCTCCACAACCCCCACACTGCCACCATTTCCACCAACTCCACCACCACTTGCCTCCTTCACCATTCCACAAGAAAGAAAGAACAAAAAAAATTAAATAATTTATTTGCTTAACGGGTAATAAGGGATAAGCATGACATGACCCGTTAAGATAATGAATGATGTTTGCATATGATTTTTTCACTTGATACAAAAGTAACCCATTTAGATACAAAATTAAAAACACCTGAATATGATAAGACATGACACAAACCCGATCCAAACCGATCTGTTGTTGCTAGATATAACTTAGACTATGCAATTAGGAAACAAATATGTATATGTGAAAATTAGACAAAAATAAAAACAATTAATTGTAAATTGTACATATAGAATTCACATAAAGTCGTTGACCTAGCCTCTTGTAGCATTTTAGTGAACAGTGTATATGCCCGAATACATGTGAGATAGTATGGCGCTGTCCAATCATATTTCCACTGGTAATCGACAATCTCCCCTAGACAAACTAGCAAACTTTATTACCCGTTAAACAACAGGCTCAACTAATGGAACTCTTAACTACTTGCTACCCTTTGGGTGATCGAGCATTGGATCAATGTATGTAGGAAGTAGCCGAATTACACCGATCTCTTCCATGAATGCGATTGTCCATAATATCTAATTATCTATTAACCACCCCTAAGAAATCCCATGCGTTAACTGGCTATGACGCATGCCCCCCATCCTCATCGGTATCTCAGTTCTCATCGTCTTGTTGAGTGGGTGAACCCAATTGAGAGTGTGGCCTCTTGATGGTAGTTACCCATTTTAATATATTTTCAACTAAAAGCAATATTTTCTATTAATTCAAATTTCGGGCAAAATCTTATCCAGTCGTCTAGTGGCGAAAATGTGATTTATAAAAACAATTCTCTTGTTTACATATGTTCATTAAGCATATAAATGAATCAAAATGCAAAAAAGTTAATCATGCACCTGGTACGAGAATTTTCACGAGAAAAACCCTTACGAGAAAAATCTCAAGCCAAACCAACACCTTCCAACGTACTAGTACAACATGAAGGAAGATATGGCTTACCAAGTTGAACATCTTTCAAAACTCAATAGTGCACAACTTCAACATCCAACTCTTCCCACCTTGTAGTAGTAAGTGCTAAAGGAAAAAAAATATGATTTTCACTTACAATATAATAATTGAATAATGAAATCATATTACACTACACTAAATTGGCTATTTTATAACTAATTGAAAAAACAATTTATAAGTGTTTGGGACACTTACAAAATTTATAACTGTTTTAGCCACTTGCAAAATATGTAAGTGTCCATGACCGATACAAAATTATTAATATAACACACTAGAGCTAATGTAGACCACGTGGGTGTCACGTGTATTCCCTTGTAAGACTCCAAAAGGGTTAATTTTTTTTCCTTCCCACTTGAGAGAACAACTAATACTGTATTCCGTGGTTCCCGGTTGAGAGAACCCACCCGCAACTGTTAAAGCCGCTTAGCTTTGATCTTTGATCTTTTGGTCTCAGGCGGCTAGATCTTCTGTTCATCACTATTGCGTCTTCGTCTCAGGCGGCTCATCACCATCGCGTCTTCGACTGATTATCATCACCATCACGTCTTATCTTTGTTTTTCTCTTCTCAGATATAGGTAAAAAATAATATAGTTCTTTACTGTGTTTTTTTTGGAAGATGAGATGATAAATAGGGCTAATACCAAATGAAACCATCCATAATATAGTTTTATAAAAAAACCTAACAGATTTACTCAATTGATCCAAAAGTAGAGAAAAATATAATAGATTTTCTAAATCAATCCATTTTTTTTATCTCCATTTGGAAGAAAATTTTGGGTTGTTCTTTCTGGAAAAGATGCTGTTGTATTTTCGTTTGTAATTTTTTTGATGATATTTTTTCGAAAAAGCAATTTGTTTGAATAACTAAATCAACAAGTAACTAGAAATAGTCGGTAGTCAGTGAGTGTTTTTGTGTGTGGTATTGGGTATTGGTGTTTTAAATACATATTTTCAACAAATAATTTTAAAAAACAAGTTTTAAAAAACAGGATGCTAAATGCATATTCTACTAGTTTTAGGTTTTAAACATAGAAAACATCCAAAACATAGACCAGATAGGCCCTTAATTGTGTTATTCTTAGCACTATGTAACTTTTATAAAATATATCATTTAACATTTATTTACCATTAGATTTGTATGACTTGTAGAATGTCGTCACGACTTTATAAAGAGTGGATGAAAGAACGTGATAGAGGAATGCCACAATATATAAATGGGGTTGCTACATTTATCAATTTTACGAGGAAAAATGGTCATGGAGAAACTACGTTTGCATGTCCATGCTGTAAATGTGAGAATGGATTGCTCGACCTTGAAGATGTTCATTTTCATTTGCTTCGCCATGGTATCTTGCACTCATACACATTTTGGCATTTACACGGGGAAAAGGAATATGTCGAGAGGAATGAACGTTCAACCGGGGAAGATGTTAAACAAAATGATGATGTGCCTGAAGATCCAAGGATGGAAGAACTTGTTTATGATGCGTTTGAAATGTTTAATCAAAACGTTAATCATTCGACGGATCCCATTGGTAGAGATGAAGGTGGGGAAAATGGTTCTCAAACTTAAAAGGAGCTGAAATACAAGAACATACATGGTAAGGTGAGTGAACCATTGTATTCGTCGTGTACCGAGAAACACACAACATTGTATTTTCTTGTCAAATTGAATAACATAAGGACAAGACATGGTTTGTCGGACAATAGTTTAACTGATATCTTGGGTTTATTTAAGGATTTTTGCCCGAAGGAAATTCAACACCAACAAAGTATCCAGATATGAAGAACATAATTAAAGAAGTTGGTATGGATTATAATATCATTCATGCATGCCAGAATGATTGTATCTTATACCGGAAGGAACAAGCAAAGAAGGAGAAATGCCCAATATGCAACTTATCTAGATATCGGTTTAGTTTGGGGAGGGTAAAGTACCCCGAAAGACGGTAAGGCATTTTTCGTTGATTCCGAGACCGAAGAGATTGTTTAGTATACAATGGATTGCAAATGAAATGACTTGGCATGCTCGAGCGAAATCCATTACAAATATTATGCGCCATCCCGTTGATTCATTAGCTTGGAAGTCTGCAAATACGAAATGCCCCGACTTTGCTGCTGAATCGCGTAATGTTCGTCTTGCTATAGCTACAAATGGTTTTAATCCATACAGTAATCTCAGCACCAGTTATAGTTGTTGGCCTATCATTGTTGCTCCTTTAAATATGAAGCTGTCTTTCTGTATGAAAAGAGAGTTTTCCATGTTGTCAAATTTCATATATTGATCGAATGCACCGGGCAAGGACATAGACGTTTATATTGAACCTTTAGTAGATGAGTTGAAAGGATTATGGTTCGAAGGTGTAATGGCATATGACTCCCACACGGAAGCTAATTTTACATCGAGAGCTATCTTATTGTGGGAAATTCATGACTTTCCTGCATATGAAAATTTGTCTGGGTGCACTATTCATGGTTACAAAGCTTATCTAGTTTGTGCGGAAGAATTCGACTCAGAACATCTTGGAAATAGTAAGAAAAATTTATATTGGGGCCATCGAATATTTCTTCCTCGTAATCACAAGTTTAGGTTGGACAGACACAACTTTAACAACAATGTTGAAGATCGTAAAGCTCCACAAAGGTTGACTGGTACTGAGATTGAACAGAAAGTACCATGCATTAAGTTGAGAATTGGTAAACAAAAAAATAAAAAGAAAAGGAAGCGAAATGGGGACAACAATGATTGTGCGGATACAAATATCACAACTCCATGGTCTCGAAGGTCTATTTTATTTGATTTGCCGTATTGGAAAGAGCATGATGCTCGACATAATTTAGATGTTATGCACATTGAGAAGAATGTCATCGATCATCTTTTGCCAACTATTTTGGACTTGAAAGATAAATCAAAAGACGAAACCAATGCACGTAAAGATATGGAGGCGATGGGGATAAAGAAAAAGTTATGGTTGACCGTAGATGAATCTGGCAACAATGTTAAACCTGTAGCTGCATTCACTTTAGGTAAAGAAGAAAAATAGTGGTTCTTTCGTAACTTAAAGGAGTTAAAATTGTCGAAGGGTTTTTCTTCTAACTTGAGTAAGAATGTGACTTTAGAACCGCTCGGGTTAAAGGGACTGAAGTCGCATGATTATCATGTGATTATGCAACATTTGCTTCCGGTATTGCTTAAAAATGCTTATGCAAAGCACAAGGATTTATTAGTTGCTATTCAGCGGTTAAGCATTTTTTTCAATGTGTTGTGCGCTAAGGTGATAAGGAGGGATGTTCTTGATTTAGCTAAAAAGGCATTGTGTGAGGCTATGTATGTTTTAGAGAAGTATTTTTCACCCACATTTTTTGTTGTAACAATCCACCTCATCATACACTTAGCCGAGGAAGCACTAAAATCTGGCCCAGTCAGATTCAGATGGATGTATCCTTTTGAGAGGTAAGCGAATTACGTGTGATAATTTTTTTAGATAAATAGTACGATATAATATTTATTTATTAGTTTTCATTATGCTTTTGAGGTATAGGTTAATGAAAAATTACAAGAAGTACGTTGGCAACAAGAGGTATATTGAAGGGAGCATTGTTGAGAAATACATTGTTGAAGAATCAACTCTTTATTGCATGGAGTACATGCCAAACCCACGAGAAGGAAATCACAAGTATACGCATGAAGCTTTTCTTGATGAAGACGATGAATGTGCTGATGAGGGACCTTTAGTACAAGGAAAGAAATTGAAGTTAACTACGGTGCAATTTGAACAAGCCCGAAAATGGGTATTGCAACAACATGATGAAGTTTATGAATGGAAAGTGTGAGTATATTAGTTTTGGTTATATATATTTTTTAAATTTAAGTTAACACGTATGATATGTTTAAAGGTTTTTTTTATTGGATGTAGTAAGTATGATCTTTATTGGGAATCTACCTTTGGGCGTAATCAAAAGGGGGGTACAATGAAGGAAAAAATGAGGGTTTTATTCCATGATTGATTAAGGAGGTTCGCACTTAAGTCGACTATATGAAAACATTTGTTTATGTCTTTTTATATTTCAGTATACTTATTTGTCATTATATTTTGTAGCTACTAAAAAAGGGATCAACCGATACAATGCTGTGGCGGTTAGCTAACGGGCCAAAATATGATGCACAATCATATAAGAAGTATCGTTCCAATGGGTTTGAATTTTCTACATGGGAATATGACAAGTGCCGGGTAACGCAAAATAACGGTGTGTTTATGAAGTCCATCACTAAGTTTAGATCAAGCGTGAAAGATACCAATTATAAAGAAGCGGAGACAACGTATTACAAAATTATCCGTGACATATTTGAGTTGGATTATACGTCTTTTAAGATAGTCGTATTTTATTGTGATTGGGTGAAATTCGAGGACAAGGTTAATGGCTGCAAAGTTGATCATCACTAAAAGTTAGTGATCGTTAACTTGAGTAAGCTTAAGAGTAAAGAGAGAATTGATGATGAGCCATTCATTCTTGCCTATGAAGCAGCTCAAGTATTCTATGCTAAGGATTTTTTAAATGATGGATGGTCCATTGTTTTACATACTCCAAAGAGATTGACGGCAATGGTGAACGACGTTGAGGTTTCGATCGTGTATCAATCCATTCTTGAGGACAATGTCAATCTAAAGGATTTGCTCAATGTTGACTGAACATATATGGCCTTTTGGACATGTTTACTATTGTTTTCATTTCTTGAGTGTTTTATTTGCTTAAATTGAGTTTGTTTATATGCAAACATCTTTTACTATTCATTCTAGACTCCTGTTTGTTGAAACAATCCTTTCCATATTACATATTTTGTTATTACCAGATTTTTAATTGATATTAAAGCACCTTTTATAATGCACTAGTTGTCCACGTGCGTTGCACGCTTGGATTCCCAAGAAAGTATTACGTCATCAACAACTATTTCTATTTGATAATTGATGCACCATACATGGTTGCACCTTAAATTGAATATATTCTATGGAATATTTTTCTTTTCAGTAGCATCTAAATTTGAATTTGGAAACTGTTCAAATTACGATGGTTTTAAATTTGAGATCTAACCGGGAAAGCGTTGGCAAAATTATTAAATTACATGCATGCATGATTTGTTGTTGAAAGTTATTTTGAAAAGTGTATTATTTGATTGGTTTATTATGCGTAATTGTGATAAATTCGAATATTTACACGTAGCTGTTGCTTTGCATATACAGGGGTAAAAAATCCATCTCTTAATCATGTCTCGTCGAAGCTCATTTGCTTTTCTACACTTAATATGCCATAGGAGCAATATTTTAAAAGAATGAGTGCGTTTGATAATTTAGAGCAACTCCATTGTATAACGCAACCCGTGCTACGTAGGCACCACGTATGTTTTTAGTCATTTTGTCCCACCCCCCAGAGCAAGGATGTTTTTTTTCATTTTTTTCTTTTACCATAGTAAAATGCCAAGATATGACTTTGGGTGGTAGGTACACATCTGTAATTTTTCTCTTCTCTAATTCTCATTCTTTCAAATATTAGTAGCTAGTATAAAAGGAGGCAATACATCATATTTACAGTCCTACGTTGCCCGACTGGCTAAACGTACCTAGCATAGTTATCACGCGCCTAGGACCCAGGCTCACATATGCGTAAACGTTGTGCCTTGCCTCAGCTCGGGTGAGGCTTCTTCAGAAAGACGGCGCCTTGTTCCCCTAGGCACCATGATCAAGCCGTGGCTTAAGTGCGCCTCGTTGAATTTTCTGTAAAATGTTGTAATAAAAATCTGAACCAACTAATATGTTGATTTAAATTATTTTCTGATGTGTATAATTGGATAACTCACACCCCAAAGTTGACTAAAGTTGAAACATAATAAGCTCTAATACCCCACTACTGAATATGAACAAGGCTTTTTTGTTCACTACAGAAATTGAAATATGCAGAAGAGATTGAAATATTGCCACTTTGCTACGACCAATTAACATGTTAGATTGAGTTTAGTTCTATTTGTCTCCCCCCTCTTTCCCTCCTTTTTCTACTTATAACTTTTTATCGAAATGCAAATGATCATTCTACCTACTTATTAGATGATGATAAAATCTATATTCTTACATCTACTGTACAGTGTGCCTTATTCTGATTAGGCGTGTGCCTCATATTGCGCCTAGGCTCGGGGGAGATCTTGTTGCCTTTGCCATCAATAACTACGGTACCTAAATGTACTTCTGCTAATTAGTGTATATGCCCAAAGGTTCCTTATTTTATTAGTATAAAGGCTATAAAATAAAAATAATAAAACACAGTTAAATATCTGAGTCTCGTACACATCATTATCCCATAATTTTTTGCCTCTTCTATTTGGGTGTCTGCATAAATGCAGTTCTTGGGCGAAAACAAACATATAATTGAAGGGTATTAAGGGGTTTGTAAATATTCAGAGGGTATTTTGGTCGTTTGACCATTATAGTCATTGTTGATACCAAAATTAATATGCTGATGTGGACGAATCATACGAAGACACTTGTCAATCTACGTGGCACAATAACAACAAGGAAGTTCATTTTCTCGACCAACTCATGTTTTCCCCGAGCAACGATGATATACCGAGGAACTGCAACACTCCGAGATACTCTAGCGCTCCGAGGAACTCCTGAGCAACGAGCAACTAAGGCGGTCCGAGCTGCATCTCGACCGTAGTACTAATTGCCAGAATGTCAACAGTTCAATCATTCATTGAATGTTTATCATCTTGACGCACACGCTGCATTAAATGTATTACCCTTTCATATGTATATCATTTAATGTATCAACCCATTCATGTACAGCCTAAGGGCTATAAATACCTTGTATCACCCTCATTCAAAGGGACCGGAATTTCTGGATTGAACTTGTAATCGAGAATTCCCAAACACTCAGCAATAACATAACAGTGGACGTAGGCCATTCTTATAAGGCTGAACCACTTTAAAAATTTTTGTTCATTTTATTTATCTGTGATTGAATAATTAGAGCGATCTAATTTTTTACATCAACAGATTGGCGCCGTCTGTGGGAAACGACTGTTGCTATCGTTTTTCACCAAAAATCATTTATCATCAATGGCAGATAATCTAGAATCCAGTAATCGAAATGCTGGAAATACTGGAAATCCTCCAAATCCATCTGCACCTCCAGATCTGGCTGGAATTATGACGAATCTGGCTGAAGGACAAACCGCCATGCAAGAAACAATGAGGCAACTCATTCAAACTCTTCACGGCGGCGCACCTACCCATTCAAGGCAAAGGAGTGATCGTGGACAATCGCGATCCAGGCGTACTGAGTCATATCGTAATGAAGAATCTAATGATTTTTCTTATCAACCTGGGCGAACTTCATCGATACGGGCTACGGATACAGATCAACATATCACCCTCTCTCCGGAGAGAACTAGCGCCCTGGAAAGATTAAGCAGAGCATCTCCTTTCAGTCGGCTAGGACCAAGGAGAAATATGAGTCCACCTAGAGCACCATCGAGAAGCTTTCGACCACCATCAGGTTTGAGAGAAGGATCAGCACAATCAAGACCAGCTACTCGTCGAGATAGATCTCAGGAAGCTACGTCAGAACAATCAATTGCTCGGACTAAGCAGCCCGAGGAAGGAAATGAAGCGTGGAAGGATTCCATTCAGCGATTGGAGGATAGACTTGGAGAAATGGTTAAAGAAAGGAATCCCTTACAGAGAACTTTTGTTCAAGGGACACCTTTTGTGCAGGCCATTGTGAACTTTCCTACACCATCGAAATTTAAAGCACCTGTAGTGACCCCTAAATATGATGGAAAGACAGATCCTGTTCTTCATATAGAACAATACCAGGCTATTGCCGACATATATGCTGTCCCCGACGAGATGAGGTGTAGAGCATTTTCGGGAACTCTTACCGGATCTGCGCAGATATGGTACAACAATCTTCCTCGGGGTAAGATTTCGACTTTTATTCAGCTAGCCGAGTTGTTCATTGGTAATTTCTGTTTTGGAGCAAAGCCAGTAAAACGAGTAGCGCACTTGTTAAGTGTTAGACAAAAATCAGGTGAGAGTACTAGAGATTACATAACTCGTTTCAATAACGAGAAGTTGGAAGTCATAGATTACGAAGAAAAGACAACGATCACTGCTTTGATGAGTGGATTGCTGCCTAACAAGTTATATTATACTTTGGCCAAAGATCCACCTAAAACTATGTCGGAGTTGATGGCAAAAGCGGCCAAAATCATGAATGCCGAGGATGCTATGGCTGCGAAGAAGAATATGGATAAAGAAACCAAGGTGGATGTTGACAAATCTAAGAAGAAAGAGCAAAAAGGTAATGGTGATGACAAGCACTCCAAGAATAATAGGACGTCATGGGAAGTCCTGAAGAAATATGATAATTATAATCCATTGAAGATGGGTATTAATCATGTTTTAGAAGAAATCAAGAATAACGAAGAAATCAAGTGGCCAGATAAACTGAGGACCAATCCTGAATTGAGGAATAGGGCCAAATATTGCGAGTTCCATAAAGATCATGGCCATACGACCAAAAATTGCATAGCCCTTCAGAACGAGATTGAAACGCTCATCCGAAGAGGAAAGTTGTCAAAGTATGTAGATCGCAGAGGTGAAAGGAAGAATGATGATAGAACCAGAGATCGTTCCAGATCTTCTCGTCGGACGGAGGAGAAAAAGAAAAGAGATCATGAAGATGATCCAGATGAAGACCCCGATCTTCCAAAGAAGCCAAGACAGCCTGAACGAGAGGTATTTTCCATACGTTTTGGGTCATTTGATTGTAATGTTATTACAGGAGGAGATGCTGGAGGGGGAGACCTCACTGCAGAAAGAAAGGCCTATCTCGGAGAGGCTCAAGCCTGCTCATATATTCAACGAATAAATCTTGCCGAGGATGATCGTCCGAGGAAGGTAAATAAAGAGAAGCTAGTTATTGGTTTTTCAAAAAACGATTTGGCCGGTGTTCTTTACCCTCACGACGATCCCTTGGTGATCAAAATGAGGATGAAAGATGTGGTGATTTCAAGGGTGTTGGTGGACAAAGGTAGTTCGGCAGACATCATGTACTATTCATGTTTTGATAGTTTGAATTTGAAATTATCTCAATTGGAACCTTATCACAGACCCCTTCTGGGTTTTGCTGGCGAGAAAGTTTTTCCACTTGGGATGATCAAGTTGGACATATTAATTGGAACTTGGCCTGCTTATCGAACAGAAAGAATACGCTTCTTTGTGATGGATAAGAATGTGCAGTCAGCCTACAACATCATCATGGGAAGAGTTGGTTTGAAGAAGTTCGAAGCAGTTCCATCTACAGTGCATCAATGCTTAAAATTCCCAACAAACTTCAGAGTAGGAGTTGTAAAAGGTGATCAAAAAGTAGCTTGGGAATGCTATTATTCGTCTGCCGAGCAAGAGGAGCTTGAGGAATCAAGGAAAAAAACTATTACCTACCAGGTAGAGGAAGGTACAGAAATTGAAACTCTTGATCCCAGGGATGAATCCCAACCTGTAAAAGGACAGGTAGTAGAATCTACAGAAAATGTTATTTTGGACGAGGAGCACCCTGAACGAGTAACCCAGATAGGTTCGTCGTTGGATGCTTCAATAAAACAAGAGTTGATAATGTTCTTGAGAAACAGGAAGAAAACTTTCGCATGGAGTCATGAGGACATGCCAGGAATAGATCCAAACTTCTTATGTCACGAACTCAATGTGAATAAGGAGATCAAGCCCGTAAAGCCGAGAAGAAGGGTATTTAGCCCCGAGAAGAATCAAGCCATACAAGAGGAGGTCGAGAAGCTCCAGAAAGCCCAATTCATTGAAGATGTGAAATATCCAGACTGGATGGAAAACGTGGTGATGGTAAAGAAGAAGAACAATAAATGGAGAATGTGTGTTGATTTCACTGATCTCAACAAGGCATGCCCCAAAGATCATTTTCCATTGCCCAGAATTGACCAACTAGTGGATGCTACCTCGGGACATGAGCTGCTCAGCTTCATGGATGCGTATTCTGGTTACAACCAGATCAAGATGAAACCTGAAGACAGGGAAAGTACTTCTTTTATTACCCCTAGGGGAACTTATTGCTATAATGTTATGCCTTTTGGTTTGAAAAATGCAGGAGCGACATACCAGCGGCTGATGAACAAGGTCTTCACCGAACAAATCAGTTGCAACATGGAAGTCTATGTCGATGATATGCTGACAAAAAGCAAGAAAGCTGCAAATCATTTAGTTGACTTAGCTCAGACATTTGATTAACTGGATAAATACCAGATGAAACTCAACCCGACGAAGTGCACATTTGGAGTACGAGAAGGAATGTTTCTCGGATACATTGTCAACCAGCGAGGCATTGAAGCAAATCCAGATAAGATCAAAGCTCTTTTAGGGTTGCGATCTCCAACAACAAAGAAAGAAGTGCAGAGTCTTATAGGACGAGTTGCAGCGCTCAACAGATTTGTATCCCGAGCAACTGACAAATGCCTCCCATTCTTCAAAACACTTCGAAAAACTTTTGAGTGGACTGATGAATGTGAAAAGGCCTTTCAAGACTTGAAAAATTATTTGGGAGCACCTCCATTGTTGTCTAGGCCAATAACAGGAGAGAAGTTGTACTTGTATCTAGCAGTATCAGAGAATGCAGTTAGCTCGGCATTGATCAGATTGGAGAATGGAGTCCAAAAACCAATTTATTACACAAGTAAGGCTTTCCGAGGTGCAGAGATCAGGTACCCAAAGTTAGAAAAATTGGCATTGGCATTAATTGAAGCAAGTAGAAGAATGAGGCTATATTTCCAGGCCCATACCATCATTGTGTATACCGACATGCCATTGAGACAAGCCCTTCACAAGCCAGAAAAATCAGGAAGACTGATGTACTGGGCAATAGAACTCGGTGAATATGATATTGTGTATGAGCCCAGAGCATCATTGAAAGGGCAAGCTGTAGCAGATTTTATAGCAGAATTTACATATCCTGATACCCCCGAGGAACAAAAACTGCTCGCTGACGAACCTGTGGATGTTACAGGATCAACAGACATAAGTCCAGACCAACTCCGGTTGGTAAAAGGGCCTATGGATGTAGAAAGATCATCAACTTTAAATTCAAACTAGCCCCGGATGGTTGAAGAACGCGAAGAGATGGTCAACAGGGAGCGAAAAGTGCCAGGGGAGGATGAAAAGAAGCAACAAATATTTCACCAAGGAACTCTATCAGATAAGAAATTTGAAGACGGGTTACCCCTATGGAGATTATATGTAGATGGCTCATCTTGCATAGCAGGTTGCGGCGCAGGAATTGTTTTGAGCACCCCAGACGAGATTGACCTGGAATATGCTTTACGATTCCATTTCAAAGCCTCTAATAATGAAGCTGAGTATGAGGCCATGATAGCAGGTTTAAACTTAGCAAAAGTTATGGAAGCACGGCAAGTAATTGTATTCAGTGATTCTCAATTAATTGTAAATCAGATGACAGGAACGTATGCAGTTAAAGGAGATTTAATGGTAAAGTATCATGCAAAGGTGATGGAGTTACTGATAGAATTTGATGCCATTCAATTTGTGAGAATACCGAGGATGGAGAATGTACGAGCAGACGCACTGGCCCGACTAACATCAGCTACTCGTACCAAGCTGTGAAGAACGATACCAATTGAAGTATTGAAAAGTCGGAGCATAGATGAAAACATGACGATGAATGTTATTACCCTTGATTTAGGACCATCTTGGATGGATCCCATCAGGATATATATTGAAGAGGGAGGATTGACAGAGGATAAGCTCGCTGCCAAAAAATTGAAGTATAAAGCTGCTCGGTATGTATTAACTAATGGTATTTTATATAGACGAGGAATTATGGCAGGATTGCAGAGATGTGTACATCCCTCCGAGGTGAAAGATTTGATTGAAGAAATCCATGAAGGGTCTTGTGGAGCTCATGTAGCAGGTCGAACACTTTTACAAAGGGTAATGACTCAATGATACTATTGGCCGACGATGAGGGCTGATTGTATAGCCTATGCTAAGAAATGTGACAAGTGCCAACGTTTTTCCTCTATCCGAAGAACTCCACAAGCATTGTTGACACCTATAACTTCCCCTTGGCCATTCGCCATGTGGGGAATTGATTTGGTGGGACCATTGCCGACCACTCGAGGAAGATTCAAGTACCTCGTTGTCGCAGTAGACTATTTTACTAAGTGGGTAGAAGCTGAACCCCTCATCGACATGACGTACGAGAAGGTATACCAGTTCGTTTGGAAGAATATCATCTGTCGATATGGTCTCCCTCATGCCTTCATCACAGACCATGGAACCCAATTTGATAACGAGGAATTTGCTGCTTATTGTCATCAGTCGAACATTTTGAAGGTCCATTCAGCGCCAGGCCATCCTCAAAGAAATGGACAGACTGAAGTAACGAATAGAACACTGCTAAATGGTTTGAAGAAAAGGCTAAGTGAAGCTAAAGCTAACTGGATTAACGAGCTACAATCAGTATTGTGGGCTTACCGAACAACTCCCCGAGCAGCAACTGGAGAATCACCATATATGCTGGCATTTGAAAGTAAGGCTGTAATACCTGCCGAGTTAGGTCTCCCAACACACAGAGTGCTGAATTTCAATTCCCCAGTCAGCGACTTGATGAGAAGACTGGATTTGGATATGCTCGAGGAAGTAAGAGAAGAGGCAGCCATTAGGAATGCTGCTTACCAACAACGCACAGCTCTGTTCTACAATAAAAGGGTGAAGAAATGCGATTTAAAAGAAGGAGATTATGTGCTAAAGAAGGTAATTCAGAAACACAATAAATTGGAGGCAAACAGGCATGGGCCTTACCGAGTTACAGAAGTTGTTCGACCAGGAACTTACCGAATAGCAACTCTAGAAGGAGAAGAATTCAAGAATGCTTGGAATGCTGAACACCTTCGCCAGTATTATCAATGATGTAAAATGTACAACGGTTCCATCAATATGAATAAAACGATGATGTTTTCACCATTTTCTTCTCCTTTGTTTGAAAGTTTTTCGGGGAATACTAGTGTTGTACACTACGCTGCTCGACAGCAAAAAGAAGAGATAACTAGTGGACAAGATAGTTCGAAAGAACCTGATAATTCAATAATCAACTACGGTTGATTTGAAAATAAGCCAACAAGTTGGTCGGAAGGTAAAATCATTCCAGAAAATACAAAGAATTCCAAACTGAACCAAGTATAGTTGGTCGGTGATCAACTATACTTGGTCGACAAGGATAAATTATCGACCATGGTTGGTCGGGTACATTTTAGGAAAAAGTTTACCAAGTATGGTTGGTCGGGGGTAAAAACCCATCAACTGTAGTTGGTCGACAAGCATAATTTAACAACCTTGGTTGGTTGGAAACAGTTTAAACATTTTATACTCGTTACTTTATTATTAAGTGATTAAGCAGCATTGATACTTGTAATTTTGATTACTAAGTTGGTTGATGAACAGCATCATATTGTTATCTTTTTAACAGATACATATACACAAATGTAAAAATATTTGATAAACACAAGATAATCGCAATACAAATTTGCAAACAGAAAATGAAATTCTTTCATTAAGATAAAAATGTATTACAAGCTATACATATGTGCTAATTATTACATTGAAAAACCTATTCTATTGGTTTCTTTCCTTTAGCTTTTGAAACAGGTTCCTCGCCGGCAGGAGGATTTTCTAAGCAAAGAGGAGAATTGATGAAATTAATATCTCTGAGCATTCTGACGTTCATCACAGGAGGTGTATCCAAGAGATGCTCTGGGCGAGATAATTCAGTCTGAGAATGAAGACTATAATCGCCGAGATATTTTGAAATTAAACTCCGAGGAATGGAACGAGCTGGGATCCATTCCATGTCCAATTTGAAAGGTGGCACAGGCAAATCTAGTAATCCTGGAGCATGATAATCCCATAGAAAATGCCCTTGCTCCAATTTCAGTACACCCAGGGCGTTCAACCACCCCTGCTTATAACCTTCATTATTGGCATGTTCAATCCGAGCATCTAAATGAACAAGGGCTTCATTGTATCCTGCCATCCAAAATTCCCTGGGTTGTTTATGGAATTGGAAGGTTAATCTATCCAATTGTTCGTGAAGGCTCCTGGCAAAAACATCTTTATTATTCAAAGCAGACTTCGTTGCAGT
This sequence comes from Sambucus nigra, assembly GCA_949130495.1. Taxonomy (NCBI): domain Eukaryota; kingdom Viridiplantae; phylum Streptophyta; class Magnoliopsida; order Dipsacales; family Adoxaceae; genus Sambucus; species Sambucus nigra. Next base: position 273,543,658 of record OX422207.1, on the reverse strand, counting down.
AAGTTGATCTTCCAAAGATAGATTTTTCTTGGACATTTCAGATAAAGCCCGATCTTTGGCGTTTAATTGGTATGCTTGAGTTTCCAAAGTAGATTGAGTGCGAGCCTCTTCAACATTGCGGCTAAGAACTCTTGATCGACTCCGAGCAGCGACTGGAGAACTTTGCTTCTCGGCAACATTTTGAACAGCTCTTCCTCGCCCACGAGAAGTTCTTCCTCGTCCCCGAGCAGTCGCAGGAATAACAGATTTTCTTAAGTTGTCCAGTTCTTGCCTTAATTTGGCATTCTCAACCTCTAAGAACGAGAAACCTTCATCGGTAACTTGCACTAAAGCAGTGGAAGATGACGCTGCAGATTCATACTGTGCCAGCTTTTTCTGCAAATTATTGTTCTCCTGTTCCAGCAACTCAGCAATCTTCCTGCAAGCTTCAACTTCACCTTTTAAAGTTCTTTCCCTAACATCGTATCCAACCAGGATCTTTTTATGGCTTGTGTCAGAAGAAAGTTGTTGGTATCTATTTTCATATTACTTGTGCAACAAAGCCATTGATTCATTTTGCTGACCTTGTAGATCTTCTAAGGAATAATGAAGTTCCTCAATCAAGTCATAGTAGGCTACATTGTTGGCCACAGCTCGGTCGAGTAAATCTTTCAAGTATCGATAAGCCTCAATTGCCTGTTCTGAGGCATCATGGCCAAGGATGTCAGCAATTTCTGATGTACTAAGGTCTGTATGACCAGCCTTATAATATTCGTGACATTGCTGCATCAGCTTGGTATCATGTGCAGATATCAGTTCCATTCTAGCAATAAACTAAGGATGAGAAAAAGACAACAATCAACAAAAAACAAATCATCAACAACAGAGATGAACAAAAGTGTATTTTATTAGATCATCAAAAGATTACATTGTTTGATTACAAGTGATAATAAAAGATAGAAATGATACCGAACAACTTCACACCTTTTCCTTGTCTCCCAAGACTTTCTCGGGAAGCTGGGACGAGGAGCTTGGTTGCTCGGAGGTGATAGCAGCTTGAACAGCAAGAGTTGAAATTTTCTCAGAAGGAGGAGGCATGGAAGAAATGTCCTCGTTGGCAGCAGGAAGAGAGGCAGGGACTTGATCACCTATGGCCATAGAAGATTCATCAGAGGCAGGCTCATCTTCTTCTTCTTCCACAATTGGTGGAGGAGGACCAGGGAGGTGCAACTGGAATAGATCGGAATCATCCTTGATCTTCAATTCCTGTAGGGCAGCTACCCAGCCATCTCGGAAGTATTTCAACTTCCCATATTGAACTTGGGATGTCATCGTAGCAATCCCCTTGTCCCATCCTTTATCCCAGCCTGAGCTGAAGGATTTTTGAACTGCGAGCTTTCTTCTCAATTTCTCCGAGGAGAGCTTCACATCCAATTCTTCTTTTTTGCCCTTGATATCTCGCAGGGCGGACAATTCTTCCTCTGCCTTCCTCAGCTTGTCCTCAAGTTCTCCAAATTCTTGAGTTTGTCGTCATATTTCTTATGCTCGACCTCTAAACTTTTCACTTTATTCTCCAAACTCTTGGAGATCTCAGCCATCTTCACCTTCTCGGCCTCAACTGTAGACAACTTTTTCTCCCAAACAGCTTTGTCCTCACTATACTGTTGGCGAGATTCCTTCAAGGATTGGGTCAAACCCAGTAGAGCATCCTCTACACCTGACGAGGAGCTTGAAGCTTTAATAGCTTCATCCTTCTTCACGATATTATTAAAACAATTCACCAGCTGAACAAAGGAAAAAGTGACAGGTCAGTGCAAAAATACAAGTATTCAGAGAAAGAAAGAAATTCAGAATGTGAGAAATTTACCGAAGCAAGGTGACGAGTAGCTAGGGATGTCAACATATCCCTAGAAATATTTTCATCAATTCCTTGGACCTCGGGTATGATCCAAGTTTTTACCGAGCTCATTGCAGAGCTAGGAGGAATGATGGTTGGAACACCAACAACACCAGAGGGTGGAGAAGGGACAGTTTCAGCCAAATTGACTGAGGATGATTTCCTCAATCTTCTCAAAGGGACTTCAGCAGCTTCAACCAAGGAAGAACTCTTGGTCGGAGAGATAGTAATCACTTCTGCTGGAGCAATTTTCTTGCTCGGAGCCACTGGGGGCTTCTCGGCAGCTTTGGAAGATGCAACATCCACCTTCTTAGTCCCCTTTGGGACATCAACTTTGATTTTCTTGGCCCCAGCAGCCGAAGTAATGTCATCAAATAGAGCAGGAGGAGCTCTTTTCTTGCCCATTCTCTGACTTAAAGGAAGATGAGAATCTGAAGAAGAATCCTCTGGAGTTGAAGCTGGCTCAACAGGGCGAGCAGTATAAGAGGTTGTATAACTCTTATACTGTAACAAATATGATGCAGACCTGATGTGCTCGTCTGCAACGTTCTTATGCAAGCCCCAGATAAGTTTCAGATGCTTAATATTAACCTCTGATTCTTTTGGAGTTTTTCTTTTGCTATCAACTGCAAATAAATACATAATGAGATATCAGTCATACATTTTGTCAAACATGATGAAAGCATAATTTCATAAGTAAAATAAAATGAAAAATAAACCTATCCCATTGCCATATGGGGGGCATCTGGGACCGTTGTATACTCCATCTCCAACTAAAGGGGCATATTGCCAATTTTTAATAACCAACCCATGTTCAAAATAATCTCTATTTGAGTCAGGGAGGTTAACTACAAGAGCCCTATTCAGAAACCTAGTTTTTAAGTAATAAATATTATCTAGAGTGGCCAATTTATAGCAATACATAATTTCAGGGATCCCTATACGAGTCCCATGAGTTAGATTTAATTTGTACACCCCGTTAATTATTCTCCATGAATTGGGGGCTATTTTTGCAGGGACAAGATCAAAATACTGACAAAACTCAAGACACAATGGGTTTGGTGGAAAAGAAAATCCACATTCAGCAATGAATAGACTGGGGAACCAATGTCCCTCAGCCAATCGAAAATAATCTAAAGGCTCAGAAAGAACCTCCAGAGTTACCCAGGAAGGAATGGAAAAATCGGAACGAAATTTCTCAAAAGACTCCACAATATAAACCATACTGAATAAAAGAGATACAGAAGAAAGGAAGAAGATCTTACAGGAAGAAAGGAGGTATGTTGACAACGAACGAAAACTAGGATGAACGCACAAGAGAGAAGGAGAAAATAGAAAGCTTGAATGCAGGAAATTGGAAAAAGAAGAAGACGGTATGGTTACCTAAGAAGTTTAAATACTTTGCCTTGGGAAGCGGCGAAGGAAATGATTACAAAAAATAAACTATTGAACTGCCGACGGCTAAAAGGACAAAAAGGGCACTAAGATCGAAGCGCTCTCAAAAGTTCGAAAAAAGGCGGATTCGTTGAACTTGGAAATAAATTCAAATACGATGCTCCTAAAACCCAGGAAGATCATTCAATATTGCCATAAACCGAGAAAGAATGTTCCATACTCCTTAAAGTTCGAAATATGAAACATTGGGGGCTTCTGTTGATACCAAAATTAATATGATGATGTGGACGAATCATACGAAGACACTTGTCAATCTACGTGGCACAATAACAACAAGGAAGTTCATTTCCTCGACCAACTCATGTTTTCCCCGAGCAACGATGATATACCGAGGAACTGCAACACTCCGAGATACTCTAGCGCTCCGAGGAACTCCTGAGCAACGAGCAACTAAGGCGGTCCGAGCTGCATCTCGACCGTAGTATTAATTGCCAGAATGTCAACAGTTCAATCATTCATTGAATGTTTATCATCTTGATGCACACGCTGCATTAAATGTATTACCCTTTCATATGTATATCATTTAAGTATCAACCCATTCATGTACAGCCTAAGGGCTATAAATACCTTGTATCACCCTCATTCAAAGGGACCGGAATTTCTGGATTGAACTTGTAATCGAGAATTCCCAAACACTCAGCAATAACATAACAGTGGACGTAGGCCATTCTTATAAGGCTGAACCAATTTAAAAATCTTTGTTCATTTTATTTATCTGTGATTGAATAATTAGAGCGATCTAATTTTTTACATCAACAGTCATACTCCATTCTTTTAAGGTAGTAGTGATATGCTGGGATCATTGTGACGCTGAATAGTGATTTATATGTTGGGTATTTAATGGCAATGGTGATTTTTTGAAATTCTTATTTTAGTTTTGTTGTCATGCTTTGCATATGAATTTGTATGATTTAGTTGTTTTGAAGCAGTATTTGATGTCCGTGGAAGGTAGTGACGCAAGAGAAATAATTACTATCGATGAGGATTGTTGCCCAGATTATACTCAAGAGGGGGGGGGGGGGGGGAGGGGGTGAATTGAGTTTTTACAAACTTTAAGTCAAATTAATATTTTAGAAAAATAGTAAATTTAAATCACTTAGACAAATTTCAGATTAATACAACTATAAGAAATAAATCCAACAATATCAAATAAATGCAACTAACTAATTTAAACAACTAGAGATGCATATTTTAACACACTAGGAATATTAAATTAATTTTCGTATTTAATATAAAGTGATATTCTGAAATTAATTAATTAATTCAAAAATAATTATTTTAACCTTAAAAATTAATTAAGTCAAATTTCGGAATTAATTTATTTGCAAGATAGTGTGCTGAAAATATTAACTCAAGCATGCATGTACAAATAAATAAATAAAGGTGCGAAAAATAAATGACACCGAAATTTAACGTGGTTCGGCCAAATCCCGGCCTACGTCCACGCGCCTAGAGCCCCTGTCTCCTTTGCGCTTCACTAAACCTGATCCACTTGCGGGTAGGATCAAACCACCGCATACAACTGTTTGCAAGCTAACTCCGAGCTTCAAACCCCGTGGCCCACTTACGGGTAGGAACTAATTACCGGTACAAACCGAAGCTTTAACAAAGCTTCACAACAAATCTGAATTTTTGTAGTACAAGGTAAAATACTGAAACTCCTTAAAATACAATTTGTAATCTGAGTTTCTCCTTCTTTAATCAGACTTCAATAAATAATGTTGAAGTAGGCACACGTCTTCTTCTTCAATGATTGAGCAGATGATAAAATTTATTGCTCACTTGAATGTGTAGCTGAGTAGTAAAATAAATGCTCTCAATAATATTTCAAGTCTTGATCATATTCTCATTCAAGTTAAAAAAAAATTATTTCGAAAATACATTTCAGTTAAAAAAAATATCGAAAATAATTAATTAGTCACACAAAAAAAACATAGATCAAGAAATATGCATGTGTGCCTAATGTGTCAAGTGCAAATGTGCAATATACGTGAATACCTTTACTCGAATACGTCGTTGAGTAGAGTCGAGGAAAGATAATACAATAATACTTATCTATAGAATAACCTAATAAAAATGTGTTTGGAATCATCAAAATCAATATATTAAGTTAAACTAAAATGTACATTAATTAAACTAATTTAATTAATTAGGGATAAATAACATTTTCGTTAACAATCTCTCCCTTTTTGATGATGACAAACAATGATTCACATATATTCATAAAATGAATAAATTAAGCACAATGAGTGAATCATCACAATTTCTCCCCCTTTGACATTATCAAAAAGACATTTCATATAAATTCAGTGTCACGGGTAAAATGCGAAGCTCTCCCTATCAAAAATAATACAAGCATGGGATAAGACAGAAAATTGTGAGGGACATATGTGAATACCATGAATTTTCATTACGCACATATTCAACATAATCTTACATGACATATATTGAATAGATAAATAGGATTACAGCTTAAGGTTGTTAACAAGATGACACACATCTTTAGAGTTTCCCTCAATCGTAATTTTCTCAACAACAACTTTGATAGTATTTTCAACACTGTTTTGAGAAGATGAGCATGCAACATTTTCATTAGTAGGAGTAGAAGCATGTGAGTGCATATGTGGAGGCAAGACAAATGGCCAAGAAGGCGGCTGCACCCAAGGTGCATGTGGTGGAGATGAGCGAATGGCAAGCATGGCGGCATCAAATGAAGAATATTTTTTATATTGAGAACCGCTAACTCCCTTAATTTGGGATTCACAATCTCCCCAAATAGTATAAATGCCGGGAAGTTTTCCAACCCACACTACATAAAATGACTTCATGATTTGTGAGTGATGAGGAGAAGCTCATATATGTATTTTTATAGGAGTGGTGAATGTCAGCTAGTGATAAAAAAAATATTAAAGTGTGTCCACCTGTGATAAGATGTATTTGGAAGGTAATGAAGAGAATCATCAATAAGGAATTAAAATTTTAAGTCATTTATGCATACCATACCGAGTTCACGACGGATAAATGTAAAACGATCTTCAGATAATGGTTTTGTGAAAACATCGGCTAATTGTAAATCCGTAGAAATAAATTCTATGCGTACGTTACCTTTTTGAATATGATCGCGTAAAAAATGATGTCTAATTTCAATATGCTTTGTTCTAGAGTGCATAATTGGATTTTTTGTCAAACATATAGCGCTTGTATTATCACAAAAATTGGAGTATTGTGAAAGAATAGTTTAAAGTGTTCTAATTGTTGTTTCATGTATAATGTTTGAGCACAACTGCTACCGGCGGCAATATATTCTGCCTCGGCCGTGGAAAGAGCAACATAATTTTTCTTTTTACTAAACCAAGAGACTAGTGAGTGTCCTAAAAAATGACATGTACCACTAGTGCTTTTTCTATTAATTCTACAACCCGCGAAATCTGCATCTGAATAACTTACTAGTTCGAACGAATTACTTTTAGTAACCATAATCCTAAGTCTTTAGTACCAATTAAATATCTAAATATGCGTTTTACGGCACACAAATGGGATTCTTTAGGATTGGCTTGAAAACGAGCACATAAGCATACACTAAACATAATATCGGGTCTACTAGCGGTTAAATAAAGTAGACTACCAATCATACCACGATATAAGGTAGTATTAACAGATTTTTCTTTTTCATCAACATCTAACTTAATAGAGGTGCTCATTGGTGTACCAAGTGATTTACCATGCTCTAAACCATATTTTACCAAAAGATCTTTAATATAATTAGATTGATTGATAAAGACCCCATTTTTGGTTTGCTTAATTTGTAAACCTAAAAAGAATTTTAACTCACCCATCATACTCATTTCAAATTCTTTTTGCATAAATTCTGAAAAATCTTTGCATAAATTTTCATTTGTGGATCCAAATATGATATCATCAACATACACTTGTACAAGAAGCATATCATCGTTATGAATTTTTATGAATAAGGTCGAATCCATTTTTCCTGTCACAAAATCATTCTCGAGTAAAAATCCACTTAACCTATCATACCAAGACCTTGGTGCTTGTTTTAATCCATATAAGGCTTTATTTAGTTTATAAACATGATTTGGAAACTTGTGATTTTCAAAACCGGGAGGTTGCTTAACATAAATATCCTCACTAATAAAACCATTTAAGAAAGCGCTTTTGACATCCATTTGAAATAATTTAACATTTTTATAACATGCATATGCTAGTAGCATACGAATAGCCTCTAATCTAGCTACGGGGGCATAAGTTTCATCAAAATCAATACCTTCTTGTTGGTTGTAGCCTTGCGCAACTAGTCTAGCTTTATTTCTTATAATTAATCCGCCCTCATCCTTTTTATTTCTAAAAACCCATTTAGTTCCAATAATAGTTTTATCTATGGGTGTGGGAACAAGTGACCTGTAATACCCCGTATTTTTATGGATATCTATTTATGGGATTAATTGAATTAAATGTGAATTAATTGAGAATTAATCCGGATAAAATATTAACGAGATGTGAGTTAGTATTTGATTATAATGTGTATATATGGCAATATATGAATATTGGAACTATTGAAATTGTCGCGAGATTGAAATACGGCAATTTGGGAAATTTTGTTGGGACGCGCGTGACAGTCGCGTCAGGAATATAATTATTTGAATTAAAAAGTGAATTTTATTTTTGTCACCCGTATGGTCATTTTGAGTGCGCCAACGAGTCCGGAAGGGTCGAAATAGTCAGAAAACACTAGCCGGGGGTTAAGTTTGGGTCCCGGGGCATTATTGGGCCATACCGGTAACTTATAAGGGCATTTTGGTAATTTCGGAAATTGGGTAATTAAAACCCACGAAAATTAGAGTTAAAAATCTTACTTAGTCTTAACCCACTAAGCCATTTCCAACCCCAATTTAGGTAGTGGGCTACGGGAGAAGTTTAGAAACCTTAAAACTTGGCAAAAACTAACCCCACCTCCATTATCACCTTGAGAAGAACTTGTAGAGAGAGAGAGAAAGAGAAGAATTCTGCAGAAAGAGAGAGAGAGGAATTCAACTACCTTCAATCAACAACAAATCTGAAGAACGATTAAGGCAAGTGGTTTAATTACAATTGATTTAATGCTATGCTTTTCCATGTTTAGGAAAATTATCGAATTTATCTTGGAAGATTGATATAGACCCATGAATTGGAAGGTTAAAACTATGAACTATGTTAGGGACTGCATGTAGAAACATTCTGGACGAATTATGAATTCAAAATTATGACCCTTGATGATCTAAAAAACGGATTTAAGAAGAGATTTATTAATGTTCTTGAAAGAAATAGGAAACTAGGGTTCTTGATGAAGTTTTGATCCAAACAAAGCCCTTGGTTGATGAATTATTGATTTTAGAACGTTAACAATGTTGTAGGATGGTTGTATGATGATACTATAACGTTATATTAGAGTTTCATGCATTAAAAATATGTTTTGTGATGATTTGAAAACTGCAAAACGAAGCAGTCCGTAGCTATACCTGGTGCGTTCGATCGATCGATGTTCATCAGTCGATCGATCGACCACCATCGATCGATTGAAGGTAAAGGTCGATCGATCGACCTTCCCAGAACGTGTAAAGTTTTCCCTATTTAAATTTTAATGGTGGTAACCCTTGGAAAATATTATTGGAGACCTTATGATTACCCTTAAACTTAAGGAAGACCAGTAGGCATGGTTATGAAATTTGGACCTTAATTAGAATTCAATTTGAGGAATTTTTCTAAATCTAATGGAATATGATAAGTGAGATAATATTTGGGTTAAAAGTGTAAATTTGAATAATTTGATGAAATGAGATTTGGGGAAGAAGTAAGGACCTTAGGAATAATGATGTTATATGTGGGAATAATAGGAAACTTAATAATCTCTTTGAGATAGGTTTTAAGTATAAGAAACTATGACGTGAGACGTGTCGACGGTTTAAAATTTTATATTTTCGGGAGACTTAAAATATATAACATTAGAATAATGGTATACGGATGTAGAGTATGCCTCTATTAATATTAAGATATCTAAGATGTGTGAATGCTTAGCATATAATTTTATGTGTATGACATACCTACCATACCTGCTATCACGGGAGGTTTACGTTCGCATATGGCCTTCTTATCCTTGTGTTGCCAGGATTTAGATTGGTACCTCGATGAACATAGGTCAGAGAAGGACTTATTGGGATGTTAATAAGTCTGCTGATCGTGGGAGCGTAGGTATAAGCGTGAACCATGTGATGTGATTGTGTTCGCCTCCATTATTTGTGATGTTGTTATCTGAGAACGATTCCTGAGAGATTCGGAATGCGTGATCCTTATTTACGTGATGTATCGGGATGGATATCAGAGTATGTGTGCACCGCAACTTAGCCTCAGGGTGCTTGTATTGTATATTTATGATGTGAATAATATACGGTTAAATGAAAAGGAATTTGCTATGTTAAATTGTGAGTATTGTTATTGTAACGTTATGAAAAGATAAAAGGGGACAGATATCAATAAATGGTTTTGTTAATAATTGGGAATCCGAGAATTAAAGTAGAACTCTCTATTTAATTGTTAAGGTTGGAATTAAAACGTGAACCGAGTAGAAGTGTTAGAAACTCTTTTGAACTAGATAGTTATGAGAAAACACATGAATGGGTACAGGAACGTTAGGAGTGCACAGTTAGACGAGAGGTGAGTATTTCATGTGAGAGCACGTCCTAACATATATTTTGCATTTATTGTTTTAAATGTTATTAAAGCACTTGCTGTTTTTAAAATACTCTCCACTTTCGGGCTCTGACCCGTTTGCTTTCAAATCTATTTTTTTGTAAAAACCTTTTAGGTGCCCAGCCACAAGGACACCATGCATAGTATTTCCATTCAGGTGACGAGCTGTAGCTGTTGTGGAAGTTACAGGGCTTTGACAGTAGACGCCTCTTTTCTAGTCTTGATTCCATATTCAGTTCCATCATTGTAGGGCATGTCGCCCATTTCTTTTAGAGACATTTTATATTTCTGTTATTCAGACTTTTATTTGTATTTATTCAGGTTAGACTATTTTATTCATTTCAGTTGTGGGATTGTTGGGAGGAGTATTTCCTCCAGACTTATTATTAATTGTTGGTTATTCCATTACGACTTTATGGTGTATGGTGATGTTATTTTCCATTTCATTCATCGCATGTTAATCAGATTTGATTTAAAATTTGACATCTTACTTTTTAAATACTAGGTGGTTAGTAATCATTAAATGTTTTCGACAGTGATGCTATTAACTGAACCAACTTGACATTTTGAACAAATTTAATAAAGGAGTAGCTACCCGGTATTTAATTAGTCGGGGTGTTACAGGTGGTATCAGAGCATCAGGTTCTATTGTCCTTTAGGATCTGTACGGCTTATTATGTTTCCGCTGAGCTTTCTTTGATGTAGAGCCATATCATTAGGATTGTTGATATCTTTGGTGAGATTTCGTTCTCCTGCTTTAATACATATGGTAGTGAATCTTATTTGCGATCGGGTGTATTCATGTGCCGAACAATGCAGTACGTCTGGCGAAGACAATTGGGTGAACAGCAGGAGGTAAACATATATTGAGGTTAATTGATTTATTTAAAGAAGGACGACCGTAGTTGAAGTCACCGATATTATGGCACAGAAGTCCTGGAAGATATTGAAGGCTAAGGCGCGACTTGAGACTTCCGGATACGGCTATAGTAGGAATGGGGTCAAATTAGACACATCCAACAAGGTTGGAACGGGAGAGAAAGAATTAAATGTAACATTGAAGAGAACCAGCAGTAGCAATACTCGAAAGGAGAAGACGGCAGGTGCTAGCCAAACGAATGCAATGTATCCAAAGTCTTGGACTTGTGTCGGAGTATGGCCAATCGAGAGTAAAAAAAAAATTTGAGGAAAATTTTTTCTTGTCTCGTGAGAACGGAGTTCCAATGGGGAGAAACAATCCCCACACTTATAAGTGGAACGTGACGTCGAGAGAAGGCGTACACGAATGGTTAGACCATAAGTTCCCTGATCAAATGTTTAGGATGAAAACCAAATGTCGTTCTGAACTCACACGAGAGGTCCGGACAGAGGTCACTCTGTGAGAAGAAATAAAATTATTTAGTGAACCCTACACCGGGTGAAGTAGGTGAAACGGGGAAGGGGATATTAAAGGGAGAATTTGCATAGAAGAATTGCTAGTCCTTCTGGCAAAATTCTGCTTGGACGATTAAAGCAAATGGTATTGTCGCAGTGTTAATTTGGAGGTAAACAACCCCGGGTGGGGATATACCAGAATCGGGAACTTTATATAAAGTAAGACTGGGGAAAACTGGCGTTGGAGAAGCACCACAATGGGAAGACCCAATGGAGAAACCGTTAAAATAATTCGATAGCAGAATTGCTACCGAGCGATGGTAATTCCCGTAAGAGAGGTGGAAAATTAGTAGCATGTTCCTTAGGGCTGTCAAAACTAAGGGAACAACAGAGATAGTCGTCTGAGTCGAGACTACCAACGTCCGAGAGATGGACCACCTTAACATGATTTGTGAAACAAAAGATAAGTGGAGTATGTGTAGAGGTAATTCTGTGGGGAGTGAAACCCGTGCGTTATAGAATTTTCCCCGATGCGATAGTAGGGATCAAGGTATTATGCCTGGCGCGGGTAACAGTTATTGAAATATTCGGTTTGGGACAACATGTGTGGTAAGTCCAGAAACCATTTGAGCAGCCGGGACGATTGATAAGATAGAAGTATGAGTTACATCTTCAGATGATGATGCATGTCAATTGTGGCTTGAATGAGTTGTTACCTTTGTCATAATTGTTATTTTCACTTGAGAGTCGAGTTTGGTGAGTATATCAGTAATTGTATTATATATAAGAACATTTTTTCCCTGCTAGTGTGGTGGTTACTTTTATTGTCATCCGCGGAGGATGAATGGGTATATTGATAGCGGTTTATACTTTAATGAAATTTCTCGTTTTAGTGCTGTATTATACGGCTAGGATATGATATTATTTATGGTTTTATATATATGATTATACCGATAGTGTGCTGGTATTACGAGTTTATTGGGATTGCCACCTTGGGGTAGCATGTTTTGTTCTGGCGAGGCCCCATCTGTGAGAGGGCCGGACTCGCAATTGTACTTTTGTATATAGGTATATATACATATTTATGAATATGTTGTGATTTCTAAATGGTATACTGGTCTTGGATATTTAATCCCATGATGCGTAGGGATTTCATTATTATGAGTCGTATGTAATTGATTTACTAGTCAACAAAGAGTTAGTTGGTTTTATAATTAACGATAGAGAAGTAGTAACAAAAAGAGTGCATTGTTTTATTCCCCGTTAGAGATTTGGGAGTTTATACTCATAGTTGCGTGTCTGGGGACGGGATTTTGAGAACCCCGATTTTAGTTACATGGTGTATATGGAATGTGATTACCATCAGTGTCAAGAGAAAGTGTCATTCGAAAGGAGTTCCTTGTTTAAGTGTCATTGCGACAGAATGTAACTTTGTTGAGAAATGAGAGTGTAGGGGTACATATTATGGATAGGGCTTAACGGATTCCGATGACCAATAATGTTAGGTAGTAGTGTATCGGGGGGGGGGGGTTCCTTGTTTGGATTTCGCATTGCGAGACACCCCACGCATGAAACTTAGCGTAAGATTGGTAGTAAGGAGAAGTGTGGCCCTTCGTTCATGAATTGGATACCTCTATCGATATGGGAGTACGTAGTTATAACGGGAAGTTACAAGGAAGAAATTATGTGGTAAGGCCATTAGAGCCAGTTGTTAGTAAATTACGATATAAGTACTAATAATGTTGGTTTTGTCACGGCATGTTGAAGGACGCATTGAGGATAAGGAGGATTTATGATTTCTAATTCAGAAGCGATTGAGAACACCCAAGTGGTATAGCACCGTTGTATTTACAGTGACAATAAAGAGTTTGGGATTTGTATGAAGCGTATATAATGTTTAAAAACCGTATGGTTGGGTTATAAGGGGCATAGACATCTTGATTTACTAAAGTGTAAATCAAAGGAAGAGGGAACATGGACGAGTGAGATTATTACTTATGAGATTAAACGTCATAAGAAAAGGTGTAAGTGGATATCATATGTCAGTGTAACACGTTCAAATTTGGAGAAAAGGCAGTAGAAAGCCATTTAATAAAGGGATATCTCTTGAGAAGGCGAATAAATTATTATGAGAAATTTGGAGTAGAGTTCCGATCAATCGAAGGTTGAGGGTAACTCAAGAGTAAATAGAATGAGGATGTCAATCAGGTATAAGTCCAGATATGCACAAAGTAGTGAAAAGGGTAAAGGTCCAAACTTTTGGTATTCGTCGGGAGGATAAGATCATTAAGTATAATTTAACGGGGGAAATTTTATGTGAATATCGGCATTGAAGGAGGTATAGTAAGTAGTACAACAGTTGGGGTTAGATGATCAACCAGATAATTTTGTATCAAGACGACGATTCCAAGAATGGGAGGGTCAAGTTGGAGAATTTTCTTGAGAGGTAGCCAACTTATTGATAAGTGATGAGTTCCTTCGATTATGTGGGACATGTTGTCCAGAAGGAGAGAAATTGTTATATACTTGGGGTGATTTACACTATTAGATAGTGAACATGCCGGTACGTGGTTTGACGTAGTATTATTTAGAACTGGGATGAAATCCCCGAAACCCAAATTCCGGTGGGGTGACAATAAGTAGTGGTAAATAACGATTCAAACTGAGGGTTGAATCACCTATAACCGAGGTACAGGCGCAAGGTGACTAACGACTGATGGGTTGTATGAAAGAAATTTTGGATTCATTGCGATATTTTCAATTCCAAATCGAGTATAACTAGTGAGGTATATTGTAGTCATGAGGAGCAGATATTACCTAATGGTAGAGTTGGGGGAAAAGCACCCATATCTATTTTATAGTGAACAAGGTGCTTACAATTATTTTGACCAACACCAACCGGCTGTAGTAGTTTTCCTTATGTAAAGGTCACAACGTCGGGAATAGAGATTCAAAGAGTGGACAAGAGTAGTCAGATGTGTTATTGATTCCTTCCAGAATGGGTGTTTTATGTTTTGATAAACGCGGGAGTTAATGCGTAGTGAAGTGCGGACTCATAATGATATTGAGATAAAATAACCAATTAAGTATAAGGTATTTTTATTCGAACGTTGTTTAATAAGAGCACAACGCGAGGTGCATTTATCGAAGATTATTCTGATAAGGTATCAAGTATGTTAAACAAGCTTATTGTGAAACGAGGTTTTACTGATTTGGGATTTTCTTAATAATTGTTTTGAATACTGGAGGATACCTAATTTTTCCAGGTGTGCCTTACTTTTCCGAATTTCGGAACGAAATTCTGTTATTAGGGGTGAAGTATGTAATACCCCGTATTTTTATGGATATTTATTTATGGGATTAATTGAATTAAATGTGAATTAATTGAGAATTAATCCAGATAAAATATTAACGAGATGTGAGTTAGTATTTGATTATAATGTGTATATATGGCAATATATTAATATTGGAACTATTGAAATTGTCGCGAGATTGAAATACGGCAATTTGAGAAATTTTGTTGGGACGCGCGTGACAGTCGCGTCAGGAATATAATTATTTGAATTAAAAAGTGAATTTTATTTTTATCACCCGTATGGTCATTTTGAGTGCGCCAACGAGTCCGGAAGGGTCGAAATAGTCAGAAAACACTAGCCGGGGGTTAAGTTTGGGTCCCGGGGCATTATTGGGCCATACCGATAACTTATAAGGGCGTTTTGGTAATTTCGGAAATTGGGTAATTAAAACCCACGAAAATTAGAGTTAAAAATCTTACTTAGTCTTAACCCACTAAGCCATTTCCAACCCCAATTTAGGTAGTGGGCTACGGGAGAAGTTTAGAAACCTTAAAACTTGGCAAAAACCAACCCCACCTCCATTATCACCTTGAGAAGAACTTGTAGAGAGAGAGAGAAAGAGAAGAATTCTGCAGAAAGAGAGAGAGAGGAATTCAACCACCTTCAATCAACAACAAATCTGAAGAACGATTAAGGCAAGTGGTTTAATTACAATTGATTCAATGCTATGCTTTTCCATGTTTAGGAAAATTATCGAATTTATCTTGGAAGATTGATATAGACCCATGAATTGGAAGGTTAAAACTATGAACTATGTTAGGGACTGCATGTAGAAACATTCTGGACGAATTATGAATTCAAAATTATGACCCTTGATGATCTAAAAACGGATTTAAGAAGAGATTTATTAATGTGCTTGAAAGAAATAGGAAACTAGGGTTCTTGATGATGTTTTGATCCAAACAAAGCCCTTGGTTGATGAATTATTGGTTTTAGAACGTTAACAATGTTGTAGGATGGTTGTATTATGATACTATAACATTATATTAGAGTTTCATGCATTAAAAAGATGTTTTGTGATGATTTGAAAACTAAAAAACGAAGCAGTCCGTAGCTATACCTGGTGCGTTCGATCGATCGATGTTCATCAGTCGATCGATCGACCACCATCGATCGATCGAAGGTAAAGGTCGATCGATCGACCTTCCCAGAATGAGTAAAGTTTTCCCTATTTAAATTTTAATGGTGGTAACCCTTGGAAAATATTATTGGAGACCTTATGATTACCCTTAAACTTAAGGAAGACCAGTAGGCATGGTTATTAAATTTGGACCTTAATTAGAATTCAATTTGAGGAATTTTTCTAAATCTAATGGAATATGATAAGTGAGATAATATTTGGGTTAAAAGTGTAAATTTGAATAATTTGATGAAATGAGATTTGGGGAAGAAGTAAGGACCTTAGGAATAATGATGTTATATGTGGGAATAATAGGAAACTTAATAATCTCTTTGAGATAGGTTTTAAGTATAAGAAACTATGACGTGAGACGTGTTGACGGTTTAAAATTTTATATTTTCGGGAGACTTAAAATATATAAAATTAGAATAATGGTATACGGATGTAGAGTATGCCTCTATTAATATTAAGATATCTAAGATGTGTGAATGCTTAGCATATAATTTTATGTGTATGACATACCTACCATACCTGCTATCACGGGACGTTTATGTTCGCATATGGCCTTCTTATCCTTGTGTTGCCAAGATTTAGATTGGTACCTCGATGAACATAGGTCAGAGAAGGACTTATTGGGATGTTAATAAGTCTGCTGATCGTGGGAGCGTAGGTATGTGCGTGACCCATGTGATGTGACTGTGTTCGCCTCCATTATTTATGATGTTGTTATCTGAGAACGATTCCTGAGAGATTCGGAATGCGTGATCCTTATGTACGTGATGTACCGGGATGTATATCAGAGTATGTGTGCACCGCAGCTTAGCCTCGGGGTGCTTGAATTGTATATTTATGATGTGAATAATATACGGTTAAATGAAAAGGAATTTGCTATGTTAAATTGTGAGTATTGTTATTGTAACGTTATGAAAAGATAAAAGGGGACAAATATCAATAAATGGTTTTGTTAATAATTGGGAATCCGAGAATTAAAGTAGAACTCTCTATTTAATTGTTAAGGTTGGAATTAAAACGTGAACCGAGTAGAAGTGTTAGAAACTCTTTTGAACTAGATAGTTATGAGAAAACACATGAATGGGTACAGGAACGTTAGGAGTGCACAGTTAGACGAGAGGTGAGTATTTCATGTGAGAGCACGTCCTAACATATATTTTGCATTTATTGTTTTAAATGTTATTAAAGCACTTGCTGTTTTTAAAATACTCTCCACTTTCGGGCTCTGACCCGTTTGCTTTCAAATCTATTTTTTTGTAAAAACCTTTTAGGTGCCCAGCCACAAGGACACCATGCATAGTATTTCCATTCAGGTGACGAGCTGTAGCTGTTGTGGAAGTTACAGGGCTTTGACAGTAGACGCCTCTTTTCTAGTCTTGATTCCATATTCAGTTCCATCATTGTAGGGCATGTCGCCCATTTCTATTAGAGACATTTTATATTTCTGTTATTAAGACTTTTGTTTGTATTTATTCAGGTTACACTATTTTATTCATTTCAGTTGTGGGATTGTTGGGAGGAGTATTTCCTCCAGACTTATTATTAATTGTTGGTTATTCCATTACGACTTTATGGTGTATGATGATGTTATTTTACATTTCATTCATCGCATGTTAATCAGATTTAATTTAAAATTTGACATCTTACTTTTTAAATACTAGGTGGTTAGTAATCATTAAATGTTTTCGACAGTGATGCTATTAACTGAACCAACTTGACATTTTGAACTAATTTAATAAAGGAGTAGCTACCCGGTATTTAATTAGTCGGGGTGTTACATGACCAAACATTATTTCGCTCAAATTGTAACAGTTCCTCTTGCATAGCTAATAACCAAAACTCATCTTTTTCGGCTTCATTTATGTCTTTTGGTTCAATTTCTGACACAAAAGCTAAATTATTACAAACATTCTTTAAGGAGGATCTAGTAAGAATACCACTAGAGGGTTCTCCTAAAATATTTTCAAAAGGATGATTATTAACGAATTTCCATTTTTTAGGTAAAGAATCATTATCATTTTTATCTTTATGCGGAGTACTTTCATTATTAATAGAATTATCAATATTAGAAGTAGGGTTTTCTTCATTAATAGATTTATTTACATCTAGAACCTCATCATCATCTATGAAGTTTTTAGTAAGAGAGTTAGATTCATCAAAATATACACGTATTGATTCTTGAACAACTAGAGTCCTTTTATTAAAAACTCTATAAGCTTTACTATAAAGTGCATACCCAAGAAAAATACCTTCATCAGATTTTGCATCAAATTTTCCTAAATTTTCTTTATCATTTAAAATCAAACATTTGCTTCCAAAAACCTTGAAATAACCAATATTTGGTCTTTTATTTTTCACTATTTCATAAGTGTGACAACCCGCCTAATAAGATACCGGGCGATCACTCCAATATAAATTAAAACAGGAGTCTCATATGGATCATTCTTAGCATCACTGTCGAAAATCCATTTAATAACTAATAACCTATTAGGCCGGTGTCAAAATTTTAACTCAACTAATCTTTTTAACGACAAAAAGATAAAACATCCACAATTTAATGCGTAAATGAAACTGAAATGAAATAAAGTAACCGAACACTCGGTCAAAATATACAACCATATCGAATGCTGTACCGAAAGAATAAATAAATGCAGTTGATCCATTGGCTCGAATGTTTATACAGTACCTCCTATCTAGAGTACAACGATGGAAGCGGCTATCAAAAACCTGCACGCATCCACAGCTGCTGCAGCTGACGTCTGACTCGAAAGAATTTCCATCCAGGCGTCCCTGTGTCTGGACACCTATATATATATAATATATAGAAAGAAAGGAGAGTAGATAGACGGATCAGAGCCCGAATTTTGAAAATATTTTGCAAGTGTATAAATGCCTTATTATTTTGAAAAAGGTTTCATCTCATATTTAAGTTGGTATCGCACTCCAATGAGATACCCCTCACCTCTCCACTAACAGTGCACTCCTAGCGCATCCCTCTAGACATCATAGTCAAGCTATCCTGCTAAACTAGTCTATCCCAAACCCACTATCAATCCTAGATAGTCCAAGCAATGTACTAAGGGCTAAACTTCACCCCAGTCTCAACGCTATGCCATGTTCGTGCGTGGGGTGTCTCGCAAAGCGAAATCCAAACAAGGAACCCCCCCGATACACTACTATGCGGCACGGTCGATCGTCGAGATCCGCCAGTCCCTCAGTACAGAAAGATATATATATATATATATATACCATAAACATTTATAATATAAGAGCACTAAGGATTAAACTTCTCCCCAGTCTCAACACACTGCCATATTCGCGCGTGGGGTGTCTCGCAAAGCGAAATCCAAACAAGGAACCCCCCCGATACACTACTATGCGGCAAGGTCGATCGTCGGGATCCATTAGACCCTAGGCACTCGATTCATCCATTTATACATACATATTCATATTTTACCATAACCATCCGGATCTATCTCCCAGACTGAGGATTCATATACAAAGTATTTATCAATACCTTTATTTTTCTCAAAATTTTCCATTTCCCTTTTTATACTCAGAAAATGTAAATATAAAAGCCAATTCAGTATCATGAATTGCTTTAACAAATCATATACCTTTTAAAAGCCAATTTTATTATCATAAAAATGCTTTTCCTTTATATGTCATCCCATTTCCCTTTTTATACTCAGGAAATGTACCCAAAGCCATTTCCATTATCATGAAAATGCTTTGATCAAATCATGCTTCCACATCTCTTCTTCCATCCGAGAGTGTTACCGAAGCCAAACCTTTATCCCATTTCCCTTTTTATACTCAGGAAATGTAAATTGAAGCCAATCCATTATCATGAATTGCTTCAATAAATCTAAGACCGCCCCTCCGGGTTTCCCCACTGGACGCGCCCCTAAATGGCTATCATCTTCCAGGGCCTATCTATATAAGACAACTTGGGAACCTACCAACGTTGGGAAGCGGCCATATTGCCTGCGGGAAAGTCAGGACCACACCCGGAATCCCCTAACCAGCGCAGTAATACAAATGCCCATATAGCCTAGGGACTCTATCCAACCTGCTCAACAGCCAGGAAGGCTTCACCACAACACGCGCAACTTCCCTTATGATAGCGATTTAGGGAGGTGTGTACAATCCATAATTTATTAATTATGAAAAACATTTCTCATTCCATTTTGAAAATATTCATTTTTATATTTTCAAATTCATTTCCATCATAACATATATATATACCTAAATCACACAGTATATACGTATGCTATATATTCTTCCTAGAATATATATAAACAGCCATAGTGGCCTATAGCATCTAGCGATGACCACTAATCCCAAGGATTCTCTCAAGGAATCATAATCATGCTTTCATATAAGCATGATACTAAACCCAAAGTATTTTCTTACTTCGACAAATAATAATAACCTTAATCATCTCTTAAGGATTTATTGGATATTCCAACTATACTAATTCACTCTAAGTGAATATACATACATATATATATATACTCCCAAATCCACAAGTCCCTTAGGACATAACCCTCTAATATACTTTAATTTAGAAGGCCCTTAAACTTAATCTCAAAGAGGAGAAATAATAATAGTCTCCAAAATCTTGGGCTGAAAACAGGGCACCGGTCGACCGGACCTAGACCCCCGGTCGACCGCGGGTTGTAAATAAGCCTACGAAACAAAGCAGTAGACCCTTTCTCCTTGACGCGGTCGACCGGCCATAGGGCGCGGTCGACCGGTCACACCAGGTCTCCCAAAATTAAAATCCTTAAGTCCCTTATCCAACAACCCAAATTCATTTTCGGGGTTTCTAAACTACCCCAAAAATTATCCCGAACATCTACGACATTAATTCTAGCCGTGATTTTCCCAATTCCCGATTTGATTTTCGAGTTGATAATTTCAACCCGGAGCTGTCATCTTGTAAAAATCATATCAAATCGTAGAAAAATCAGAAAAATACGCGGTCGGCGCCCACGCGACCGTATCGAAAAGATCTACAATTTTCATGTTTTGGCCGAAAGTTAATCTTCTTGGTCGAAAATGACCCCAAAGGTTACGGGTTACTATTCATTGTCTCTTCCAACATCCCAAACTCCATTTTTCTCCATTTTTGTTGTTTCTAACCTCACCCAACAACCCAATAGACATCTAATAAATGTTTTACAACTAACACATCAATTATTTTGGGGTATTAGATCATTTCTCTTTGTTTTAAACTCTAAAACCATAAAAACCCCAACTTAACCTTTAAACCCATTTTATACTCCATTTACATGGTTTTGATACTAAAAATCATTAAGAGTTTACACTACATCAATGTGTAAACTCATAATCAACTTTTACCCAATTTATTTAAAGAGTTCTAACCCCAAAATCATATTTTTACCAACTATGATATGAGATTAATGCACAAAAGTAAATAAAGCAAGTAAACACTTGCCTCGTGGATAAAATCCGACGACCTCGAGTCGAATCCGGCGGAGTTTGGCCCGAATCTCCCCTTTCTCCTTCCTCTCTCTCTTCTCTCTCTTTTCTTTCTTTCTTTCTCTTTTTCTCCCTCTCCCTCTCTTTATAAAGAAAGAAAAGAGTTATACCCCTTAAAACCCAAAAACGACTCGTTTACCCAATTACGAGTTACTTTTACCTCTAAAATTATCCGGAACTCAATTTCGACAATCGGACACTCTTTTCCGACTATCTCAGATATTCTGAGACTCATGGCGCAGTCGAAATTCCCATCCGAGGTACTTGACCGCAAATCACTATTCCAACCCAAAATAAATAAATGCGGGTTTTCCAATTTAAAATCTTACCTCGTGTCGCTTTTCTCAATCAGCGACATATAATTAAAATATTTCGACCTATATAGTCCCGAAAATAATCACAACATCCTTCGAAAATCATTTAATCCTCGAAAATCCCAAAACTTACTATTTAGGAAAATTCCCCAAATTTCAATTTATATCCAATTATGGAATTTAATGGTCTCCAAAAGGACGGGTTGTTACATACTCCCCCCCCCTTACAACGGAATTTCGTCCTCGAAATTCAGATACGACCTACACCACCAATCCTAGGATCACTCCAAATCCTAATACCTCAAAGGGAATGACACTAACCCAATGGTTCCCATCCATGTACAGTACGACTACCACGATCGTAAAGTGACTCTAATAGGTCACAAAATACCCATCATCTATAATGTCTATCGGCATGAATTTCAACCTTATATACTACGCCCATTCTATTTCATAATGTATATAAACCAACTTACCAAGGTGCCCATACACCTTTCTAACTTGTGCATATCTGCACATCCGTAGTGAACGTCTGACACGTAACACTCTCTCCCAATAAGGATCTCCTTTCATCGGTGTAATACTCACCTATGGGTCCTTCCAACCCGCGAAATTCCAAACTCCTAACCTCGATATCGCTAACTCTATCGAGCCTACATCCTACAATGTTACTATCTATGCGTTACCCTACCTACGCGAAACTAATATAATCCTAAGTATGTCCCTAGTGCCCAAGGCCTCTCTCGAATCCCGACATTTGCTCGGTTTCGTGCGTGGGACGTCTCGCCAAGGCGAAATCCAAACAAGGAACCCTCCCGTTACACTACTCCCTCGCGTTGTCGGTCATCGAGATGTAACGGCCCAAGACACACCAGCGGGACATCCTAAATCCTGCCTATGCTAACCTATGAACGTATTTATAGTATCTTATCCTTCCGCCCATACGGAAGGAAACCTAATCAATCGAAGTGCCCACTTTCTGTAGAAAGTGTCACGAACATAATACCCAAATTTTATCTCCTCAAAATTTGCCTTTTCATTAAGGCTGGTTATATTCCTCAACCCAATTTCTCCAAATTTGCCTTCTTATTAAGGTAGGGATATCATCCTCAAATCAAATCTCTAAGTCCCACTCCACCCAACTACTTGTGGTGAGAGGACCAATTTAGTGCTTTTCCATAGCACAATATTTCCATAAACATACCATCATCACAGGGCTCGTAGTCTATAGTGGTTCATCCACACTATTAGACTAACCCACATCATTGCATCCAATAACAGCTCTCCACGCCCGACGCCGTTAAGAGTCATGTGTGGAGTGTCTCGCAAAGCGAAATCCAAATAAGGAACCCCTCCACACATTAACACTTGACTTCGTCGGTCACGGAGTCCCGTTATTTCAGACATGCAACCGGGATAATCCTATCCCTAAACAACAAAAGGTGGTCTGAACTCCTATCTCTAACTAAGAGTCACACCATCCAGCGCTTGCACTATTTCTAAGTCCTTACGCAAACCATAATGAGCTTTATCTTACAGCTTAACACAAATCCTGCGGCCTTAAATCATATATATAAGGTCGCCATACATACCAACCAAAATAAGGAAGCCTCTGCTCATCGAGGTTTCATCAATCCATAACAATAAAGGTGAACTCAACCTTTATCAAGGTGAGACACCACAATAACAACCTGTTCCCTCCAGGAACTGCGGACACGATAGTCTTGCCATCATTAGCTTGCTATCGCTCCGATCAACCAAATATATTATACCTATACATACAAAATATAATCACCCGTCTCTATGGGGAGTGAAAGAAAACAAAATTCCGCTATCGCGGAAAACACACAAGCCTACTTTATTATATTATCGTGGCCGCCACAAAACTCAAAATACACACACGAGTCTAGGGCTAACGAACTCCACAACTTCATCTAGCCACACCTCTTACTATAATTTCTTAACTCTAGGCCCCATCTGGGCACCCTAACCTTGTCCTTATTCCTATCGGAAAAGACTATCCGTAAGATCCCTTTTGGACCCTCAATTTCAATGAGGAATTTAACTTTAGTACCACTCTCAACTTCAGCGGTACTGTGGTACTCCTAACTACCATTCTTTAGTAGTTGCCACCAAAATCCTTAACAATTACCATAAGGAGAGTGACCTCTACTAAGGCCCTCGTCCCCAACTTCTACCAGCTGCTCCAGCTAAGTCTCATCTCCTGCTACCATCCAAGCTCCGCACACGATTCTCAAACGAGCGAGCAAAAGATTTCTATAATCTTCTAATATGGCAGGAGAACGAAATCTCACAAGAGAAATCAACAATCCTAATCCTGAGGCTCTATATCAAATCGAGAGCAACGCTGAAAGCGTAGTACGTCCGCACAGATTCCTAAGGACACTAGAACCTGATGCTCTGATACCATCTGTGACAACCCGCCTAATAAGATACCGGACGATCACTCCAATATAAATTAAAACAGGAGTCTCATATGGATCATTCTTAGCATCACTGTCGAAAATTCATTTAATTACTAATAACCTATTAGGCCGGTGTCAAAATTTTAACTCAACTAATCTTTTTAACGACAAAAAGATAAAACATCCACAATTTAATGCGTAAATGAAACTGAAATGAAATAAAGTAACCGAACACTCGGTCAAAATATACAACCATATCGAATGCTGTACCGAAAGAATAAATAAATGCAGTTGAGCCATTGGCTCGAATTTTTATACAGTACCTCCTATCTAGAGTACAACGATGGAAGCGGCTATCAAAAACCTGCACGCATCCACAACTGCTGCAGCTGACGTCTGACTCGAAAGAATTTCCATCCAGGCGTCCCTGTGTCTGGACACCTATATATATATATATAATATATAGAAAGAAAGGAGAGTAGATAGACGGGTCAGAGCCCGAATTTTGAAAATATTTTGCAAGTGCATAAATGCCTTATTATTTTGAAAAATGTTTTATCTCATATTTAAGTTGGTATCGCACTCCCATGAGATACCCCTCACCTCTCCACTAACAGTGCACTCCTAGCGCATCCCTCTAGACATCATAGTCAAGCTATCCTGCTAAACTAGTCTATTCCAAACCCACTATCAATCCTAGATAGTCCAAGCAATGTACTAAGGGCTAAACTTCACCCCAGTCTCAACGCTATGCCATGTTCGTGCGTGGGGTGTCTCGCAAAGTGAAATCCAAACATGGAACCCCCCCGATACACTACTATGCGGCACGGTCGATCGTCGAGATTCGCCAGTCCCTCAATACAGAAAGATATATATATATATATATATATATATATATATATATATATACCATAAACATTTATAATATAAGAGCACTAAGGATTAAACTTCTCCCCAGTCTCAACACACTGCCATATTCGTGCGTGGGGTGTCTCGCAAAGCGAAATCCAAACAAGGAACCCCCCCGATACACTACTATGCGGCAAGGTCGATCGTCGGGATCCATTAGACCCTAGGCACTCGATTCATCCATTTATACATACATATTCATATTTTACCATAACCATCCGGATCTATCTCCCGGACTGAGGATTCATATACAAAGTATTTATCAATACCTTTATTTTTCTCAAAATTTTCCATTTCCCTTTTTATACTCAGGAAACGTAAATATAAAAGCCAATTCATTATCATGAATTGCTTTAACAAATCATATACCTTTTAAAAGCCAATTTTATTATCATAAAAATGCTTTTCCTTTATATGTCATCCCAATTCCCTTTTTATACTCAGGATATGTACCCAAAGCCATTTCCATTATCATGAAAATGCTTTGATCAAATCATGCTTCCACATCCCTTCTTCCATCCGGGAGTGTTACCGAAGCCAAACCTTTATCCCATTTCCCTTTTTATACTCAGGAAATGTAAATTGAAGCCAATCCATTATCATGAATTGCTTCAATAAATCTAAGACCGCCCCTCCGGGTTTCCCCACTGGACGCGCCCCTAAATGGCTATCATCTTCCAGGGCCTATCTATACAAGACAACCTGGGAACCTACCAACGTCGGGAAGCGGCCATATTGCCTGTGGGAAAGTCAGGACCACACCCGGAATCCCCTAACCAGCGCAGTAATACAAATGCCCATATGGCCTAGGGACTATATCCAACCTGCTCAACAGCCAGGAAGGCTTCACCACAGTGCGCGCAACTTCCCTTATGATAGCGATTTAGGGAGGTGTGTACAATCGATAATTTATTAATTATGAAAAACATTTCTCATTCCATTTTGAAAATATTCATTTTTATATTTTCAAAATCATTTCCATCATAACATATATATATACCTAAATCACACAGTATATACATATCCTATATATTCTTCCTAGAATATATATATAAACAACCATAGTGGCCTATAGCATCTAGCGATGACCACTAATCCCAAGGATTCTCTCAAGGAATCATAATCATGCTTTCATATAAGCATGATACTAAACCCAAAGTATTTTCTTACTTCGACAAATAATAATAACCTTAATCATCTCTTAAGGATTTACTGGATATTCCCAACTATACTAATTTACTCTAAGCGAATATACATATATATATATATATACTCCCAAATCCACAAGTCCCTTAGGACATAACCCTCTAATATACTTTAATTTAGAAGGCCCTTAAACTTAATCTCAAAGAGGAGAAATAATAATAGTCTCCAAAATCTTAGGCTGAAAACAGGGCACCGGTCGACCGGCCCTAGACCCCAGGTTGACCGCGGGTTGTAAATAAGCCTACGAAACAAAGCAGTAGGCCCTTTCTCCTTGACGCGGTCGACCGACCATAGGGCGCGGTCGACCGGTCACACCAGGTCTCCCAAAATTAAAATCCTTAAGTCCCTTATCCAACAACCCAAATTCATTTTCGGGGATTCTAAACTACCCCAAAAATTATACCGAACATCTACGACATTAATTCTAGCCGTAATTTTTCCAATTCCCGATTTGATTTCCGAGTTGATAATTTCAACCCGGAGCTGTCATCTTGTAAAAATCATATCAAATCGTAGAAAAATCAGAAAAATACGCGGTCAGCGCCCCTGAGACCGTATTGAAAAGATCTACAACTTTCGTGTTTTGTCCGAAAGTTAAATCATTTATCTTCTTGGTCGAAAATGACCCCAAAGATTACAGGTTACTATTCATGGTCTCTTCCAACATCCCAAACTCCATTTTTCTCCATTTTTGTTGTTTCTAACCTCACCCAACAACCCAATAAACATCTAATCAATGTTTTACAACTAACACATCAATTATTTTGGGGTATTAGATCATTTCTCTTAGTTTTAAACTCTAAAATCATAAAAACCCCAACTTAACCTTTAAACCCATTTTATACTCCATTAACATGGTTTTGATACTAAAAATCATTAAGAGTTTACACTACATCAATGTGTAAACTTATAATCAACTTTTACCCAATTTATTTTAAGGGTTCTAACCCCAAAATCATATTTTTACCAACTATGATATGAGATTAATGCACAAAAGTAAATAAAACAAGTAAACACTTGCCTCATGGATAAAATCCGACGACCTCGAGTCGAATCCGGCGGAGTTTGGCCCGAATCTCCCTTTTCTCCTCCTCTTTCTCATTCCTCTCTCTCTTCTCTCTCTTTTCTTTCTTTCTTTCTCTTTCTCTCCCTCTCCCTCTCTTTATAAAGAAAGAAAAGAGTTATACCCCTTAAAACCAAAAAACGACTCGTTTACCCAATTACGAGTTACTTTTACCTCTAAAATTATCCGGAACTCAATTTCGACAATCGGACACTCTTTTTCGACTATCTCAGATATTCTGAGACTCATGGCGCAGTCGAAATTCCCATCTGAGGTACTTGACCGCAAATCACTATTCCAATCCAAAATAAATAAATGCGGGTTTTTCAATTAAAAATCTTACCTCGTGTCGCTTTTCTCAATCAGCGACATATAATTAAAATATTTCGACCTATATAGTCCCGAAAATAATTACAACATCCTTCGAAAATCATTTAATCCTCGAAAACCCCAAAAATTACTATTTAGGAAAATTCCGCAAATTTCAATTTATATCCAATTATGAAATTTAATGGTCTCCAAAAGGACGGGTTGTTACAATAAGGAGTTTTATCTAAACCTTTTCTGACAATAGTTCTATTTAATACATAACAAGATGTGTTAACAGCTTCCGCCCAAAAATATTTCGGTAGGTTATGTTCATTTAGCATAGTTCTAGCCATTTCTTCTAAAGATCTATTCTTTCTTTCTACTACACCATTTTGTTGAGGTGTCCTTGGAGCAGAAAAACTATGTTCAAAACCATTTTCATCACAAAATAATTCAACATCTTTGTTATCAAATTCTCTTCCTCTATCACTTCTTATAAAGACAATATTGCAACCTTTTTCATTTTGAATTTTCTTACAAAATTTGGCAAAAATAGAGTGTGTATCATTTTTATGACTAAGAAAGAAAACCCATGTAAATCGAGAATAATCATCAACAATAGCAAAGGCATAATATTTTACACCTAAACTAGCAACTTTGTTAGGTCCAAATAAGTCTAAGTGTAATAATTCTAAAGGCCTATTTGTTGAAATATCTCATTTCCTTTTAAATGAAGTTTTTGTTTGTTTTCCAAATTGACATGCATTACACAATTTATTTTTAACAAACTTTATTTTGAGCAGCCCTCTAACTAACTCATTTTTGGATAAAATATTAAGTTGTTCCATGTTGGAATGACCTAATCTTCTATGCCATAACCAGCAAGTATCATTTAGGACAGCTAAACACTTGACATCTTGTTGAGATAAATTATCAAAATCGAGAGTATAAACATTTTCATGTCTAGAAGCAACAAACACAACATGATTATCTTTATCATTTTTTATTAGACAGTAATCTTCCTTAAATAGAACATTATAACCTTTATCACACAGTTGGCTAATACTAATTAAATTATGTTTAAGACCATCAACTAAAAAAACGTTTTCAATGCAAGGAGAGGGATCCTTACCAACATTACCTATGCCAATGATTTTACCTTTGGAGTTGTCTCCGAATGTGACTAGACCTCCATCTTTGGCAATCAAGCTAGAGAATTTACTTTTGTCACCCGTCATATGTCTTGAACACCCGCTGTCTAAGAACCACTTTGTTTTGATCGAACTAGCTCTAAAACAAACCTACAATCAACATTTAAATAACTTTTCTTTTGGTACCCAAAATGTGTTGGGTCCATATGGGTTAGCAAAAATGGGAGTCTCTTTAGGAATCCATGCCACTTTGGTAGAAAATCTATATTTGCAGAAATTTGAGAAATGGGTATGTCTTCCACAATATGTGCATAATGAATTTCCAATATTTTTAGAGTAATTTTCAAAACTTTTTCTCATTTTCTTTTTCATTATATCTAATTCCAGCCTTATTATACATCCACCTTTGGTTTCCAAGTAGCAAATTCAAATTTTTTTCTCCATTTACAAAGTTTTCAAGACACCAAGTTAAATCCTTAATTTCAAGTTTTAATTATTCATTTTCTGAAGGGTGACTAGATGATTCATTAACTCTTAGTTTTGCCATTTCAGATTTTAAAGACTTATTTTCGGATTTCATTATTTCTATATTTTCAAGGAGAGAATCATATTTATGTGATAAAGAGGAATGTATCTTTTTAAGATTAATATATTTAGTTTTAATTTCATCAAAATTGTAAAAAAGTTCATCAAAAGCATTTTGAAGTTCATCATGATCATTTGAAGTTTCATATTCACTATCTGAATTAAAGTTAGAAGATACCTCATCATTATTTGCCATAAGGCAAAGATTTGCAACTTCTCCATCACTTGAATCTTCATCGTTCCTACTTTCATCACTATCACTCCAAGTAGTAGCTTTCATGGACTTTTTGTATTTTTCATTTCTTTTCTCTTTTCTGTCATTCTTCCCTTCTTTGGCTTTGGGACAGTTAGGTCTAATATGGCCTAACTCTTTGCAGTTATAACATTTTGGCTCAAACTTAGAGGATGACTTTCCTTCATGTGCCTTCTTTGAAGAGAAATTCTGGTATTTTCCAGACAGTCCCTTCTTTTTGGCAAGAAATTTTTTGAATTTTCTAGTAAGAAGTGCTATGTCACCATCTTCATCATTATCAGTTTCCTCACATTCTTCTTCTTCCACAATGGATTTGAAGGAAATAGTTTTTCTTGCCTTGGGCTTCTCATCTTCAGCAAGTTCTTTGAGTTCCATTTCATGAGTAATTAAAGAGCCCAACAGTTCATCAAGAGAAATAGGTCTTTCTCGTATAGCTTCTTTGATTGCCAGCTTCTTTGTCATATACGCAGATGGTAGTGACCTGAGAATCTTACTCACTAATTCAGAATCAGTATAAGATTTACCAAGAGATTTCAATCCATTTATTATATTTGAAAATCTAGTAAACATATAAGAGATAGTTTCATCTGTTTTCATTTTAAAAAGCTCATAGTTATGAATAAGCATGCTGATTTTATCCTCCTTGACTTGAAAAGTTCCTTCATATGTAACTTCTAGTCTATCCCAAATTTCTTTGGCGGATTCACAATAACAGATTCGATTATATTCATTTACATCAAGTGCACAATGCAAAATATTCATAGCTTTAGCATTTATTTGAATTTTTTTAATATCGGCATCATTCCATTCATTTTCTTCTTTAGGAACATTTTCATTATTAACAACTTTCATGGGGATATTAGGACCATTTATAATAACTCTCCAAACAACATAATCATTTGATTGAACAAAATTTTTCATTCTATTTTTCCAATAGCTATAATTATTTCCTGAAAATAAAGGA
This sequence comes from Sambucus nigra, assembly GCA_949130495.1. NCBI lineage: Eukaryota > Viridiplantae > Streptophyta > Magnoliopsida > Dipsacales > Adoxaceae > Sambucus > Sambucus nigra. Next base: position 273,513,036 of record OX422207.1, on the reverse strand, counting down.
GGTCTATTTATTTATTGACCCTCACCAAGAGATGAAACATTAAAGTTTGCCATTGATCTTTAACTCTAAGATTGTTAAATCTAAAAATAAGAAGAGCACTCGCTTTGATACCAATTGTTGCCCAGGTTATACTCAAGAGGGGGGGGGGGGGGGGGGGGTGAATTGAGTTTTTACAAACTTTAAGTCAAATTAATATTTTAGAAAAATAGTAAATTTAAATCACTTAGACAAATTTCAGATTAATACAACTATAAGAAATAAATCCAACAATATCAAATAAATGCAACTAACTAATTTAAATAACTAGAGATGCATATTTTAACACACTAGGAATATTAAATTAATTTTCGTATTTAATATAAAGTGATATTCTGAAATTAATTAATTAATTCAAAAATAATTATTTTAACCTTAAAAATTAATTAAGTCAAATTTCGGAATTAATTTATTTGCAAGATAGTGTGCTGAAAATATTAACTCAAGCATGCATGTACAAATAAATAAATAAAGGTGCGGAAAATAAATGACACCGAAATTTAACGTGGTTCGGCCAAATCCCGGCCTACGTCCACGCGCCTAGAGCCCCTGTCTCCTTTGCGCTTCACTAAACCTGATCCACTTGCGGGTAGGATCAAACCACCGCGTACAACTGTTTGCAAGCTAACTCCGAGCTTCAAACCCCGTGGCCCACTTACGGGTAGGAACCAATTACCGGTACAAACCGAAGCTTCACAATAAATCTGAATTTTTGTAGTACAAGGTAAAATACTGAAACTCCTTAAAATACAATTTGTAATCTGAGTTTCTCCTTCTTTAATTAGACTTCAATAAATAATGTTGAAGTAGGCACAATTCTTCTTCTTCAATGATTGAGCAGATGATAAAATTTATTGCTCACTTGAATGTGTAGCTGAGTAGTAAAATAAATGCTCTCAATAATATTTCAAGTCTTGATCATATTCTCATTCAAGTTAAAAAAAAATTATTTCGAAAATACATTTCAGTTAAAAAAAAATTCGAAAATAATTAATTAGTCACAAAAAAAAACATAGATCAAGAAATATGCATGTGTGCCTAATGTGTCAAGTGCAAATGTGCAACATACGTGAATACCTTTACTCGAATACGTCGTTGAGTAGAGTCGAGGCAAGATAATACAATAATAAATATCTATAGAATAACCTAATAAAAATGTGTTTGGAATCATCAAAATCAATATATTAAGATAAACTAAAATGTACATTAATTAAACTAATTTAATTAATTAGGGATAAATAACATTTTCGTTAACAATCTCTCCCTTTTTGATGTTGACAAACAATGATTCACATATATTCATAAAATGAATAAATTAAGCACAATGAGTGAATAATCACAATTTCTCTCCCTTTGACATTATCAAAATGATATTTCATATAAATTCAGTGTCACGGGTAAAATGCGAAGCTCCCCCTATCAAAAATAATACAAGCATGGGATAAGACAGAAAATTGTGAGGGACATATGTGAATACCATGAATTTTCATTACGCACATATTCAACATAATCTTACATGACATATATTGAATAGATAGATAGGATTACAGCTTAAGGTTGTTAACAAGATGACACACATCTTTAGAGTTTCCCTCAATTGTAATTTTCTCAACAACAACTTTGATAGTATTTTCAGCACTGTTTTGAGAAGATGAGCATGTAACATTTTCATTAGTAGGAGTAGAAGCATGTGAGTGCATATGTGGAGGCAAGACAAATGGCCAAGAAGGAGGCTTCACCCAAGGTGCATGTGGTGGATATGAGCGAATGGCAAGCATGGCGGCATCAAATGAAGAATATTTTTTATATTGAGAACCGCTAACTCCCTTAATTTGGGATTCACAATCTCCCCAAGTAGTATAAATGCCGGGAAGTTTTCCAACCCACACTACATAAAATGACTTCATGATTTGTGAGTGATGAGGAGAAGCTCCTATATGTATTTATATAGGAGTGGTGAATGTCAGCTAGTGATAAAAAAAATATTAAAGTGTGTCCACCTGTGATAAGATGTATTTGGAAGGTAGTGAAGAGAATCATCAATAAGGAATTAAAATTTTAAGTCATTTATGCATACCATACCGAGTTCACGACGGATAAGGGTAAAACGATCTTCTGATAATGGTTTTGTGAAAACATCGGCTAATTGTAAATCCGTAGAAATAAATTCTATGCGTACGTCACCTTTTTGAACATGATCGCGTAAAAAATGATGTCTAATTTAAATATGCTTTGTTCTAGAGTGCAAAATTGGATTTTTTGTCAAACATATAGCGCTTGTATGATCACAAAAAATTGGAGTATTGTGAAAGAATATTTTAAAGTCTTCTAATTCTTTTTTCATGTCTAATGTTTGAGCACAACTGCTACCGGCAGCAATATATTCTGCCTCGGCTGGGGAAAGAGCAGCAGAATTTTGCTTTTTACCAAACCAAGAGACTAGTGAGTGTCCTAAAAAATTACATGTACCACTAGTGCTTTTTCTATTAATTCTACAACCCGCAAAATCTGCATCTGAATAACCTACTAGTTCGAACGAATTACTTTTAGGATACCATAATCCTAAGTCTTTAGTACCAATTAAATATCTAAATATGCGTTTTACGGCACACAAATGGGATTCTTTAGGATTGGCTTGAAAACGAGCACATAAGCATACACTAAACATAATATCGGGTCTACTAGCGGTTAAATAAAGTAGACTACCAATCATACCACGATATAAGGTAGTTTTAACAGATTTTTCTTTTTCATCAACATCTAACTTAATAGAGGTGCTCATTGGTGTACCAAGTGCTTTATCATGCTCTAAACCATATTTTACCAAAAGATCTTCAATGTATTTAGCTTGATTGATAAAGACCCCATTTTTGGTTTGCTAAATTTGTAAACCTAAAAAGAATTTTAACTCACCCATCATACTCATTTCAAATTATTTTTGTATAAATTCTGAAAAATCTTTGCATAAATTTTCATTTGTGGATCCAAATATAATATCATCAACATACACTTGTACAAGAAGCATATCATCGTTATGAATTTTTATGAATAAGGTCGAATCCATTTTTCCTCTCACAAAATCATTCTCGAGTAAAAATCCACTTAACCTATCATACCAAGCCCTTGGTGCTTGTTTTAATCCATATAAGGCTTTATTTAGTTTACAAACATGATTTGGAAACTTGTGATTTTCAAAACCAGGAGGTTGCTTAACATAAATATCCTCACTAATAAAACCATTTAAGAAAGCGCTTTTGACATCCATTTGAAATAATTTAAATTTTTTATAACATGCATATGCTAGTAGCATACGAATAGCCTCTAATCTAGCTACGGGGGCATAAGTTTCATCAAAATCAATACCTTCTTGTTGGTTGTATCCTTGCACAACTAGTCTAGCTTTATTTCTTATAATTAATCCGTCATCATCCTTTTTATTTCTAAAAACCCATTTAGTTCTAATAATAGTTTTATCTATGGGTGTGGGAACAAGTGACCAAACATTATTTCGCTCAAATTATAACAGTTCTTCTTGCATAGCTAATAACCAAAACTCATCTTTTTCGGCTTCATTTATGTCTTTTGGTTCAATTTCTGACACAAAAGCTAAATTATTACAAACATTCTTTAAGGAGGATCTAGTAAGAATACCACTAGAGGGTTCTCCTAAAATATTTTCAAAAGGATGATTATTAACGAATTTCCAATTTTTAGGTAAAGAATCATTATCATTTTTATCTTTATGCGGAGTACTTTCATTATTAATAGAATTATCAATATTAGAAGTAGGGTTTTCTTCATTAATAGATTTATTTACAGCTAAAACCTCATCATCATCTATGAAGTTTTTAGTAAGAGAGTTAGATTCATCAAAAGATACATGTATTGATTCTTGAACAACTAGAGTCCTTTTATTAAAAACTCTATAAGCTTTACTATAAAGTGCATACCCAAGAAAAATACCTTCATCAGATTTTGCATCAAATTTTCCTAAATTTTCTTTATCATTTAAAATCAAACATTTGCTTCCAAAAACCTTGAAATAACCCATATTTGGTCTTTTATTTTTCAGTATTTCATAAGGAGTTTTATCTAAACCTTTTCTAACAATAGTTCTATTTATTACATAACAAGATGTGTTAACAGCTTCCGCCCAAAAATATTTCGGTAGGTTATGTTCATTTAGCATAGTTCTAGCCATTTATTGTAAAGATCTATTCTTTCTTTCTACTACACCATTTTGTTGAGGTGTCCTTGGAGCAGAAAAACTATGTTCAAAACCATTTTCATCACAAAATAATTCAACATCTTTGTTATCAAATTCTCTTCCTCTATCACTTCTTATAAAGACAATATTGCAACCTTTTTCATTTTGAATTTTCTTACAAAATTTGGCCAAAATAGAGTGTGTATCATTTTTATGAGTAAGTAAGAAAACCCATGTAAATCGAGAATAATCATCAACAATAACAAAGGCATAATATTTTCCACCTAAACTAGCAACATTTTTTAGGTCCAAATAAGTCTAAGTGTAATAATTCTAAAGGCCTATTTGTCGAAATATCTCATTTCCTTTTAAATGAAGTTTTTGTTTGTTTTCCAAATTGACATGCATTACACAATTTATTTTTAACAAACTTTATTTTGGGCAGCCCTCTAACTAACTCATTTTTGGATAAAATATTAAGTTGTTCCATGTTGGAATGACCTAATCTTCTATGCCATAACCATCAAGTATCATTTAGGACAGCTAAACACTTGACATCTTGTTGAGATAAATTATCAAAATCGAGAGTATAAACATTTTCATGTCTAGAAGAAACAAACACAGCATGATTATCTTTAGCTTTTTTTATTAGACAGTAATCTTCTTTAAATAGAACATTATAACCTTTATCACACAGTTGGCTAATACTAATTAAATTATGTTTAAGACCATCAACTAAAAGAACGTTTTCAATGCAAGGAGAGGGATCCTCACCAACATTACCTATGCCAATGATTTTGCCTTTGGAGTTGTCTCCGAATGTGACTAGACCTCCATCTTTGGCAATCAAGCTAGAGAATTTACTTTTGTCACCCGTCATATGTCTTGAACACCCGCTGTCTAAGAACCACTTTGTTTTGATCGAACTAGCTCTAAAACAAACCTACAATCAACATTTAAATAACTTTTCTTTTGGTACCTAAAATGTGTTGGGTCCATATGGGTTAGCAAAAATGGGAGTCTCTTTAGGAATCCATGCCACTTTGGTAGAAAATCTATATTTGCAGAAATTTGAGAAATGGGTATGTCTTCCACAATATGTGCATAATGAATTTCCAATATTTTTAGAGTAATTTTCAAAACTTTTCTCATTTTCTTTTTCATTATATCCAATTCCAGCCTTATCATACATCCACCTTTGGTTTCCAAGTAGCAAATTCAAATTTTTTTCTCCATTTACAAAGTTTTCAAGATACCAAGTTAAATCCTTAATTTCAAGTTTTAATTGTTCATTTTCAGAAGAGTGACTAGATGATTCATTAATTTTTAGTTTTGCCATTTCAGATTTTAAAGACTTATTTTCGGATTTCATTATTTCTATATTTTCAAGTAGAGAATCATATTTATGTGATAAAGAGGAATGTATCTTTTTAAGATTAATATATTTAGTTTTAATTTCATCGAAATTGTAAAAAAGTTCATCAAAAGCATTTTGAAGTTCATCATGATCATTTGTAGTTTCATATTCACTATCTGAATTAAAGTTAGAAGATACCTCATCATTATTTGCCATAAGGCAAAGATTTGCAACTTCTCCATCACTTGAATCTTCATCGTTGCTACTTTCATCACTATCACTCCAAGTAGTAGCTTTCATGGCCTTTTTGTATTTTTCATTTCTTTTCTCTTTTCTGTCATTCTTCCCTTCTTTGGCTTTGGGACAGTTAGGTCTAATATGGACTAACTCTTTGCAGTTATAACATTTTGGCTCAAACTTAGAGGATGACTTTCCTTCATGTGCCTTCTTTGAAGAGAAATTCTTGTATTTTCCAGACAGTCCCTTCTTTTTGGCAAGAAATTTTTTGAATTTTCTGGTAAGAAGTGCTATGTCACCATCTTCATCATTATCAGTTTCCTCACATTCTTCTTCTTCCTCAATGGATTTGAAGGCAATAGTTTTGCTTGCCTTGGGCTTCTCATCTTCAGCAAGTTCTTTGAGTTCCATTTCATGAGTAATTAAAGAGCCCAACAGTTCATCAAGAGAAATAGGTCTTTCTCGTATAGCTTCTTTGATTGCCAGCTTCTTTGTCATATACGCAGATGGTAGTGACCTGATAATCTTACTCACTAATTCAGAATCAGTATAAGATTTACCAAGAGATTTCAATCCATTTATAGTATTTGAAAATCTAGTAAATATATCAGAGATAGTTTCATCTGTTTTCATTTTAAAAAGCTCATAGTTATGAACAAGCATGCTGATTTTATCCTCCTTGACTTGACTAGTTCCTTCATATGTAACTTCTAGTCTATCCCAAATTTCTTTGGTGGATTCACAACAACAGATTCTATTATATTCATTTACATCAAGTGCACAATGCAAAATATTCATAGCTTTAGCATTTATTTGAATTTTTTTAATATCAGCATCATTCCATTCATTTTCTTCTTTAGCAACATTTTCATTATTAACAACTTTCATGGGGATATTAGGACCATTTATAATAACTCTCCAAACAGCATCATCATTTGATTGAACAAAATTTTTCATTCTATTTTTCCAATAGCTATAATTATTTTCTGAAAATAAAGGAGGTCTATTTATTTATTGACCCTCACCAAGAGATGAAACATTAAAGTTTGCCATTGATCTTTAACTCTAAGATTGTTAAATCTAAAAATAAGTAGAGCACTCGCTTTGATACCAATTGTTGCCCAGATTATACTCAAGAAGGGGGGGTGGGGGTGAATTGAGTTTTTACAAACTTTAAGTCAAATTAATATTTGAGAAAAATAGTAAATTTAAATCACTTAGACAAATTTCAGATTAATACAACTATAAGAAATAAATCCAACAATATCAAATAAATGCAACTAACTAATTTAAACAACTAGAGATGCATATTTTAACACACTAGGAATATTAAATTAATTTTCGTATTTAATATAAAGTGATATTCTGAAATTAATTAATTAATTCAAAAATAATTATTTTAACCTTAAAAATTAATTAAGTCTCGGAATTAATTTATTTGCAAGATAGTGTGCTGAAAATATTAACTCAAGCATGCATGTACAAATAAATAAATAAAGGTGCGGAAAATAAATGACATCGGAATTTAACGTGGTTCGGCCAAATCGAGGCCTACGTCCACGCGCCTAGAGCCCCTGTCTCCTTTGCGCTTCACTAAACCTGATCCACTTGCGGATAGGATCAAACCACCGCGTACAACTATTTGCAAGCTAACTTCGAGCTTCAAACCCCGTTGCCCACTTACGAGTAGGAACCAATTTCCGGTACAAACCGAAGCTTCAACAAAGCTTCACAACAAATCTGAATTTTTGTAGTACAAGGTAAAATACTGAAACTCCTTAAAATACAATTTGTAATCTGAGTTTCTCCTTCTTTAATCAGACTTCAATAAATAATGTTGAAGTAGGGACAAGTCTTCTTCTTCAATGATTGAGCAGATGATAAAATTTATTGCTCACTTGAATGTGTAGCTGAGTAGTAAAATAAATGCTCTCAATAATATTTCAAGTCTTGATCATATTCTCATTCAAGTTAAAAAAAAATTATTTCGAAAATACATTTCAGTTAAAAAAAAATTCGAAAATAATTAATTAGTCACACAAAAAAAACATAGATCAAGAAATATGCATGTGTGCCTAATGTGTCAAGTGCAAATGTGCAACATACGTGAATACCTTTACTCGAATACGTCGTTGAGTAGAGTCAAGGCAAGATAATACAATAATAAATATCTATAGAATAACCTAATAAAAATGTGTTTGGAATCATCAAAATCAATATATTAAGTTAAACTAAAATGTACATTAATTAAACTAATTTAATTAATTAGGGATAAATAACATTTTCGTTAACAAGGATAATCAAGTGGTGGGTTAGAAAAAAGGTCCATATATGTCTCGACTTGGATAGTTCGTGCTAATCTTCCAATTTCATACGGTGATTGGCGTAAAGTTCCAGTCAACTACAAAGATGACGTTTGGATTGAGATACTGGTAAAACATCAATAATAAATCTATTTATTTGTTCTTTCTCTTTATGAATTATCTGATATCCTAAAAGCTAGTTAATGTTTCTTCATACTAGGCAAGATATGATCTTCCATCATCTCATAAGCAAAAATGTTTAAAAAACATGGCCTCTAAATACAAGTTATGAAAATCCAACTTAAGGAGGTTATATTACATGAAGTATACAACGGATGCAGAAAGGTTGGCGAATGTACCTCCCTATGTTAAGACGGAGCAGTGGAGGGAGTTCGTGGAGAATGAGGGTACAGAAGTTGCCAAAAAGAAAAGCGAATTAGGGAAATCTAATAGATCTAAAATTGGGGATACTCGCACTAGTGGGCACAATGGTCAGGCCCAAGTTCGATAAAAACTTGTAAATACACATTTTTTTCAAACTTGGTATTCTTTCTCGATGAATAATTTTTTTGTAATTGAATATTTTCTAATCGGTGAATTGTATTCTTGTAATCGAATATTTTCTAATCGATGAATTTTATATTTTTAGAAAAAAGAAAAAGGTCGATAAGCCATATGCCAACTATAATCCCAATGATGACAACTCCGATTTCAATCCTAATGCCAATATCACACGTGTTGACATGTGGATAGCCTCCCACTCTAGGGAAAATGGGACAGTCTCGGATAGCATTGTTTCAAGAATGGTAAGTGTTTGCAAACAATAATGATTTGATAGTATAAAGTATATGATTAGTTATATTCAATGATTTGCTAATATTTTTATTACATAATATATTGTAGGAGAAGGTGAAAGAAAAGAATGCCGAGCTTAAAGAAAAGGGTATTGATCAATCCCAATCGTTGGAAACTGATGCGTTGTCCCAAGTATTTGGCATAGATAAAAGGGGATGAACTCGAGGTGTAGGGTCTTCAGTGTCACTATCATCTATTAAAGTTTCCATGCCACCATTGGTTTGCTTTGAATCGAAAAAACTGAAAATGAATGTATGAAAGGTCGATTGAACTCAATGGAAGCATATATGAAAGGCATGGAGAACACACTTGCTGACTTACTTACATTTGTAAAGTCTAATATGGGGAAGCATCACTCCAACCTCGCAAATGGAGAAAGTGCCATCCATGTAACCTCTACTTCATCTAATGCAACACGGTGCGTACTAGAAGATGGTGTGTCATTTGAGATTAAATGTTTGAATGGTAAGGTGATTGCTAAGGGAACGATAGATGTGACTGTTCGGGAAAAATTGCACTCACACACCATTGATTATGAGCAAGAGGTAGTAGTGATACTAGACACGATATTTAACCTCAATGCTAGTCTTTACTTGGGCCAACAAGGTGGAGCTGAGGATTTGAGAGATGTTGGTATTGGGAGCTGGATTGTGTGGCCGAAAGCACTTGTCAAGCGTGTTTAATGAATTCCATTTTTTTTATATGGACTTTGTAATTATGGATTTTAATGGTTTATGCTAGGTATTGTTGCCTTATATTTTTGTTAGGAACTTTCCATAATGATTTGTATGTCTTTTGTGTTATTATGTTATGTGCATTTTGATCTTTAAATAATTTTCTTCTTTATTAGCTAAAACTTTTTTAACTCCGCCAATGCAAATATATATTTTGCATTGCCGGTCCCAAGCCCGAATAAAGGAGGAGGGGAGAGGTTAGAAGAGTTAGCGGATAGTAGGAAGACCTAACTGATGTCCTCATAGAAATGTAAACATCTACTAATTTAACATAATTTTAATTTCAAATCTATGCTCTGTTCAAGTCATATTATAAACATGCCCAACTTTTTCATCTACTGAGATTGTATAGTCTAATTAGTTTCCCCACCTTGTTTATTTAATGTGCACAGAGTAATACTATGTGCACAGAGAAATTACATACTCCATAAGAGTGTACAACACTTTATTACATTTGAGACTTCAGGTTCTATTACTTTTTTTGTGTAATATTTTTGTGCATATAGCATTTTTCAAACTTTAATGATTGGAGAGGTTTTTGTATGAGTGATCACTATGGTGTCCCCTTATGTTTTATTATTTGGGTACTTGTTGTCTAATGAACTTCAATTTTCATAAGAGATTTATTTCAGAGTTTCCTTTAAAAAACTTATGTGTATTGAATAATATATTAAGAAGAGGATTTGAAGAGTTTCCGTCAATGGGGGAGCAAAACTCCAACTCACCCTGAAAACTTTGAGACCCTTGGAATTGAACTCACTACAGGTTCGGTTTCACTCCTCAAAACAATATACTTATGCTTGGATTTGTACCGTTGGAGACGCATATATCAGCTATTTGTTTTCTTATATCTTTGGCAGGTCCTCTTTGTAATAACCCTATTTTCTTATGCCAATATATAATTGTCTTCTTTCAATTTCGTCATACTTACTATCTGAAAATGATATATTATTACATATATGATATTCCGAGTTCTTAATTTGACAAATCCCGTTTTTCAATTTGAAGAATCAATGGTAAAATGGGTCAGATTGAGATTTTATGGCATATCCTAAGCAAAGTGATAAGTTTTGGGGTAGAAAATACAATTTTATGAAACTTTAGGGACTTGGTTTTAATAAAGAAAGTTTCAGGGACCAAAATGAAAAATAAAAAGGGGCCTTTTTGTAAATAAAATATTTTCAGGGACCTAAAAGAAATATTGAAAATATATGGTGTGAAATTACCAAAATGCCCTTCAGGTCCGAAATGACCCTTATACCCTTAATACCTATCCTCGACACCTCGTGCTCGGTTTTTGAACATATCCACCATACACGTGTCGTCGTTAGAGGAGAAGCCAAAACACGTGTCATCGTTAGAGGAGAAGCTAAAACACGTGTCGCAGACCGGTAAAATAAGACTGCAAGACGCCTCCGTTACGCGACACGTCAACGCTGACTCCCATTGTAAAAGCTTGGTCAGCAGGGGCACGTGTCAACCCCGGGATATCTTTGGAAAACTATAAATAGGGCCTTTGGGGGATCATTTGAAACTCACACCAATTCCTTGAGAATTATAGAAAGAAATAGTGAGAGAAAGTGTGAGAAAGTCTAAGAAGAAGTTCTTAGGGATATTGATCTTAAGGTAATCTTAATGTTATAATGCATCTTTATAGTTTTAATTTATTGTTTTATAGCTTTACTTAGTAGTTATGCTGGTAAAATACAATAAAGAATTCACTAATCAAAACTTAAAATTTAGAACAAATCCAAGATGATTTTATAAACTTGTTTGAAATTATACGCTTTTAAAAATGATTCTTTTCAAAGAAATTAGTCGTTATTATGGAATCCGATTTAAGTAATTCCAAAGTCAGCCCGGTGAAGTTCTGTCTAGATGAGATGGTATTTAAGTGGTGCCCCTGTGACCCTCCATCTCTACTGGGAATGAATCCGGAAATGTTCTGTCTAGATGAGATGGTATTTAAGTGGTGCCCCTGTGACCCTCCATCTCTACTGGGAACCGACTGATGAGGAAAGACTATGAATTGAATTCTTCAATTACGATCAATGAGTTTTAAAAAGTTAACAAATAGAGATTCAGTAATCCCTTAAAAGAGGAAGTTATTATTAAAGTATAGTATAAACTGGACCTTAGAACGTGTACTTAAATCTTTATCAGATTAACGTGTGATCGAAGACTCAATACCAGTAAATTTGACCTCCATTTTGGGTGAGTACTCTATGCAATTTCTTGCGCATTTTGACTATATTATATAATGCAAAGTATGTATATTTTGTGAAATGCTTTTATTCTCAAAATGCATCTGATACCGATGATTTACGTCGTTTGTTATATGTTTATATCTCTCCATATAAACATCTGATTTGAATTCTGAAATTATTGATTCGGCCTATGGAAACTCTCTTACTATATTGGCCTTGACTACCGGGTGGAAATATTTGGGTGGTACCTTCCCAGCTGGTTTATCGCTGGTGTGCCCTAAACAAGGCGTTGTTCCAGAAATCATGATTATCTGTCTGTGATGTTATCGGGTGGAAACATTTGATAACACTATCTGTCTGGGTATTAGAGTGTACATGGCCACTAAAACTGAATAATTGACACATGCTCAATTATTTTATCTGTTCTGTTCTGAACTGTTTATTCTGAATATATATATTGTCATTTACTTTATATATATTACTTGAAATTCCTATCTCTATGTATATACCTTCTGTTCTAAATTGAATAGGTATCTATTTTTTAAAAACCTTGGAATATGTGGAGATTGAACCTCACTCGGCTTTTAGCTGATGTTGTATAAATAACCATTTTTCAGGAAACGTTTAGGCTCACGGACGGAATGAAAATGGACTATATTGAAGATTTAGCTTTTAGAGCTCTTTTTGTAAAATGTTTATTTAGAGCATGTCTGGCTCTCTTGTAATAAGGTTTAAATTTTCTCTTAAGTTGTAACTCGTTGTTACTTTTAATATATATGAAGTTTCCTTTAGAAAGCTCTGATGACGTAATTCCTTTACTTTCAGTATTTTACGATTCATAACCATGTGATAATATTTCCGTTGCATTTATTTAAGGAAACAATTAAATCGGAATATTTGTTGCATTGGAGGCATGTCAAGACACTCGTTCCCTAATACTATTTTGGGTCGGGGTCGTGACACTCTTGGTCAGGGTATTGCCAATGCTGTTGGTCTAGCCCTAGCAGAGAAGCACTTGGCTGCTCGTTTCAACAAACCAGGTGATGAGATTGTTGACCACTACACGTAAAGTTTACTCTTTGATATTTTTTATATGGCTTCTATTCTATATAATAAAAAAAACTTGTAAGGTCATTATTTTAATTGTTTTATTGACATTTCCTTTTTCCCCCACCCCGTCTCCGGATATTGTATTCTTGGGGACGGTTGTCAAATGGGGAGGGGATTGATGATGGGGAGTTGAGGTGATTTAACTTTTATCACTTAGGTACATTGGTCCAGCAAAACAAATACTTTGCTTCCTTGTCTGGGAATTTTAATGGGACAAATTTTATTGGGTTTTCACCCACTGGTCGCCTCTGCTTAATTCCTGAAAAACTAAGCAAAGATTAAAGATATAAAGCTAGCACTGAAAGCTAAGTAGATACATGTTCTATATCATACTAAATCCAATTTTGAAGTGAACTTTTTTGTCCTCATATGTTTGGGCTCTTCTTAACAGGAATCCTCTCTCCGAAAATTTAATGGGTCCAGTTGGGCTAATTAAACACCTCTCGATTATAGAACGCAAAGTGCTCATATGCTCTAGGTTCTGTGCAGGGTTTCAGCATGATAAATGATGCTGGTGGTCTCCACTATGTAAAATTTAATAAGTGGTTGTTTTGGTCTCCTATTTTCTAATTGTTACTAATTTGGTATTAGGTGGGATTTGGTAGAGGAAAAAGAGGGTTGATGTGTGTCACTCGAGTCTCAACCCATAAAATCCAAACAAGAGGAATTATATCAAAATTCCATATGCCTTTGATTATGGTGATATGAGCGCAAATGTTTCCTTAATGAATAAAATATTTACTATTCAAATGATATTTCTGGTTGAAGGATTGTGAAGGAAAACCCCAGGTCGCGTATGTAACAGTCTTTGAGAGATCGGGTTTGTGCGAGTTCTTGAAACAGACCAACGAATTTGCTGATCTCATTCTCTTTACTGCTGGTGTAGTAGGTATGCTTGCTGTATCATTTGTTTCATTACTTTGTCAATGACTCCCCCTCCCTCCGATTCTTTATGATTTTTTCTATTTGAACCGTGCAAACTATACTAGACCTGTTGTTGACAAGATAGACCCAGAAAATGGATTTTTCCTTCGCCTTTATCAGCCTTTAATAGTTAATACATAAGTATTTCTCATTTTCAACATCAATTATGGCCTTCGATAATTAACACATAAGTAGTAATGCTATTCAATAACAACAATTATGACATTATTCATGAATTTCAAACTTACTAGTCAAATTTCCATTAATAAAGTTCTTTGAAATTGTGTAAACCGTAAGAAGTCCCGAGAACACGTCAAGGATTTGTCTTGTTTATCAAAGGATCTTAGTCGATGCTAATGTTGAACTCTCCAGTCTCCTATCAGCACTTGGAGAGAAAACATATGTTGAAATTGTGAGTTGCTATTTATCTTCACTTTTATACTGAAGTAGTAGTTATATCTTTCAGCGCATATTGGTATGGCTTCCTAAGTGAATTGTGGGCTTTATTTTATTGAGTACTTTTTAGTTTTGGTTGGTTCCATTTGCAGTCTGAGAAGAGATTATGAATAATCAAGGAATAACTTGTAGCTATAGCACCCGCATTAGAACTGTGGAAACAGAAAGAGGAGAGGATTAAGGAATTCTCGGACGTACAATCATATATACAAAAGATATGTAGAGAAATTGATGGGTTTAGTGAGAAGGTAGGGATCCACGATGTTGACGAATCTGACCTCTCATAAATAAGGTACGCACCTTCATACTTAACAATCACAAATGTTTGATAATTAATTTTTTTTCCCTTTTTGACACAACCTCACAAATAATGCCTTTGATACCTTTAAATTGTAGTTTACTAAATTATGCAGAATGGCCTTTTTATTGTTCATGTAGTTATTTTTTATTGATTTTAATAGTAACATTCGTTTTCAGTTTCAATTTTTAGATGTTTTTATATACTCTGAATTCTGAAACTTGCATGGATTGGATGGGAATTGTCACATTGGCAGGTAATGAGAATTTCTGACAGGGGAGCTAATCTTGTTCGGATAACAGTGCACTTGTTCAAAAGAAGTATATCCTATTGAAATGTTATTGATACTAGGGAGATTTTAAATCAATATCATTTGTGAACATTCATCTTACTAATTCTGTGTGTATTAAATTATTACATACCGTTAATTAAGATGAACATAAGTGAACTAATTCCTAGATAAATATGTTTGTTCATTATTAAATTTCTATAAGAATGTTAGAGTAGTATATTTCCAAGACAAAACTGTCTAATATAATGGAATTCAAGATGGGAAAAACATTAAGAGGCGTGTAGACATTTAATTGTATAAGATAACAACTCTAAAAAAGTACCTTGTAAAGGCAACTGCAAAAATGTGACTTTTCGTTACTATAGGCACACGTAGCTCACCACCAACCTTCGAAATTATATCTGTGTGGTGGTAATTTTCACATAATGATATAATCATGTCTTTAGTGCAAGTAGTGGGCCGAATATTTGTAAATCTTTGTAATGCACAAATAGTATAATATATCACGTTTTGCCGCAAGGTGCTTCGCATCTAGACATACGAGAAAATTAACTAGTCCCATCATGCTCTAAAAATTATCTTGTAACTAGTTATCTAAAGTAGCCAATTCCCCTATCTCGCTACGTTTTGGAGCCCATGCTCTAAATAATTGAACACGTCTTACGAGTCAAGAATTTACCTCTCAAGAAATGAGATCTGACTTTATTTTGAATGTTATTTATAATCCCCAAAGTTCATTTCTGGTGGTAAGAATTTAAGGTGCGAGGGACATTGTTTTGGCAGGAGGAAATATACATTGTATCACACAATAACAGCCTGCTTGCCCATGATCACTATGAAGCTGAAATGACTTGGAAAAGAACCAAGCAGGTTCATTTGCATCGCTTTATGCAATAAATGTGTGTCCTCTTCATTTTATATGAAACAATTTTCTTCATGAATTGAGTCTTTTTCCTTTCAAAATCACAAGTATCATTATTTATCATTCGAATATAGGAAGCATGGATGATGCCTTTTGCATTTTGTACTCGTGAGAAGATATGGTGTGAGTTTGCAAATCCCGTTGATGGAGAATCAACGCAATTTCTTCAAGGTTTTGCACAAAAATACAAAATGGTCATAATAAGTCCGATTCTTGAAAGGAATGTAAAACACGGAGATACTATCTGGAGCGCTGCTGTGATAATTGGAAATCATGGTAACATAATTGGCACGCATCAGAAGGTAAACGCCGTTTCACTAATTCATTTCTAGGCCCTGTTTGGTTGGGGGGAAAAACATTTCACCAGGTGACGATTGGAGTTAAATTTCGCTTGCTATATTTATCCACAATCACGAAATATGTGTGTTATACACTTGTTTACAATGTTACATGAACAAACTTCTGAAATAGGTGAAAATATTTTTTTACCATTTTATATTTCACCTGTGTGAAAAACCTTTCACCGTGAACCAAACGAGGCCATATTTTGCGTAGTTCCCTTATTTTGTTGTGTTGGAGTCATACTTACAATGTCATTTTACATAATCATATATTGGGGACTTCAAAGAGAGTACATATTATATGGAAGGCAACACTGTGTTTGAGACAACTTATGGAAAGATCGCTGTAATTATATGTTAGCTTTTGGTTTAAATGGGGAAGAAATAGTTTTTAATTTGTCTTCTATAGTTTGTGAGCTTAGCGAACCAAAATGAGGGGGGAAATGAAAAAAAGAACCCTGAAGTATACAATTTATAGAAGGCTTCTGAACTATTTGTTATGCAAAGGAAAAAAAATGTGAACCATGTCTGTTGCTGTAAGAGGCCTCTTTTGGGTAGTTTTGTGATATTTTTTTGACATAAGATCTTTGCAACACAATATATAATATAGGGGTTCCTTGCAAAAAAAAAACTTTTTTTAATGCATTATAACAAGAAATGAAAAATGATATAATGATGTTTGTCATTCTTAGCAGGCATTCATGATGTTATTTACTGATTTGACTTGTGTTATGAATGGTTTTACAGGCTCGTAATGCTGCGATAGCAAATAGTTCAAGGGAGTTTTTTTGCATTAAAATGGTTCCCAGGAGTTTCTTGCAACTAATGAAGAGTTCACTAATTTTTTGCACTTTTTCTTTAGTGAAAAAGAGAACATGTAATTGACATTCTCTATTTTATGTTTTCATAACTTCCAGCTTGAAGAGACTGTTAGAAGTTTGCCTCAATGTCATAACATGTTTCACCTACCATGCATCGATAAGTGGCTTGCAAGGCACGGTTCTTGACCGTTATGCAGAAGGCATTTGTAATGCTCGTTTACTGTATATTACTGCTTAAGAAAAGAAAGTTAATTTGTTACTTTCTCATATTTATCTTGCAGGGTTCGTCTATCTAAGCTCTCAGTTATACCAATTTTCAAGTCACCTTATGTAGTTAGTTCAAGTATGTATCATGAGTTTGTTCACTGTACTTGAACAACATTTTGTACAAGAATATAGTCTTGGTTTACTTTTGATTTTATCTTATTGTTTCATTACCAATTTTGGTTGAATTCTTGCATGTGTTGAAATGAGAGTAATATAGTAAAATTATTTCTCGTTTTAATTTAGTTTCTAGTTTCTAATTCTGAGTTTAATTTTTAATTGATATTCTGCTCATGTTAGGTATTGTATTCAGATATGATCGAATTTCTTTGGATGACCTTGCTAGTTAAATATTTGTAACGGTTTAAAACACTAATAAACTGACAAACTATAACGGTTATAAACACTTATAAAATGCTAAACAGTAACGGTTGTAAACACTTATAAAATGTCAAACAGTAACGGTTCTAAACACTTATAAAAGGTCAAACAACAACGGTTACAAACACTTATAAAAGGTCAAACAGTAACGGTTCTAAACAGTTATAAAATGTAAAATAGTAACGGTTCTAAACACATATAAAATGTCAAACAATAGCGGTTTTAAACACTTATAATGGGTTAACTATATAACACATTCCTCTGAAAATATTCACCGATTGAACCGTTACTAATTTTAATTTTTAAGGGTTTTTACAAGTTACAAAAAAATTATAACCCCTCCTTTTATAAAAGTTTAAAACCGTTACTGTTTGATTTGTAAGTGTTTAAAACACTTACAAATTAACAAATTTGTTGTAGTGTTAACGGTAATGTAAAAGATAAAAGAACAATTAAGGAGACAAAACACGAGGTGTACGTGGTTCGACCGGGCTCCGCCAACGTCCACGGGGAAAAGGGGAAGAAATTTCTTCTTATTAATATGGAGATTTATAGAGAGTTGTTGTACATAAACTATCACGGCGTTCGGCCTTCGGGCCCTCGTCTTAGGTATGTTCAATTGAGCATTCATCCCGTTTGCCCGTTCGGATAAAGTGTTCATCCATTCAGCTATTCAGCCAAGTGTTTATCTGTTCGTCCCATTGGCCGAGTGATCAACACCATTCGGTTCGGTTCGAAATCAAGGATAATTTTTCCCTCATTAGTAAGAATGGGGATGGATCGCATACACCCACCCACTATTTCGTAACATGTCAATCTCATTGATATTATCACATTTTTTCATTAAAATTTTCTATAAAGTTGTAGCGAACTTTGTTCCAAGTAAAAGGAACCAAGATTAGCCAATGAAATAACATTTAGGTCCTTTTTAGTACGCGATAAAGTTAGATGAAATATGATTCCTTCCGAAAATTCTAAAAAATTGAAAGATTACTACGTTTGGTACGATGTTAAGTTTAATGGGAATGTGGGTCCCAATGGAATTAGATTACCACCATAGTGGGATAGTGAGTAGAATCAAAATCCATCCAATATAGGTGGGATTCTTACTTTCCCATGAGAATCCTAACAAATAATTTTTGTGAAGGCTAAAACGGCCATAAAAATATTATATCATAAAAACTACCCTTAAAATCAAAATATTTATTTTGTGAATACAATTTGCTTATGTTGGTTTGTTTTAGATTTAAAGTCATATAAATTTTATTTGGGCATTTTTTATACCTGTTGATACAAAAAATTACCCACTTACGTGGACCAATAAAAAAAAGACATGTGTCATACACTATGGCAATAGTCCTAGTTAGCCACCGACCAAGGCCTGGAATGCCAACCATCATACTGGGATGCCAACCAATGCCAAGATGCCCGACCAACAGTAAGGAGGTCGACCAACACTATCAGTAAAACGCCAACAACCAAAAACATTATGGACCTTATGTACTGATGTAAATGCCTAATTTATAAAGGCATTCCATCCTTTAACATTCCATCTCTTGTCTCCCAACTGGGCTATAAATACGTTGTAATCCTTTCGTCAATGGCAAGTGATTGAAAGAGAAATACCAGGCAATAAGAAGTACAGTGGACATATGCTTTTCTTCATAGGCCGAACCACTTTAAAAATCTCTTTGTCTATTTCTTTTACTTACAAACATTTTCTGTCATTAATTAATTAGACCTAGTCTAGTTTTTTACATCAACAGATTGGTGCCGTCTGTGGGAAACATATTGCTAAATGTTTTTCACTCATTCATTCACCCAACACGACTGATGTTCTTGAATCTAGCACCAAGAATGATGGCATTCCTCCTGTTCCATCTACTCCACCAACAAACAACGATCTGACGAGAATCCTGGCTAGCCTTGCTAGAGGACAAGAGGCTATGCAAGATACCATTAGGCAATTAGCCCAAACACTACAGGCTGGATCTACTGCCTTGTCTGTTCATGGAAATATGCCACCACCACCTCCAAGAAACGATAGACATAGCCAGTCTAAGACTACTAGAGATACGTCCTACCGTACATGATCAAGTTTTTCACTTAGAATTTTGAAACCATATAATTAACAATCTTTAACTCCTGAAATATTGAGTGCTTTGGAAACGTTGAGTAGAGCATCTTTTTTTGATTGTCTAGGACCCAAGGGGAATAAAAATATTCTTCGGGCATTGTCGAGAAATTCTTGATGACCAGCCGGTCAACGTGAAGGCTCAGCCCAATCCAGATCAGACGCTCTATAATCTGTCCGTGTCGAACAGACCTTACAGGAGGAGAGTTCAATCCAAACAGTTGGTCATAACAGCTGAGCTACAACACATAAATTTGATGTTGGTAATGATGTTGGTAATAATGTATGGAAGGGCTCCATTCAACGATTGGAAGATAAGTTGGGAGAAATGACAAAGGAAAAAAATCCTTTGCAACGAAGTTTTGTGAAAGGATCTCCTTTTATGCAAGCTATTGTAGACTTTTATACTCCTTCAAAATTTAAAGCTCCTGTGGTTACTCCAAAGTATGATGGGAAAATAAATCCTGTTTTTTATATAGAGCAGTACTAAGCAGCAACTGATATTTATGATGTTCCTAATGAAATGAGATGCAGGGAATTCTCAGGCATAATTACATATCCTGCTCAAATTTGGTATAATAGACTTCCTAGGGAGCAAATTTCTAGTTTCATCCATCTTGCCGAGATATTCACTGGTAACTTTTGCTTTAGAGTCAAACCTATGGAAAGAGTAGCTCATTTGTTCAGTGAGAGGCAAATGGTAGGAGAAAGTACTATAGACTTTATCACTCATTTCAACAATGAGAAATTAAAAGTCGTTGATTATGAAGAGAAAACTGCTATCACCGCCCTCATGAGTGGATCGCTCCCCGAGAAGCCCTACTACACACTTGCCAAGGATCCTCCTAAGACGATGACATAATTGATGGCCAAAGTAGCCAAGATAATAAATGCCGAGGAAGCCATGGCAGCTAAATAAAATCTAGGAGTAAAGACTGAAGGCAAAAATTGAGAAAAATGAGCAGAAAGAGAATAAGGAGCATAAGGAATCAAAACAAAAGGGGAATACTGATAGACTCATGAAATACCACAATTACACTCCATTAATAATGGGCATCCACCATGTATTAGAGGAAATAAAGCATAGCAAGGTGGTACGTTGGCCTGAAAAGTTGAGAGCACCTGCTGGAAAGATGGATAGGTCCAAATACTGTGAAATTCATGGGGATCACGGGCATAAAACAAATCGTTGCGTTGCTCTTCAGAATGAAGTTGAAGCACTTATTCGAACAAGGAAGCTAGAAAAAATTATTAATCGGTAGGATAATAATGGAGCTCGACGAAGGTCAAAGACTCTATGAAAGCTTATGGATGAGAAAAAGAGAACTCATGAAGATAATCGTGAAGATGACCCTGACCCACTTAAAAGGCCCAGACAGGCAAAACGTGAGGTATTCATGCTTAGTTTTGGATAGTTTGATTGTCAAATGATTACAGGTGGAGAAGCAGGAGGAGGGGATCGTACTGCTGAAAGAAAAGCTTCCCTCAATGAGGCTCAAGCTTGCTCCTATTTTCAGAGAATTAATTTAACCGAGGAAGGTCGACCAAGGAAGGTTAACAAAGATAAGCTGGTGATTGAATTTTCTAAAAATGACCTTTTAGGGGTACTATATCCCCGTGATGACCCCTTAGTAATCAAATTCAGAAGGCAAGATATAATTATTTCCAAGGTATTGGTTGATAACGAAAGCTCAGCCGACATCATGTGCTACCCTTTCTTTGACTGTCTGGACTTGAAGCTCAGCCAATTGGAACCATATCGTAGGACTTTAATAGGCTTTTATAGAGAAAAAGTATTTCCATTGGGCACAATCAAGCTAGAAGTGTTGATCGACACCTAACCAGCAAGAGGGACAGAGAAAATACGTTTTTTTGTAATGGATAAAAATGTTTATTCTGCTTACAATATGATTACAAGAAGAGTAAGATTGAAGAAATTTGATGCTGTGCCATTTATAGTCCATCAATGTTTGAAGTTCCTACTGACTTCGGTATAGGTGTGGCAAAAGGTGACCAGAAAGTTGCTCGGGAATGCTATTACTCTTATGCCGAGCAAGAGGATCTGGCAGAAATAAAGAAAAAGACCACCACTCACCAAGTGGACATCATTGAGCCCAATAGTGAATCTGAGGTTAAAACCTTAGATCCGAGGGAAGCAACATAATTGGTGAAAGTTCAAATAGTAAAAGCAACAAAGAACATTATTCTAAATGATGATAAGCCAGAATGAACTATTCAAATAGGAATAACACTAAATCCTGTTGTTAAACATGAGCTAATGACGTTCCTGAGAAAGAGAAATCACGTGTTCGCTTGGATTTATGAGGACATGCCTGGGATTGATCCTAATTTCCTTTGTTATGAGCTCAACGTGAATAAGGACGCCAAGCCAGTACAGCAAAAGCGTAGAGTATTTAGCCCCAAGAAGAACTAGGCTATCCAAGAGGAGGTAGAAAAACTTCAAAAACCTCATTTATTGAAGATGTGAAATATCCAGATTGGTTGGCCAATGTGGTTATGGTCAAAAAGAAAAATAACAAGTGGAGAATGTGCGTGGACTTCACAGATCTGAACAAGGTATGCCCAAATGATCATTTTTCTTTGCTAAGGATTGATCAACATATTGGTGCTACATCGGGGTATGAGTTATTAAGCTTCATAGATGCATATTCTGGGTATAACCAAATTAAGATGAAGCCTGGAGATAGGGAAAACACTTCTTTTATTACTCCCCGAGGAACTTATTGCTATAATGTTATGCCACTTAGTTTGAAAAATGCAGGTGCTACTTACCAGAGATTGGTGAATAAAGTCTTTGAGGATCAAATAGGCAAGAATATGGAAGTATACGTAGACGACATGCTGACGCAGAGCAAAAAAGCATCCGACCACATTGCTGACCTCAACTAAACCTTTGATCAGTTGAAGAAGCACCAAATGAAGTTGAATCCGACTAAGTGTGTATTTGGTGTTGAAGAAGAAATATTTCTTGGGTACATAGTAAGCCAGAGGGGAATTGAAGCAAACCCATACAAGATCAAGGCGTTGATTGAAATGCAATCCCCTACTTGCAAGAAAGAGGTGCAAAGGCTAACTGGGCGAATAGCAGCCTCGAACAGATTTGTGTCTCGAGCTACTGACAAATGTCCAGCGTTCTTTAAAGTGCTGAGGCAGAGTTTTGAATGGAACGACAAATGCGATAAGGCTTTTTTGGAGTTAAAAAAGTGTTCGGGATCACCCCCGTTCCTCTCTCGACTAATTTTGGGAGAAAAGTTGTACTTATACTTGGACTTCTCTGAGTCAGCTGTGAGTTCTGCCATGATACGAGAAGATAATGGAGTTTAAAATCCTGTCTACTACACGAGCAAAGCCTTCTGAGGAGCATAAATTAGATATCCATGCCTGGAGAAATTAGCATTGGCATTGATTGAGGTAGCCGGGCGGATAAAACCTTATTTTCAAGCCCATACAATTATGGTGTACACTGACATGCCTCTTCGAAAAGCCTTGCATAAACCAGAGAAGTATGGGAGATTAATGTATTGGGCGGTAGAACTGAGGGAATATGATATTGTGTATGAGCCAATGTCCTCATTAAAGGCCAAGCTGTGGCATATTTCATTGCAGAATTCACTTATTCAGAGGTTATCGAGGAACAAAGAACTCAGGAAGAGCAAATCCAAATGGGGGAAAGCCCCACTGGTGTCATCAACGACTAATACCCCGAGCAGAACCCATTAGGGTAAAGCTCAGAAAAAATTACTGCCGACCTACTAAAGACATCCACCAGAGCACAGGAGATGGCCAAGAGATATGAAGAAGCAGGGGGTAAAATATTCCATAATGGGATATTATCAAACCAAGCGTTTGACGACGACATCCCCATATGGAACTTGCATGTGGATGGATCATCTTGTGCAACAAGAAGTGGAGTAGGTATAATACTCAACACCCCTGATGGAATAGATATTAAATATGCTATACGATTCCAGTTTCAGGCCTCAAATAATAAAGTAGAGTATGAAGCTCTTATTGTGGGCTTACGTCTAGCTTAATCACTGAATGCCGAGCAAGTTATGGCGCACAACGATTCTCAATTGGTGGTGAATCAAATTTTGAGTTTGTATGGAGCCAAAGGAGAGCTAATGACAAGATACTTAGCCAAGGCGGTGTAAGTCATACCAAATTGTCAGCTGTTCGGGTGAGCAAAACTTCACGTTTGGAGAACGCCCGAGCTACTGCACTTGCTCGGCTAGCATCAACCACCAGAATTGAGCTCTGAAGAACTATTCCTATTGAAATTTTGGCCAACAGGAGTATTGACGAAGACTTGATGATTAATTTCATCATAATAGATATGGGGTATATCTTGGATGAATCCTGTCAAAGCTTATATTGAATAAGGAATCTTGCCAACAAATCCAATTGAGGCAAAAAAACTTAAGTATAAATTAGTAAGATATGTGCTAGAAAAAGGATTACAATACAGGAGAGGATTAACAGCTATTCTGCATTGATGTGTCCATTTAATGGACGTTCAAGACTTGATAAAAGAAGTTCATAAAGGGTTTTGTGGGGCTCATGTGGAAGGCAGATCATTGTTGCAACAAATTAATACCTAGGGATACTATTGGCTAACTATGAGAGCAGACTACACAACTTTTACTAGGAGACGTGACAAGTGCCAAGTTCCAAAGGTACTCCAGCATTCGTAAAACTCTACAAACTGATCTTACTCTAATCACCTCACCTTGGGCATTTGCTATATGGGGAATAGACTTAGTCGATCCATTGCTGACTACCCGAGGAAGATTCAAGTACTTGGTCGTGGCTGTGGACTATTTCACAAAATGGGTTGAGGCAAAATTATTGATAGACATGCCCTATGCGAAGGTCTACTAGTTTATTTGGAAAAACATCATTTGTAGATATAAATTGCTTTATGCCCTCATCACAGACCATGGCACACAGTTTGATAATGAGGAATTTGCCGCCTACTATTCCCAATCAAACATTCAAAAGCTCACTTGAGCAAAAACTATTTCTTCCTAAAAGAAGAGGCATATTTCTCTAATTTTTCCTCAAAACCCCAAGATTCACTTAGATTTTTGTACTTGTTCTCATAATCAGTATGCATGAGAGCCTTGGCTTCTTTGTGATCTTTTAGAAAATTTTCAATCATTTCAAAGTAAGCTGCATTATTAGCTAATGCCTGGTTCAGAAGACACTTCAGGTACAAGTAAGCTTCCTTGGCTTGATCTGAAACATTAGCCCCGAGCAACTTTTCTAGATCGTTATCGGACAAAGTCATGTGACCAGCCTTGAAAAGATCATTACATCTTTTGAGTAGCTCGGAGTCAGTAGAGGAAAGTTGATCCATTTTGGCCATGAACTATAAAGAGTAAAGAAATCTCCAATCACCAATAGAATAAAGAGTTTGAAGTAGTAATAAAAAAAAGACAAGCGCATAGACAAGAAATAGTGAAATAGTCATTTTCGTTGATAAAAGTCAGATTACAAATACAGTGAAATGAAATAAAAAAGAAATGAAGGCAAAAAGGAAAAAGGATGATTGCTGAGAAATCTACACCTTCTCTCTATCAGTAGAAGTTTCAACTTGATTGGAGACAGGAATGGGTGGAGTGATTTGTTCGAAATTGGTGGGGAGAGAAGACTCAACAACTGTCTATAGTTGGTTGGCTGCAGATTCTAGAACGAGGGTGGAATCCCCTCACCCAGCATTATCTTCCACTTCCTCGTCCAAGTTTGGTGGGGAACTAGGGTCATGTCTGAGGAAGATCCCAAACTCTTGAGGAGTACCAACTTCAGTAAGTGCTGTGACCAACCGTCCTTGTAACACTTTTTCTTCACACACTCAATCTGAAAAGAATAAACTTCTATGGCCTTCTCCCATCACTTGTTGAAAGAAGCCTCTATAGCTTTCACCCTCTTGGCTTCTCAGCAACCAAGTTCTTCTCCAACTCAGAGACTTATCTCTGACCTGCAATAGCCTCATCCTCAGCCTTCTTCTCAGCACCCTCAGCAACCTTTATTTTGTTCTCCTAAGACTACTTCTCATTTTAAAAATGCTTGTTGGGAGTCAAGCAAGGACTTCTTCAGGCCTTCAAAAGCCTCTTCAATGTCGTTTGAATAAGAATGAAGTGCATCATCCTTCTCCAATATCTGGTTAAAATCAACCAGGAACTGCAATAAGAGAAGCCAAATTAGTACAAGAAAATAGTAAAAAAGTACAAGTATGAAGAAGCAAGAATTATTACCAAGGCAAGGCTTTGAGCAGCCCTTTTAGAAATTTTCAAACGGGGTATGGCAGATGCAGCACCCCTATGATCTGGCGAAGTACCAGACCTTATCAATTGCCTGGCTAAGCCAGGACCCATGGCTACAGGAGAGCCAATAACATCAACTAGGAAATTAGCCAAGTTCGGGTGGTCTGTAGTGGCAGATTTTCCCTTAGCAAGTTTGGAAGGAAAACACTTTTTGATGCATTTAAGAAGGGACTCTTCACCCTTCTTAGCTAGGGGTTTCTTCCCAGCATCCTCTTTATTAGTGTCCCTACCAGTAATAAATTTGGTGGAGCCAGGAGCAACAACATCTCCCATTATAATGGGGAGTTTTATCTTTCCCATAACAACATTAAGATGAAGGTCAAAGTCTAAGGATGAAGAAAGATCAACATCAAGTTCACCATTGCATGATGAAGTGGACACTAGGTCCTGTTCCAAGTCAACCACAATGGTAGGAGCAACAGCGGAAGGTCGGGCAACAAAGGAGGTGGTAGAATTCCTATATTTCAGCAAGTACGATGCCGACTTAGTATGTTCCTCGCCAATTTTCTAATGAAGCCCCCAAAAAACTTGAGCTCGTTAAGCTTAATGTCACCTTCTTTGGGACACCTCCTCTTCCTATCAATTGTAAGAAAACAAACGATTATTGATTAATTAGCATTTCAGCAGAAAAGTTGTTAATAAAGTCACATAAGAATTTAAAATAACCTATCCTATGACCCTCCTGAGGGCATTTTGGCCCATTGTACACTTCACCCCCATGTTAGGGGTACATATTGCCAATTTTTGGCAATCACCCCATGATCGAAGTAATCCCTATTGGAGTCAGGAAGGTTAACAACTAAAGCTCTATTTGTAGCCCTAGTTTTTTAATAGTAATTACTATCACTAGTGATCCACTTATAACAAAACATAATTTCGGGAATGCCTATGTGGGTCCCATGAAGTTGATTGAGCATATGAACACCATTGACAACCCTCCAACTATTGGGGGCTACTCTAGTAGGTACAACATCAAAATATTGACAAAATTCCAAACAAAAATGATTTAGAGCAAAGGTAAAATCGCATTCAGTAACGCATAAGGAAGTGATCCAATGACCCTCCGATAAAGGAAAAAGGTCTACAGGGGGATTGGAAAACTCTAAGTCTACGCAATTTGGTATGTTCCATTCTTTTCTAAACTCATCTAGAGGGAAAACAGCGTAAACCATGATTCGATATGAAGAAAAGAAGAAAGCAAAAGAATTATTACAAAGACTTAATGATTCAGTAAAAACTAGAAGACAAGAAGAAGGATCGCACGAAAGCTCAAGAAATTGCAGCAAAAACTTAGAGAGTTTGAGGTAAGAGATGATCGGGATTTTACCGTCTCTTATATATTTCTCGAAAATCAGCGAATGAAATGATTAAAGAAAATTGACGATTGAAATTTTGGCAGCTAAGTAGAAAAAGACATATTTACCCTAAAGCGATTCATTATAAGTTTGGATATTTACAAAAATTCAATCAGCAGTACAAGCCATCAAAAAGATAATAAGTTTAGAAGTGTGGGAAATCAACAGCCGACCAAGCATCAGAAGTGTAGCCCGAGATACTACTAGAAGTAAATGCTCCACACTTTCAAGCAAGCATCAAGCATGAAACATTGGGGGCTTCTGTTGATACAAAAAATTACCCACTTACGTGGACTAACCAGAAATAGACATATGCCATACACTTTGGCAATAATCCTGGTCAGTAAGGCATAACCACCGACCAAGGCCTGGAATGTCGACCATCATACTGGGATGCCGACCAACGCCAGGAAGCCCGACCAACAGTAGGGAGGCCGACCAGCACTATCAATAAAGCACCAACAACTAGAAATATTATGGACCTTCTGCACTGATGTAAATGCCTAATTTATAAAGGCATTCCATCATTCAACATTTCATCTCTTTGTCTCCCTACCGGGCTATAAATATGTTGTAATACCTTCGTCAAGGGCGACAAGTGATTGAAAGAGAAATACCAAGTAATAAGAAGCACAATAGACGCAGGCTTTTCTTCATAGGCCGAACCACTTTAAAAACCTCTTAGTCTCTTTCTTTTACTAATAAACATTATTTGTGATTAATTAATTAGACATAGTCTAGTTTTTTACATCAACAATACCCATATACAATAAATTACTTTATTTTTTTAAATATTAAAAAAATATGTAAAAAAATATATTTGGGCTCGTACCTTTATAAATACCAAATTGTATAATTATATTTTATAACATGTCCAAAATAATCGATGTACAATATATATATATATAGGGAGAGGTTCAAAAGTGGACCAAAAGAATGAACTTTTTAATGAACCTACTAAGACATTAACAAATTGATCCTTAATTTCTTGTTATTATTGGTCCGCGCCAGCGGCAATTAATAATTTTTCAATCCCCCCGCTGGCGCGAATCAATTACAACAAGAAATTAATGATCAATTTTTAATGTCTTAGTAGGTTCATTAAAAAGTTCTTCTTTTGGTTCACTTTTGAATTTCTCCATATATATATATATATATATATATATAGTACATTCCCTGTCACTTTCCATGCATGAACCAAACATTAAATTTTGATTCATAATAAAATTTCATTGGTTAACCAAACAAGGCGAAATGATTCAAAATCCTGGTAAAAAGTTTCTTGGCGTCACTTTTTTGGTAATCACAGTCTATCCAAAACACTACCGCATACCAAACGGCCCTTAGGATGTCTGGGGATACATTAAAGGCGAATAGTATAAAAATATTTGGGCTCACTTAAAATCTCACAACTAAAAAAAGGAAACACTCAAAAATAAAAAGAAACTTGAGTTTAAAGAACAAACTAAAAGTATTCAAGTTTTCCTTAAAATGTTCCAAAAGAGGTTGTAGGCAAATAATGTTTGGTTCTCTAAAATCTGATGATTGAAAGCTTGAAGAAAAAAACTCTCAATGGTTGAAATGACAACACACGTGTTAAGTAGGCAAGAGGGAAGCTCTAGCGTCCATTTAGCTTATGCGTAAGTCACTTAGAGCATCCACAACGGTGGATGCTCTAGATGGCTAAAGTTCCAAATTCAGATGTCAGAATACCTTTCATCAAACAATACGTCACACAGTGGGGAAAGCTTAAGAAATTGGTATATAAGTTCCTACGAACTTATATTGTTCGTAGGAATCAAGTAAAATTTTCTTACGAACAACATTTGTTCGTAAGAAATCTTACGGACAAATGTTGTTCGTAAGAACCCAAATACGCAATAAAAATTAATTATTTATATCTGATATTAACTTCCTACGAACTTCAGAAGTTCGTAGAAATTCCTACGAACAAATGAAGTTCGTAGGAACATTTGCAAATTCAGTAGCCGTTCAGTAAATTTAGAGAACCACTACCTTTCCTTCTACAAAATTTGTACAATTCAACTCACCACTGCAACCCTCACAATTTGCAAACTTACAACTTTTGTTGGATTTTAGCATCCCCACTACGGATGCTCTTAAGGTGACCAATGACAAATGACCAAATCCTAACTACAAATCTCAAATATATAATTTGGCACAAGTTTCAAGGCAATCTAGCCATTAAATAATAAATATCTCCAATCCCGACTTTATCAAGCTTCATTGACAAAGTCATGAGTAGTTTGCTGCAGTGAACTCAACTTTCATTGGAGCAAGCTTCTGTCGAACAAGGTCGCAAAGTAAACCAGAGTTTTTATGAGGCAACCATAAATGGTTTGTGTGTAGTGAAGACAAGATTTTTTGGATTTAAATAAAGTCTTTACTATGACATTCCAACAGTTACGAAGGTTGTGAAAGGAGAATAAGATTTTGCCAAGTTTTGTAACACGAGTTCGCACACAACAAAGGTAAGTTTCATTGCCACAAATATATTCAAATCTAAGAAGCATTGGTTCCAGCATATGAACTGAGCTTTATAAATAACAAATATGCATTTTCTAAGTGTTTAACAAATATATTTCACCATGTATTTGCAAAATACTAAAACCTTTAGGTTAAATTAAAACTTTTTTCTAATCAAGAAAATATTTAACCATGAGTAAATACTAAGTCCTCTAGTCCCTTTTACCTTCACCCTAAAAACACCTAAAATTTAACTCACTCTAAGATTCTACCGTGATGAAGCACTGTTGAAATTTGATCTTATAATCTTGAATATGAAGCTTTTAGTGAATTTTTGGACTCGGGCTCAAAGTTAGTTTTGAGAACGTAATGAGACAACCTAACTACTGCGGAGACAAATGAGTATACATATACACATATCTTCCCACACATAAAGGACCATGTGAGTAGCCTTAATATTGTGATGATATGACTATTGAATTATGCATATTGGTATATAAAAGTACCTAAACAAATACGACAAAAAACTTGATCCCCAATTGTAAGCCACCTTTCGCCTAAAGCAGCTTCCATAACCGTCACCCGCCAACTCAAAACACTTTTAACAGTGAATATCATTTTTGGCACAAGTACGTCCTACATAATTTAATCAGAGTTGATTAAAATTATTTAAACTTTAAAGTTGTTAAACTAATAATCATCTAAAGCTTGTTAATATAAAAATTAATTTAAATATCTTTAAACTAATAATTAATATTAAATTTGTAATTATTTAAAACTTGTTTAATTAAAATTAATTGATGTAGGTGCCATACCTTATTATTTCTCGCCAAGTGAGAAGTGTGTGACATTGGCTTTCATAAATGGAAGGATGGTGCTCTATGTCAACGAGCATGAATTATCTAAAATTACTTATGACTTTGTCCTTGGCCGATCGTGACAAGGATACCCCTTGCAAGTTTTGCCACCATCTAATGATAAATTGTGAATCAATACCTAAGTCAATTTTTGGGAAAAAAGGAGTTTGATAATGTTTTTTGGCCCCAATTCACACATTTGGGGATTTATTAGAGAAAATCTGATAATGTGACTGCAACCTTATTTAAACCTTGACAGGCATATAGATTCCCACAACATGTTTATTTCAATTGACATTATTTCTCATGTAAAGTTACACACCGCCTCATCAAAAATGATATTGTTGCACTATTAATCGTACATTTGTACATTAATACTAATTAAAGTACACGACCTCATAATAACATGATACTGAGAAATGTCCTTAACCCTTAACATGCTGATCATTTCATTACATATATTTCTCTCATTATATCAAGATTTCACCCACCATCTAAGTACAATTGACGAGTAAGACTAAACTTACACTACACAAGTAGATATCTAACATCAAATAACATAGATATAATTAAGTCCTTGGCCTTGAAGTGCATGTCTATGTTGGTATATTATTCTTAAAATACGCTATCATGACATTTATTATCTATTAATAAATTATTGTCTTAGCTCATATGAAACATGAATAATTTTTATTGGCATGCCTTATATTTGTCTCTAAATATAATTTATATGTCGATAAATTGTACTTAGTAGGAATTCTAGTAGTTGAGTTCGACTTAATCATACAAGATCTGAATTTCAGTTCTAGTATGATTGAATTGTTAATTACCAAGATGAAGGGTTGACATTTTATTGGTAAAGTTGCGTGTACAATCTCAGTAGTGTTTCTTGACTACATAAACCTATCTGATAGTTGAGGAACTTGTATGATAGTTCATAGAAGATTGTACTAATGCATCAGAAATATATCGAACATGATCAAGGGTGATATTCGAGTCTAGGTGTTGATTAGATTAAATTTTCACAATCTCACGGTTTGCAAGTGGTGCATAGATTCTTAATCCCGAGGGTTATGAAGATCTAAATATTCACAAGATTGTTTCTTTGATTTGTCAATGGGTAAAATTAAATTTATTAAGTCAATAATCCCTTTAAATTGGGCAGTCATCATGTAAACATGTCTAAGATCATGTTCTACAGGGATTCGCATTTAGGAGATATTTTGATTGTGATACCTCCATGACAAACTTATAACTTTTGATTCTAGTAAACTTCATCATCGAATTATTTTGTACTCTCATAAAGTATCAAATACGTTAAGTTTGAGATAAACGAATAATTATATTTTTGTGAAATTAGATTCAGAAAAAAATAAATTTCATCAAGTGCGTATGGAATACTTAAGGCATAAATCATATCATATGCTATCTATAACTTTGAAAATAAGGCCTATTTACTCGAGTACTTTTGAGATAATTAAATTGGAGTGCAGTTGTAATTATTTAGTAGAATTAGTTAGAATTAAACAAAAAAGGAAATACGCTACGGTGCGTAATTTGGAATATCCATATTTTTTAGAAGTCAATTTAATTATTTTCCTTGGATCCCTGGTATAGTCTTAATTATAGAATCAAACCTTAGTATTCTGTTTCCTAAAAAGACCATAACTAGTCTTTTGCTCGTATATGAAGGAGTATGAGGAGGAGTTCCTTACACTAATTCTCATAACTAACACAAACACTCAAGTAGTGAGAGGGATATATATATATATATATATATATAGAGAGAGAGAGAGAGAGAGAGAGAGATAGAGAGAGAGAGAGAGAGAGAGAAAGATGGCTAGGGTTGACGGAGAGACGAGAGAAAAATATGGAGAAAGTGTGAAAGAAGAAAAGTAGAAAAAATCCTCTAAAGTTTTTCAATATCCAACTCAAGAACAATGTCAACGCACCTTGTTTGATTCATATAATCATACGCTGGAAGATGCACGATGATTCCTTATCATCTACATCAATTATTTCCTCGTTTGTTGGATCACCAGTAAATCCACAAAGATATGGTGATGTAAACCTTAAAATCTAGTTACATAGATCTAGTTTTTGTTTGTTTGTTATGAAACATGATGAATCAAAGATAATTGTGCAATCTTTTTTTTAAATTTAATCAAAATAACTGGCATCAAAGTTCCATGGTAAAAAATTCATCACATTCTACAAGATCTAGTCTACTAAAAAATCTCTATTTTTGTATGTTTGTATGAATATACGTATTCATATATGTAATTGCACCAACATGGTTTTATAGGGTTTTAATATTTATTTCCTTCTATCATGGTCATACGGATATTTTTTTTATGTTCATGGATCCTACGATGGTTTATCCATTATTAGTTTTCTTTATTTCGACTGTATTTTTTTTATACCAATCATGTATTCAGATGATATTGTGAGAGGATGCAACAATTATCTATCATTAAAATCCTATACTTTGATAGGATTTAATCATGGTAGGAGTTCCATGAAGTTTGGTGGCTTGCTTCTCAAGTTTGGAGGTTATTTTCATGGATTTTGTGAAGTGCATATATTTTGCAAAATGAAGGAGTTTTTGATCATGAAGAATCAATTCTTTGATTAGGGAATCGATTCCCTTCCTAAATTAATCCATTCCCCCTACTGGAGAATCATTTCAAGCCCGAAAGAATTTTCAGCCACATTTTTTTCTTAGTCTCTTCAACTTTTTATTCGAGATGATCAATGGAGCAGTGGATTGGAGGTTCCAAAAGTTAAGTTATTGGGGAAGTCTACTTTATGAAGGACTCTATACCTTGGAGAGTTTTATCGACTCTATACCTTGGAGATTTTTATTAAAAATTTATTCAAAATAACTGGTATCAAAGCTCCATGGTAAATAACTTATCACATTTTAAAAGATCAAGTCCACCAAGAAACTTTACTTTTGTATGTTTGAATATACGTCTTTATGTATGTAATCACACTAACATGGTTTTAGAGGTTTTTAACCTTTATTTTATTCTATTATGGTCACACGAATATTTTTTTATGTTTATGGATCCTACAATGGTTTATTCATAGTTAGTTTTCTCTGTTTTGGTTGTATATAGTTTTTTTTTTATTATGTATTCGGATGAGATTGTAAGAGGATGAAACAATTATCTATTGATAAAATCTTATCTTTTGATGGGGTTTGATCATGGTAGGAGTTCCATGAAGTTTGGTGGCTTGCTTCTCAGGTTTGGAGGTTATTTTAGTGGTTTTTGTGAAGTGCAAATATTCTACAAATTGTAGTTTTGGACCACTAAGAATCAATTCTTCGATTAGGGAATCGTTTCTGGCCTAGAATAATTTGCAGCTATGGTTTTTTTCTTGATCTCTTTAACTTTTCTTCCGATTTGATCCATGGCGCAATAAATTGGAGGTTCTAAAGTCAAGTTATTGGAGAAGTCTACGTTATGAGGGACTCTATACCTTGGACAAATCTACTTTAGCAACTGTTGATGTAAAAAATTAGATCGTGTCTAATTATTTAATCACAGATAAAATTAAATGAGACAAAGAAATTTTAAAGTGGTTCAGCCTTATAAGAATGGCCTACGTCCACTGTTTTTGTTATTGCTGACTTGTTTGAGAATTCTCGATTACAGGTTTCAATCAAGAAATTCCGGTCCCCTCTAATGAGGATGATACAATGTATTAGGCTGTACATGTGAAATGGTAATACACAGTTGTCCCTTAGGTGTGTACATCTGTATGTATTTAATGCGCAGTCTGTCTGTTGATTTTCTCACTATTAATGCCTTGTACGAGGTGCAGCTCGGACCGCCTGAGTACCTCGGAGCAGTGGAGTTCCTCGGAGTGTACATGTTGCTCGTAGCATCTGAGTTAATCGAGGAAGCAGAGTTCCTCGTTGCTAAAGTGATTGCCGAAATGTCTGTAGATGCCACATAAACTGACACGTGTCTTCTTGTGATTAATCCACGTCAGCAGGTTAAATTTGGTATCAGCAGAAGCCCCCAATGTTTCATAGTTCAAAATTTAAGGAGTGTGGAACATTCTTTCTCGGAATATGGTGGTTTTAAATGATACTCCTGATTTTTAGGAGCGTTCCCTTTGTATTTATTTTTCCTTCCAAATTCGCAGAATCAGTCTTTTTGAATTTTTATAACCGCCTCGATCTCCGCGCACCTTTTGTCCTTTTAGCCGCTGGTAGCGTAATCGTTTCTTTTTGTAATCATTAACTTTACCGTTTTCCAAGGTAAGGTATTTAAGCGTCGCAGACAATCCCATCGTCTTCTACTTTTTCAAATTTCTATCTTTGAGTTTTCCATTGTCTTTCTCTCATGTGCGTTCATCCTTTCTGTCATTCGTTATCCACAGATCCACTCTTTTTCTGTAAGATCTTCTTCTTTCTTCTTCATTTCCTTTATTCATCATGGTTTACCTTGTTGAATCTCTTGATAAATATTGCTCTGATTTTGCTATCCCTTCATGGGTTGTTCTGGAGGAACTTTCTGAACCTTCAGATTATTTCCGTTTGGCTGAGGGACATTGGTTCTCCAGTCTTTTTGTTGCTGAATGTGGCTTTTCTTTTTCGCCAAATCCTTTATGTCTGGAATTCTGTCAGTATTTTGACGTTGTTCCTGCAAGAATAGCCCCCAATACATGGAAAATAGTTAATGGGGTTCATAGACTAAATCAAATTCATGGAACTCGTCTAGGAATTCCAGAAATCATGTTTTGTTATAAATGGGCAGTTGGTGATAATACGTTTTATTTAAAAATCAGATTTTTAAATAGGGCTTTAGTGGTCAATCTCCCAGATGCCAATAGGGACTATTTTGAGCACGGGGTTGTTATAAAAAACTGGCAACATGCTCCTTTAACTGGAGATCAAGTATATCAGGGTCCCAGATGCCCTCCCTATGACAATGGGATAGGTTATTTTGATTTTATTTTATTTTTAAAATTATGCTTTCATTGTGTTTGATAAAATATTGCACTGATATTTCAATGTTTATTTATTTGCAGTTGACAGTAAGAGAAAGTCTCCAAAAGAGACAGAAGTTAATATAAGGCATCTAAAACTTATCTGGAGCTTGCATCATACTGTTGCCGACGAGCACATAAGATCAGCTTCGTATCTGCTGCAGTATAAAAGTTACACTACATCTTTTACTTCTCGTCTGGTGATAAGTGAAGTAGGACCAGTACCAGCTTCTTCGAGTTCTTCGCCTGATTCGCACATCCCTTTAAGTGAAAGGATGAAGAAAAGAAGACCTCCCACTCTCTTTGAGAAACCTTCCTCTGGTGCTGGAGAGGCAAAAAGGAGTAAGATTGATGTCCCAGGAGAAGGGACAAAGAAAACTGACGCACCTCCTCCGACTGCTCTTGCGAAGGCTGCCGAGAAGCCCCCAGTGGCCCCGAGCAAGACTGTTGCTCCAAAAGAAGTGATTGTCATATCACCAACCAAGATTTCCTCGGTTGAAACTGTTCCTGTTCCCCCGAGGAAGAAGAGCTCCTCGGTCAATTTGGCTGAAACCATTTCTCAGCCCCCAACTACTGGAACTGGTATTCCTACTTTTGTTTCCCCGAGCTCTGCCATAAGCTCGGTGAAGACTTGGATCATTCCCGAGATCCAAGGCATTGAAGAAAACCTTACTCGGGACATGGTTACCACATTGGCAGCTCGCCATATTGCCTTTGTAAGTTTTATTATTTTAAACTTTTCATCTTTCCCTTGATATTTCTGTCTTTGCACTGACTTGTCATTATTTTCTTTTTCCAGTTGGTGACCTGTTTCAACACCATTTTGAAGAAAGACGAAGAAATCAAAGCTTCAAGCTCCTCGTCTAGCGTTGAGGAAGCTTTGGTGGGCTTGACCCAATCTCTGAAGGACTCTCGTCAGGAATATGACGATGATGAGACTGCCTGGGAAAAGAATTTTACTTCGATCGAGGAGGAGAAAAATCAGGTTATTGAAGTCTCCAAAGGGTTGGAGAAGAAAATAAAGGATTTGGAGGAGAAGAATAAAGAGCTCGAGAGCTTGAGAATAAGCTCAAGGTTGCTGAAGAAGAATTAATCCAACTTCGCGAAATAAGTCGCCAGAAGGAGGAAGCTCAGAATAAGCTGAAGGCTGCCGAGGAACTTCTGTCTGAGAAGCTCTCCTTGGAGAAAGCGAAAAGAAAAATGGCCCTGAAGAAGTCTTTCAGCGCTGGCTGGGACAAGGGATGGAACAAAGACTTAACTGCCATGATGTCGCAGGTGGAGTATGGTAGCCACAAATATTTTAGAGATGGCTGGGTTGCTGCTCTACAAGAAATGAAGGTTGATGAAGCTCTGACTTGTTCCAGCGACATATCCCAGGTCCTCCTCCAACTCCCGAAGAAGAAGAAGAGGACGAAGCTGCCTCTGAGGAATCTTCAATGGTGGTGGGGGATCAAGCTCCTACTCCCCCAGTTATCCAATCTGCCAGCGAGCAACTTCAACTTCTGCCTACCTTATTCGAGCAACTTCCTGCACTCCCCGATCAACTCTCTCTTCCATCCGAGCAACTCACCTCCTCGTCTCAACCTCCCGAGAAAGTTTTGGGAGACAAGGAAAAGGTGTAAAGTTGTTCGGATCTTTCTCTATGTTTTCTTTTTTTCTTTTTCCAATGTAACTCTGACTTTGTACTTCTTCTCTATGATGTAATAAAACTTGAACCTTTGATTATGCAGACTGTTTATTCTTCTTTTCATGCTCTGCTTATATTCTTATTGATCCTTGCTTTCTCTTCCTTTATTACTTTATGGCCAGAATAGAGTTATTGTTTGCTCAAGATACAAAGCTGTTGAGGCAATGTAATGAGTACTTTAAGGCTGGTCACACAGATCTGAGTGTAGCGCAAATCGTCGATATCCTCGGCCAAGATGCTTCAGAGCAAGCTATTGAAGCATACCAATACTTAAAGTGCCTGCTTGATCGTGTAGTGGCGAATAATATAGCTTATTATGAAATAATTGAAGATTTATAAGGCACTCTTGATGAACTTCAATAGCAATACAAAGAATTTACAGCCCTTTTGCATGAGGGATATGAGAAGAAATATCAACAACTCAGTCCTGACAAGGGCTATGACAAGATGTTCGCTGCTTACGAAGTGAGAGAGAGAACTCTAAAAACTGAGGTCGAGGGGCACAGACAAATAGCTGAGCTGTTGGAGAAAGAAAATAATAACCTGCAAAGGGAAATAGCTCAATTGAAGTCTGTTGCCTCTTCATCAAATGCTTTGGTCCCTGTGAACGATGAGGGATTCTCCTTCCTAGAAGTCGAAAACGCCAAACTGCGAGATGAGTTGGAGACTTTGAGGGGAGCTGTTCCTTCTACTCCTGCTCGGGGACGAGCAAGAGCTTCTCGGGGACGACCAAGAGTTCTTCAACCCACTATTGAAGAAGCTAGAACTCAGTCAGCGTTGGAGAACCAAGCGTTCCAATTAATGGCAAAAGATCAAGCATTAGCCAAAATGTCTAAGAAGATCCAGAATTTGGACGAGCAACTTTCTGCACATAAATCTGCCTTGGAGAATAAGGAAATTTTTGCTAAAAGTCTTCACGAGCAATTGAAAAGATTAACTTATCAATTCCACAAGTATCCACAAGAATTCTGGATGGCAGGCTACAATGAAGCTCTTTACCATTTGGATGATCGAATCCAAAATGCCAATAATGAAGGTTATAAACAAGGCTGGTTGAATGCTTTGGGAGTACTGTAGTTGGAGCAGGGTCACTACTTGTGGGATTACCATAATACTGGGCTGCTCGACCTACCAGTGCCACCATTCAAACTTGATATGAGTTGGATCCCTGCTCGGGCCATCCCTCGTTGTTTGATTTCCAAATACCTCGGTGATTACAATCTCCATTCTATTGCCGAGATATCTCGTCCCGAGCACCTGCTAGATAGACCATCGATTATGAACATTAGAATGCTCAAAGACCTTAACTTCATAAACTCCCCTTATGCTTTGGATGACCCTCCTGCTGGCGAGGAACCTGTTTCAAAAGCAGAGGGGAAGAAACTAATAGAATAGGAATCTCGATGTAATAGTTAGTATTCATTCTCAATGAATTTTGTTTTTTAGGCTCAATGAAAGACTTTTATTTTGTTTGCAAATGTTGATTGCCATTGTCTTGCAGTTGTAAACACTTTACATTTGTGTATGTATATCTGTTAAAAAGATAACAATATTATATATCTTGTCGACCAACTGTAGTTGATTAAAACTTATTGTCGACTAGCTTGAATTTGTGGTAATCATTTGATTGACCAAAATTAATGATGTTTCGCTTCTCGACCAATTTGGCAGGAATTTTAAAAAATGACAAGTAAAAAAAAAAAATTAACTTGATCTTTTTCTCATATACTCATAAAATGTCTCCGACCAACTTTGGACGTCTTTTAATTCTCGACCAACCTAAATTGGTGAACTTTTCTCTTCCCGGCCAACTTTGGTACTTCTGGAAAATATTTTTCTTCCTAACCAACCGAAGTTGGCTTTTTTAGGAGTATTTTGTTTCCTAACCAACCTAAGTTGGCATTTTTAGGAATATTTTTGCTTCCTAACCAAACCGAGTTGGCATTTTTAGGAATATTGTGTTTCCTAACCAACCGGAGTTGACATTTTTAATTTTTAAGAATATTGTGTTTCCTAACCAACCGGAGTTGGCATTTTTAGGAATATTTTGTTTTCTAACCAACCGGAGTTGGCATTTTTAGGAATATTTTTGCTTCCTAACCAACCAGAGTTGGCATTTTTAGGAATATTTTGTTTCCTAACCAACCGGAGTTGACATTTTTAGGAATATTTTGTTTCCTAACCAATCGGAGTTGACATTTTAGGAATATTGTGTTTCTTAACCAACCGGAGTTGGCATTTTTAGGAATATTGTGTTTCCTAACCAGCCGGAGTTGGCATTTTTAGGAATATTTTATTGAGTAGTTTGAGTTTTGCCGAGTAGTGTGTAGAACTAGTATTCCCCAAAAAATTTCAATAAAAGGAGAGAATCTGGCAGAATATCTTCATTTTATTCATACTGATGGAACTGCGTTACATGAGAGTTTACATCACTGATAATACTTGCGCAGATGTTCTGCATTCCATGCATTCTTAAATTCCTCCCCCTCTAAAGTTGCTATTCGGTAAGTTCCCGGTCGAACAACTTCTGTAACTCGGTATGGTCCATGCCAGTTTGCCTCCATTTTGTTGTGCTTTTGAATCACCTTCTTTAGCACATAATCTCCTTCCTTCAGGTCGCACTTCTTCACCCTCTTATTGTAGAACAAAGTTGTTCGTTGTTGGTAAGCAGCATTCCTGATGGCTGCTTCTTCTCTAACTTTCTCGAGCATGTCCAAATCCAATCTTCTCATTAAGTCGCTGATAGGGGAATTGAAATTTAGTACCCTGTGCATTGGGAGACCTAACTCCGCAGGTATAACAACTTTACTACCAAACGCCAGCATATATAGTGATTCTCCAGTTGCTGCTCGGGGAGTATTGCGATAAGCCCATAGTACTGACTGTAACTCGTTGATCCAATTTGCTTTTGCGTCACTTAGTCTTTTCTTCAAGCCATTTAGCAGTGTCCTGTTCGTCACTTCAGTCTGTCCATTGCTTTGGGGATGACCTGGTGCTGAGTGGAGCTTCAAAATATTGGACTGATGGCAGTAGGCAGCGAATTCCTCGTT
Source organism: Sambucus nigra (assembly GCA_949130495.1). Taxonomy (NCBI): domain Eukaryota; kingdom Viridiplantae; phylum Streptophyta; class Magnoliopsida; order Dipsacales; family Adoxaceae; genus Sambucus; species Sambucus nigra. Next base: position 273,472,370 of record OX422207.1, on the reverse strand, counting down.
ATCAAATTGCGTTCTATGGTCGGTGATGAATGCATGGGGAAGACCATATCTACAAATGATATTTTTCCAGACAAATTGATATACCTTCTCGTACGTCATGTCGACAAGAGGCTCAGCTTCTACCCACTTAGTAAAATAATCCACTGCGACGACGAGATATTTGAACCTTCCTCTAGTCGTTGGAAGTGGTCCTACCAAGTCAATTCCCCGCATGGCAAATGGCCAAGGAGAAGTAATGGGTGTCAAAAATGCTTGTGGAGTTCTTCGAATGGAGGAAAAGCGCTGGCACTTGTCACATTTCTTGGCATAGGTTATACAATCAGCTCTCATCGTTGGCCAATAGTATCCATATGTCATCACCCTTTGCAAAAGTGGCCGACCTGCTACATGGGCTCCACAGGACCCTTCATGGATCTCTTCAATCAATTCTTTCACCTCGGAGGGATGTACACATCTTTGCAAACCTGCCATAATTCCTCGTCTGTACAGAATACCATTAGTCAGTATATAACGAGCAGCTTTAAACTTCAATTTCTTGGCTGCGATTTTGTCAGTTGGTAATTCTCCCTCCTCAATGTATGCCCTGATGGGATCCATCCAAGATGGTAATAAAATTCATCATCAGATCTTCATCTATGCTTCGACTAGCTAATACTTCAATTGGGATTGTTCTTCGTAGCTCGGTACGAGTAGCTGATGCTAATCGGGCTTGGGCGTCTGCTCTTGCATTCTCCATTCTTGGTATTCTTACCAGCTGAACAACAACAAATTCTGATACCAACTCCATCACCTTTGCATGATACTTGATCATTAATTCTCCTTTGGCTGCATATGTTCCCAACATTTGGTTTATTATCAATTGAGAATCACAGAAGACAATAACCTGCTATACCTCCATAGTTTTTGCCAAATTAAGACCTGCAATCATGGCCTCATACTCAGCCTCATTATTGGAAGCTTTGAATTGGAATCGTAGGGCGTATTCTATGTCAACCTCGTCCGGGCTATTCAAACGATCCCTGCCCCACAGCCTGTTGTGCAAGATGAGCCATCTACATATAGCCTCTATATAGGTAACTCGTCTTCTAATTTCTGATCTGATAAAGTTCCTCAGTGAAATATTTATTGCTTCCTTTCACCCTCCTCTGATATTTCTTGCTCTTCGTCGACCATCTTTTCGTGCCCTTTTACCAACCTAAGTTGGTCTGGGCTCTAATTTGATGATCCTGTAACATCCACTTGCCCTTTTACCAACCTAAGTTGGTCTGGACAAGTGTTTGTTGATCCTGTAACATCCGCAGGTTGCTCGGTGAGCAGCTTTTGCTCCTCGGGGGTATCAGGATAGGTGAACTCTGCTATAAAATCTGCTACTGCTTGCCCTTTAAGCGATGATCTGGGTTCGTAAATTATATCATATTCACCAAGCTCTATTGCCCAGTACATCAATCTCCCTGGGTTTTCTGGTTTATGAAGGGCTTGCCTTAACGGCATATCAGTGTATACGACTATAGTATGAGCCTGGAAATATGGCCTCATTCTCCTGCTCGCCTCAATTAGCGCCAGTGCTAACTTTTCCAGTTTTGGATATTTGATCTCTGCTCATCGGAAGGCCTTACTCGTATAATAAATTGGTTTTTGCACTCCATTCTCCACTCTGATCAACGCTGAGCTAACTGCATTCTCCGATACTGCTAGATATAAGTACAATTTTTCTCCCATCACCGGCCTGGACAACAGTGGAGGTGCTCCCAAATATTTCTTCAAATTTTGAAAAGCCTTCTCGCATTCATCGTTCCACTAAAAAGTCTTTCGGAGCGTTTTGAAGACTGGGAGACATCTATCAGTTGCTCGCGATACAAATCTGTTTACTCGTCCTGTGAGACTCTGCACTTCTTTCTTCGTCGTTTGAGATCGTAGCCCTAATAGAGCTTTGATCTTTTCAGGATTTTCCTCTATGCCTCGTTGATTGACAATGTACCAGAGAAACATGCCTTCTCGTACTCCAAATACGCACTTCATCGGGTTCAACTTCATTTGATATTTATCCAGTTGATCAAAGTTCTGGCCTAAGTCAACTAGATGGTTGACAACTTTCTTGCTCTTTGTCAGCATATCGTTAACATAGACTTCCATATTGCAACTGATTTGTTCAGCAAAGACCTTGTTCATCAGCCGCTGATATGTCGCACCTGCATTTTTCAAACCAAAAGGCATAACATTATAACAATAGGTTCCCCTAGGGGTAATAAAAGAAGTACTCTCCCTATCTTCAGGTTTCATTTTAATCTGGTTGTAACCAGAATAAGCATCCATGAAGCTCAGCAGCTCGTGTCCCGAGGTAGCATCTACCAGTTGATCAATTCGGGGCAATGGAAAGTGATCCTTTGGGCATGCTTTGTTGAGGTCGGTGAAGTCTACACACAACCTTCATTTGTTATTTTTCTTCTTTACCATCACCACATTTGCTAACCAGTTTGGATATTTAACATCTTCGATGAAGCAAGCCTTCTGGAGTTTCTCGACCTCCTCTTGTATAGCTTGATTCTTCTCGGGACTGAATACTTTTCTTCTCTGCTTCACTGGTTTAATCTCCTATTTCACGTTGAGTTCATGACATAGAAAATTTGGGTCTATTCCGGGCATATCCTCATGACTCCACGCAAAAGTTTTCTTTTTGATTCTTAGGAAAGTTATCAATTCCTGTTTTAGTAAGGCATCCAACGACGAACCTATTTGAGTTGTTCGTTCAGGGTGCTCGTCATCCAGAATGATTTTTTTTGTAGCTTCCACCACCTGACCTTTCACGAGTTGCGATTCATCTCTAGGATCCAGTGTTTCAATTTCTGTACCTTCATCCACTTGATAGGTAGTAGTCTTTTTCCTTAATTCCTCCAGCTCCTCTTGTTCGGTAGATGAGTAATAAGATTCTCGAGCTACTTTTTGATCACCCTTCACAACTCTTACTCCAAAGTTTGTTGGAAATTTTAGACACTGATGTACTGTAGATGGGACGACTTCGAACTTCTTCAATCCGACCCTTCCCATGATGATGTTGTAGGCTGACTGAACATTCTTATCCATCACGAAGAAGCGTATTCTTTCTGTTTGACAAGCATGCCATGTTCTAATGAATATATCCAACTTGATCGTCCCAAGTAGAAAAACTTTCTCGCCAGCAAAACCGAGGAGGGGTATATGATAAGGCTCCAGTTGAGATAACTTTAGGTTTAAACTGTCAAAGCATGAGTAGAACATGATATCTGTCGAGCTACCATTATCTACTAAAACTCTTGAAATTATCACTTCTTTCATCCTCATTTTGATTACTAACGGGTCATCATGAGGATATAGGACATCTACGAGGTCGTTCTTTGAGAAACCAATGACTAATTTCTCTTTGTTTATCTTTCTCGGGTGATCCTCCTCAGTTAAATTTATTCGCTGAATATACGAGCAGGCTTGAGCCTCACATAGGTAAGCTTTTCTTTCTGCATTAAGATCTCCTCCTCCTGCATCTCCACCTGTAATAACATTACAATCAAATGACCCAAAGCGTATTGAAAACACCTCACGTTCTGGATGCCTTGGTCTTTTGGGAAGATCGGGGTCATCTTCTAGATCATCTTCATGGTCTCTTTTCTTGTTCTCCTCTGCTCGACGAGGAGATCTGGACCTTTCTCTAGCTCGGTCGTCATTTCTTCTTTCATTTCTACGATCAACATACTTTGTCAATTTTCCTCGTATGATGAGTGTTTCGATCTCATTCTGAAGGGCTATGCAATTTTTGGTCATATGACCATGATCTTTGTGAAACTCGCAATATTTTTCCTTATTTCTCCTGTCAGGGTCTGCCTTCATTTTCTTTGGCCAGTTTAACTCCTAGTTATTCTTAATTTCTTCCAGGACGTGGTTGATACCCATCTTCAAAGGGGTATAATTATCAAATTTTTTCAACACCTCCCATGTCAACTTATTTTTGAATTATTTGTCACCACCATTGTTCTTATGCTCTTTCTTCTTGGATTTATCAACCTCCACTTTGGTTTCTTTATCCATATTCTTCTTCGCAGCCATAGCCTCTTCGGCATTCATGATTTTGGCCGCTTTTGCCATCAGTTCTGACATGTTTGTGGGTGGATCTTTAGCCAAAGTGTAATACAACTTGTTGGGCAACAACCCACTCATCAAAGCGGTGATCGCTGCCTTTTCCTCATAATCTATGACTTCAAGTTTCTCGTTATTAAAACGAGTTATGTAATCTCTGGTGCTTTCCCCAGCCTTTTGTCTAACACTTAACAAATGTGCTACTCATTTTACTGGCTTTGCCCCAAAGCAGAAATTCCCAATGAATAACTCGGCCAATTGAAAGAAAGTTGAGATCTTACCCCGAGGAAGATTATTGTACCATATCTGAGCAGATCCGGTAAGAGTTCTCGAGAATGCTCTGCATCTCATCTCGTTTGGGACAGCATAGATGTCGGCTGCAGCTTGATATTGCTCTATATGAAGAACATGATCGGTCTTTCCATCATATTTGGGAGTCACAACAGGTGCTTTGAACTTTGACGGTGTGGGAAAATCCACAACGGCCTGGACAAAGGGTGTTCCTTGAACAAAAGTTCGTTATAAATGGTTCTTGGCCTTAGCCATTTCTCCCAATCTATCCTCCAGTCTCTGAATAGAGCCTTTCCAGGCATAATTTCCTTCCTCGGGCCTGTTGATTCGAGCAACTGATCGTGTTGATGTAGCTTCCTGAGATCTATCTTGACGAGCAGTTGGTCGCGATTGGGCAGATCCTTCCCTTAAATCTATTGGTCTTTTAAAACTCTTCGATGCAGCCATAGGAGGACTTTTGTTCCTCCTAGGGCCCAATCGATCAAAAGGAGACACCCTACTTAATCTTTCAAGCGCACTGGTCCTTTCTGGGGAGAGGGTGACTTTTTGTTCAGTATCTGTGGCTCGCACCGACGAAGTTCTTCCTGGTTGGTAGGAAAAATCATCAGATTCATCAACACAATATGATTCAGTGCGCCTAGTACGCGAAGAAAGTAAATGGGTATGTCTTGGAACACTTCGCTGTCCTGAATGGGCTAGTGCACCACCATGAAGAGTTTGTATGAGTTGTCGCATAGTTTCTTGCATGGCTATTTGGCCTTGGGCCAGATTTGTCATTATTCCAGCCAGATCTGGAACATTCGGCAGAGCAGATGGATTTGGGGGATTTCCAGCGTTTCGATTGCTGGATTCAGGATTATCAGCCATTGATGATGAATTATTTTTGATGAAAAATGATATTACCAGTCGTTTCCCACAGACGGCGCCAATCTATTGATGTAGAAAATTAGATCGTGTCTAATTATTTAATCACAGATAAAATTAAATGAGACAAAGAAATTTTAAAGTGGTTCAGCCTTATAAGAATGACCTATGTCCACTGTTTCTATTATTGCTGACTTGTTTGAGAATTCTCGATTACAGGTTTCAATCAAGAAATTTCGCTCCCCTCTAATGAGGATGATACAATGTATTAGGCTGTACATGTGAAAGGGTAATACACAGTTGTCCCTTAGGTGTGTACATCTGTATGTATTTAATGCGCAGTCTGTCTGTTGGTTTTCTCACTATTAATGCCTTGTACGAGGTGCAGCTCGGACCGCCTGAGTACCTCAGAGCAGTGGAGTTCCTCGGAGTGTACATGTTTCTCGTAGCATCTGAGTTAATCGGGGAAGCAGAGTTCCTCGTCGCTAAAGTGATTGTCGAAATGTCTGTAGATGCCACATAAACTGACACGTGTCTTCTTGTGATTAATCCACGTCAGCAGGTTAAATTTGGTATCAACAGCGACTATGAACCTTGGAGATTTTTTTAAAAAAATTAATGAAAATAACATGTATTAACGCTCCATGGTAAATGACTCATGACATTTTACAAGATCCAGTCCACTAAGAAACTTTAGTTTTGTATGTTTTGTAAGAATATACATGTTTGAGTATGTAATCGCACTAACATGATTTTAGAGGATTTTAATGCTTCTTTCCTTATATCATGGTCACATGAATATTTCTTTTTATGTTCATGGATCCTACAATAGTTTATCCGTGGTTAGTTTCTCTATTTTGGCTTTTTTTTTATACAAATCATGTATTCAGAAGAAATTATGAGAGGATGAAATAATTATCTTTTACTAAAATTCAATATTTTGATTGGGTTTGATCATGGTAGGAATTCCATGAAGTTTTGTGGTTTTCTTCTCAAGTTTGGAGGTTGGTTTTATGGTTTTTGCGAAATGTAGATATACTGCAAAATGATGTAGTTTTGGATCACAAGGAATCAATTCTTCAATTAGGAAATCGTTTCTGACTTGGTAGTATTTTCAGGCATGTTTTTTTATTGATCTCTTTAACTTTTCATTCAAGATGATAAATGACAACCAAATTGGAGATACCAAAAGTCAAATTATTGGAGAATTCTACTTTATGAGGGACTCTATAGCTCAGAGAAATATAGTTTAACGACTTTAGTTATTGAATAAGTTGTACTTTAAGAAGGAATCTAGTCCATGATGGAAAGGGAATTTGTTTCCCATTTGAATTTGGTTTGTATGTGATTGTGTTTTATTATGATTCTACCATCTATAATCATGTTGATAATTATTGCATGCTAATTAATAATTAAGGACTTAATTATGGACAACATGGATTTATTGTGTTATCGGCCTAGATCATGTTTTTTGGGAATAAAAAAATATTTATTTTTTCTAAGTTGAATTAAATCATGTAATCAATTCATCGTGAAAATTTAATTTGGTCTTTGAGTTTTTATTTTAATTAAAATATTTTATTATTTTGGAAAATTAAGATTGTGATACTTGGCAATTTAATTTGTACGAGAAATTGGGATATTATCATTGATTTAATTTAGAAAAATTAAAATCAAATAATTTTTTTGAATAATACCCCCAAATTCAAAGTATTAAGTGGGAGAGGGGTTTCAAAATAAATTTCGCAATCTCATCCGTTCTTTAAATGGTGATGTGATTAATTTCTCATGTTAGCTTGACTTTCGTCACCAACGAAGAGAATTAATTACAAAACTCGGGATTTTAAAACTCTTAAGTTATGGTTCTTGAAAACTAAATTTGAGTATGTTCGATCCCCCCAATGGAGACTATGAGCGGATTTAATTTAAAATCATAAATCATGGTACACTCTTGAACACAATTAATGATATCCTCCCCACCGGATTCACTGCCATTAAGTGAAGGACCAAAAGTTACCCGATATTTAATTATTTCAGATAGAGATTTCCCAGATTGTCCAAATAAATTAGTTAAAAGATGTAAGGCCTTCTTAATTTAAAGTTAATTACTTAAACTCCCGATGAGAAATTTTAATTTGTTAGGGAATTATGATTCTCGACTAGATTAATTCTAATTAGCAATAGAGGGAAAGTTTTTTAAGAATCGAAAAATATGTTAGAGTTAGTAAACACCAATGTTGGTTGATGACTCTATGGTTAGGAATCATGTTCTGCATTTGCCTTTCATCTTTGGGTTAACTAGGGATTCCCTAAGTTAGAATTTGACATGGAAAACCGTATCAATTTCGTGATCCAGTCGCTATCTGAATCCTTTATGCAATTCTACTTGAATTTTACTCTTACATAGTTGGACGGATTCAGTGGCACAGTTGATTAAGGAGCTTCAACATCATCGGGACATAAGGAATGGTGTTAGTTATAGAAAAGCCCTTGAATTCCTTCTCGAAAGGGAGGAAGAATAAGGTTAAATATCAAGTTCAACGAGGCATGGTTAAGAAAGTTAAAAATGCTTATAGAACAGGGAAAAAACCAAATTGTAAGTATTTTCACTACATGCTGTCATAAAATTGATAACTTCGGTGTTTAATTTTCATAGCACTATAAGGAAAAAGGATAAAGTAATGCATGTTTTTCCTTTTAGTAGTATGATCATAATTTACAGTCCGATTTATAGGACCCTGGAGGTTAGGGAATCACAAATCAGGTCCACAATTATAAGTAGACATTTCAAGTAACCGGGTTGCTACTTAAAGGAGAAATGTTCCTTATCATGGGCAATAAGAATAAGACACCGATATTATAGGTTGGACATAATGTTAGAAATACATTTTACACTGTTTTACAAATTTTGCTTTCGATTTTTAAGTTGGGTTATGAAGATATGTTATATTAATTTTATAAAATGTTTTTTTTATCAAAATTAATAAATATTTTATTAGTTCTGGTACATTGAAAAATAATTTAATTATAAGGATTGTCTCATTACTAATGTTTAATACTAAATGAATAATTCTACGAAAAAGCAGTAAAGAGAAAGTTTCCTTCTTAGTTGAGCCAAATATAACTTTGGCACCTATATTTAGATCATTTTAATCTAGAAGTAATCAAAGACTAGTATCAAATGGACAATTTATTTCATTGGAATTGGATGCACTCCCAATCAATGAATCTTGTTTAGAAGGTAAAATGACCAAGAGGCCTTTGGGGTCAAAGGCTATAGAGCCAACGATGTGTTAGATTTGGTTCATTCCGATTTATGTGGTTGTCTAACAATCCAGGAAATAGGTGGTTATGAGTATATCATCACTTTCATTGATGATTAATCAAGGTATGAATATGCATACCTTATGCACTACAAGATTGGAGCCTCTAATTAGTTCAAAGTGTACAAGGCTAAGGTGGATTGTAGGAATGACAAACTAATCTAAACCCTATGAATCATTATTATATGTAGGTTTTATATCTCAATTGTCTGCACCGGGGAATCTAATACAGAATGGGGGCAATGGAGAGAAGGAATATGAATCATTTAGATATAATAAGGTCTATGGTGAGTTACTCAGGACTACAACATTATTTTGGAGAATTTTCATCATGGATGACTACATATATTATGAATTTAAGTCCATAACATGTCTCTTCATTAGTTATTCTAAGGGTTCTAATGGTGGTTTGTTTTATATTCCTATAGACAAGAAGGCTATTATTGTTATGAATGCCCGGTTCTTGAATGAATATTATATAATGAACCATAAGCCTAAGAGTAAGCTAGTCTTGCTAGAGATTACAAGGGAACATCAGATTATCAGTGTTACTAGACCACTCATACATGAAATATATAACTTAATATCGATAATACATTACCTAGCGATATTAGGATTATATTAGGAATAGGAAATATGTGTCACTAATACCGGATCACAAGTGAATCACATCGTAGTAGGATGGTCAGAAGACATCCTGACAGGTTAATATATTTAGGTGAGATCCCAACACTGCGCCATAAATCGAAAATCGTCACGGTTTTGGATCTTGACCCTAGTCCATGGTCACGGTTTTCACCCATGACCATTTTAGGGGTCACGGTTCAATGGGTGAGATCAAAATTGTGAGTATGGTCATGATTTGTGACTATGGTCCTGTGGTCATGACTTAATACCATGACCCCACCTGTGACCCAATTACCGTGTTGTTTTAGTGGTCATGGTCCCAAACCATGACTAAAAAAAGGAGTCTTAATTTTTTATTTTGGGCCCTGGTTTGTTCATGTCTTAGAACCATGACCATTTAAAAATAAATTAAAATAAATAAACTTTAATTTTCAGCATCCCCTAAAAAACATGTACATATTTTTAAACCTGTATAAATTTCCACAAATAAATATTACGCCATCAATTTTTTCAACACAAATGAACTAATTATTAAGATACTAATTAATATATAAATTAAAAAAAATAATACAACACAAATTAAATAACTACTAAGCAATAAAAAGATGCAACTAAATTCAAAATTCTTGTGTTGAAGTAAATCCACTGTCGGCTCTTTTTTCTTTGCTTAGTACTTCTGCCAAAAGTCCATTGATTAATTAAGAATCCATCATGTACTGTAACTTTTTTGGGCCGTTTTTAAACAACACTACTGTGACACCTTGTAAAATTCCTAAATAGATTGATCAAGTTTAATATAAAAATCATGGGGATTAAAAACATTTAGTAACATTTTCAGCATAACGAACTAACTGAAACTGATCAAATAATAAAACGAGATAAAATAAAACTGAAATAATATACATTCAACTTTGATAGCAATCGTACATGTAAACACTCTCAAAACATAACGAGAGTAAAGAATCACATAAATCCCCTAAAACTAAAATCTGAGTGACAAGAATAAAAAAGAAATTGGCACATAGTCCAAAGACGCCTACATCCTAAGAATCCGCAACATGATGAGATGATAATCAACATCAGTTAAGACGGCAGCTCTCGTGACCTAAGTCCTGAAAATGTTAAATCCACTGTGTTAATAGCAAGTCCATGAAGAGTAAAAGTATAACTGAAATTAGGATATATCATTACTATGCATCTGCCTTTCATATTTTAATATCGTTTAAGTTTTATCCCAACCCAAACAACCTAAAATAATATGCGATTGTAAATTTCGAACCCATATGTATCCCGTGTGATTACAGCTTTACATATTCATCATTTAATCTTTAGTTTCTGATCTTTAAGTTTATCTCTTTCATTATAAAACATAAGTAGTGTGGTAGTCTCAAACCTAAGATATATATCACTAAGTAACTAATATACCAATAACAGGCTTATATCTTAAGTCTTTACACATTTGACCATGTCATGTCAATAATACAACATACACATCTCTAGTATATGTAATGTACAAATCCAAAACATAAGTATGTAGGTAGACATCCCTACTATAGGTCATATATGTCTCTAGTTTAACACAAATAAGTACGACGATCTCTAGTATCGCCACCCAATAATCACATATAGTAGGAGAGAGACTCTACTCACCCCTAACATCCATATAAAGGTACAACCCCCAGCATGTACATATAAACGAGCTACTCACACGTATGCAAATGAATTTTTTTTATCCATATCTCCTTCGAGGGTTACTCGCGCATACTAGGTATAGTCTTAGGCCGTCCCAAATCTAAGACATCAGTACGATCAAGGGACACATCATATGCCTACCCATCACTCGCATAATATACCATACCCAAGATTACACGATGAAATATCTCCGTAAACCCTCTCGGTACACAGATATATATAGATGTATGACCCTCGGGTAAAATATAACCAAAGAAGAGCCCATCTACTCACCCGGGTACCAGTATCGTCCGCATTGCACGCGCCCCATCATGGAATCCCTCCTAATACGATACACCACAAGCACTCACACATGGTATGCATTGAACATAAAACATACAAGAAGTTTCCACCCTTACTAATGGGTTAAAGCAAACACATACATAACCCTCACAACAGGATTAAGGTTAATCAAGTACACATACCGACTCTAACGCTACCGGGTCATACAAGCATTGTGATCATAAAAAGGGTGTAACACATCTATAACCTTATACTCATTCCAAGATATAATAACCCGAAAACTTTGAGTTCCAAAATATAGGCATAGTCTCACCCTAGCATATACTAAAACATGCATATCAACTATATTAAATGTCAATTAGCCCCACTCTATTCTCCCAAGGCATCGCATCCAGGTATAATCCTATACCTAATTTAAATAAAATCACTAGACATAATAACTACCTCACTCTAGGAAGTTATAACCCAAATTTAATCTCACCCCAATGATTTTTACCCCACTCGTACATCTCAATGATTCAAATCAATCCCGGCCAACAAGCCTAATCCTTTAACTTACTATTTCCCAATCAACAAACCCATCCTACACACAGGTTTACCATCGAATGCCAAGTCCCCAATTTAACCCCTTTAACTCAAAGATTTTTATAATATTGAAATACCCCAAATATCAATCTCTAACAATTCAAACCATAAGAATATATCTCTATTCTACGAGTAAATGAAAACTATAGGCAAAAAAATCCTAGACATATGCCCCCAAATCCAAATTTCCAAAAGGAAGTTCAACCCAAAATAGCCTATCAAAAATTTCGGTCTTGTGCACCATTTAGTAGAAAATTCATAACAAATTAAAAAAATACGAAACTAGCCTTCACGCCTTCATAATTCGATTATTTACAACCTTATCCAATTTCCAATTTCATCGATCGAACCTATACGAGTTATCTTCTCCAAAATCATGTTTTCTCCATCCAAAACTTCCATTAATGAACTCCAAAACTTCATTTAATCCCCCAACCAACATCCAAACAATAAAATAATATCATATAACTAATTAAGATCTCTTTATAATATCAAAACCCTATTTTTAAATAAAAATTAATATAAAACCCAATTTCATACTCAAGAACCCTAGATTTTCAATTTTTATAAATTTGTTCATGTTTTCTACAAATTTCTACATGAAATCAAAGGAGTTTTACATGCTTTCATATACAAATTAACTACTAATCCATATCTAATAAATCCGAGTGAGATTCAAATGAAATTCATTAAATTAAGGGAATAATCAATCTAATTACTACTAGTTTAGATTAATTACTAAATTATTCAATTTTAATCATAAAACTCATATTTATAACATAATATGTTTAGATTCATACGAATAGGAATAACTTAAACCGATAAGAATCATATAATTATTCTAAATAACCTTGCCTATGGATTGAGTGAGAAATCAACTCTCAAATACCCCAAATCCTCTTTTCCTTTTGGTGTTTTCTCTCTCTAACCTTAGGATGTCTTCCAATTGACAATATGAGTGCTTTAGTTTTATAACATGGCTCCCATGAAATTGTTCTTGGGCCCAAAATAAGACTTAACCCAAAGTGTCCAAATAACACTCCAAATAGCCTAAAAACTCAATGGGCCTAAACCCCACTATTTAAACTAAAAATGGATATTCTACACGTCCCAAAAGCTAATTATCAGATATATCCCTAACAAATAGCTAATTACTCAGTTATTTAATAATGACCCACTACGAGTCCAAATATAATTAATTTAATCACCTTGTTTTAAATCCAATTTCAAATCTAATTTAAATAACACATAAATATATAAATAGTGACATCTCCAGTCACAATAAGCACACATAACTAATAACAAGAACAAATAATTAATTTTTATTCAATTTAACAATTCGTAGAAAGTACGGGGTATTACAACTACACCCATTCAAACTACTATCATTTGTGGGGATAACACTGTTGGAAGACTCAGTTCTTTTGCACCGAAATATATTGACGACGTGGAAATCATTTTATAGAGAAGTCCATTATACTAAGGTGTTGCCCATCCAAACCATTTACCATATTTGGTACAATATTGGTACATCCATCCTACGTTATTGTTCTTATTGGAGTGTGTCACTTTAACATTCGGCAGCCCACCACATTCACAATTTATTTGTTTGAACTTAAGTTACACGCTGATGGTTCTACTCGATGGATTCATTGATGAAATTTTCAAAACCTACTAAAAATAGAAAACTAAACGCGATCCTCTAAATATATGAGTAGAAGATGTGGTATAACACCTCCTTTTTGGGTTTTCAAGAGAATAGATTTGAATGTACATTTGAAAATAGAGAGCTAAATATACGAGTAAGAGATGCACAAATATAAATATACATAAAGGTTGTTCTAATATATATGCTACAAATAGGGTTGTCATACTTGGATTAAATAAATAATAATAAAATAATATTCAGAAACTCAATTTTTGTCTAAATCAACTAAAAGATCCTTCAAATTAGGATTGTCATCAAGAGTAGACTAGAACTCTGCAGGGTCTTTTAATGCGTCTGCTTAATTAGTCAAACCCTTTGGTTCACGTATAACAACAAATCGATTGTCGTCGTTTATACACTTTGAGTAGAATACCTTCTTTATATTTTGAACTACACAAATAAAAGTATCGTCGATCATGCGATCTTTACTCTTCATCTTAGATAAATCTACCATGACAAGTTTTGAGGCAAGATCAAGTATACAACTATTCGTAGTGTTCTCCACCTTCACCCAGTCACAATGGAAGACGACTTCTTTGAAATTTAAGTAATTTAGTTCCTGTATTTGTGGAAAAATCCCATAATAGGTCAGCACCGAATCCATTGATTTTTTTGTTGCTTTTGCTAGCCACACAAGAATTCAAGGCATAAATTGAAATTACATTATTTTATGTGAACAGTTTTTCCTCACAAGGGTGTATGAAATCATAATCATTGATGCTGAATTTTTTAAACTCATTTGCACGAAAATTGAGAACTTTGGCTAGGAGTGCAAGACTTGAATATATATCACCTTTGTTTAAAAGTTTCATTTATTATGGATTTCTATTAGGGTATGGTTTAAAAAACATACATAAAGAACCACTATAAAAGATGTGGAAATCACTTCTTTTGATACCCATGCCCTAAAATCATTCATCGTGCAATTTCTCTTCTGATTTCTGGCAATTTTGCACTCATACTTCCTAAACGTGTTCATGAAATTGTAGTGTTTAAATGATAATAAAACGAATACAGGTAATTAAACAAAAATAAGTTATATATATAGATACTTACTCTTCAATATTCAACTTCATCATGTGATTCGAAGACATAACGAGTGATTAAACATAAATTCTTCGTATTTTTTCCATTAATTTAGAGGATTTTATCATCTTATGCGGTGTAAATCGAGTTGATTTATCTCATATCATTGCTACTGACCTTTTCTATATAGTGAGTTTCGTATATTTCTCCTACATTTTGCAGGTATTTTACAAAAGTGAAAACTCAAACTCAAGAAAGATACAGGTGAAGGAAGTCAAAGGCAAAGCCATAACTTTACACCGGGAATTAGGACACGAAACCCAAAGGAAACTTGAAGACATCGAGTCTACAAGCATGTAGAAGGAAACGACATCTAAATCCGAGTCCCGGTTGCAAAGTTATGAAGCTTCAAAGTTAAAAAGAAATCAAGGAGAAAAAGGAAGAAAAATAGAGAGGCAGCGAACAGAACCGATGAAACCATCACCGAACCGGTTCGCCACACTGTTAGCACCAAATGGAACCGATGAATAAGAATCAGAATCGGTTCCCCACACTGGTATGCACCGAACTGGTTCACCCCAGTAAAGAAGGAAAACAAAACCGATTCACCTCGACGGCTTTTTAATTCTTTATTCCTTAAAAATAGAGTTGTGCATAGTGTAAAGACTTAAAATAACATAATGTATTTATTCTTTTTTCATACCATACATTAGGAGGCTTCTTTTTAGTTAGTTTGGAGGGAGTTTTGAAGCCAAGAAGTGTAGGATTCATATTGTTCAATATTTTCTTCATCAATTTGGATTAATTCAAGGCTTATATTCATTCCAAGTAATCTTTTCTTCATTGTTTTCAATTGCTTTAATATTTTCTGTAGTTGATTCATCCTTTCTTAGTTTAAATAATTCCTTGCATATTTAATCTCACTTTTCACGCGATTATGATTTCATGCAACATAAATTTCTTGTTTAAACAAAGTTTCATAATGTCCAGCTAGATTTCCAAGGGTTGGGATGCATGAACCCAACCCGATGTGGTTTGCATGGAGATAAAAGTGATTCTCTGAATTAAATAAATTATTGAATCGTGTTGATTATTTTTTACTATCGTCGTAGGACTTTTAAACTCGTTTACCCTAGGTAACCGGGGTGTTTAAGAGTGCAACGCGAGTGTCAACTATTTTGACACCGCTTTATTTCTATTCTTGATTATGTATGGGTTGTACCCTCATATATGTAATGCTTGAAATTAATAAATTTCGAGTTTCATTTATTATTTAATTTATAATTGCTTTTATATCCGAAAAACATACTAGGATTCGGGGGATTGTAGTCCAACCTATTTTTCTCATTCATTTTTTGTTCAGTCACATTTAGTTTACTCCTACATACGTAGTTCAATTAATTTGCATTTAGTTAGTAGATATAAAACTCAAAATCAATCATCTTTTCATTTTTTTGGAGTCAACCTTAGGATTTGTAGTCTTACCTATCGTCGTCACGTTCTACGTCCTATTTCTCTGAGGATTCTACCTCGTCTTACCGGGTTTATTACTTACGCGATCGATTTGAACTTGAACTGTAATTAATACGCACTAGAGACACATTTTGAGTCGCGTAAATGAGTAACTTTCTCGTATTGTAGATTGGTGAGTTTATTCTCTTGAGGGTTCTCGAAAGGCAATTCATCATCAAACTCATTAGGTTCTTAGATCACTCGTTATCCATGAGGATTAAACCACTTAACCCTTATTCGGGCATATGTTTCAGAGAGTATAATGATAATTCTGTTGTTTCGTATTCTTCCACAATCGACCCTCTAATACACCATGTATTCTTAATGTAATCTTTGATGGATTTTATCAAGTGCTCGAAAGGATACATCCACTGATAACTAACGGGTCCACACTGCAAAGCCTCATAGCATAGATGCACAGGCATCTGGGCACTGATGTTAAAGAATGACAGAGGAAAATATATCTCCAAGACACAAGTTGCCTTGGCTAAAGTAACTTTTACAGCATTAATGTGCTTCATATTTTCCACTTTTGCACATAGTAAGGTGAATCACAAACTAATCTGCATAATTGCCCTTCAGAGATATTTGTGCTTAGAAAAATAATGCCTAGACAATAAAGGGATTAATTGGATGATGATGTGCCATTCGTAAGGCTTGCACTATTTTAGGTCATTCACTTGGTAGCTTACAACCCTGTGTAAATTACCATAATAACCTGTTGGCATCTTCAAGTTGAACAATGTGTCTAGGAGGATCTTTTTTTCACTAGTAGTCAAAGTAAAAGCACTCGTGTGAATCAAATTTATTCCTCTTATAGGATCAATTGTTAACCATAATTTTTCAATTTTAATCTCCTTTAAATTATGGTGCGCCCTCTCTCCATCTTTCGAATGAGAACCACCCAGACATGTTTCTATCAGATGTTTTGTAAAATTCTTATCCGTGCGCATCACATCAATTACATGCCTTACATGGTGATCTTAACAATACGAAAAGTCAAATAAGATTGATCGTCTGGACCATGCCTTCATTTTACTACGTTCATTCGAATACTCCTTAGATTTACGCTTATGACCTGCGAACTGAGAGTGTTTGCCAATAAACTTATTGCCCAAAGTCGCAGCCTTTATTTTCTCCTCGATTTGATAATCAAAAAGTCGAGAAGGTTTCTTTCTACACTCATGATCGACATGTAAAAAGTTAAGACCTGTCGTTCCCAAAAGGGTGATTATTTGGTAAAAATCTACGATGATCGACATGGCTCATCTTACCACTATGATGCAACCAAGTGGATTTAGTTTACTCCCCACTAATGAGACATCCATAATAACCATGAACATTAAAATTCGACGAGGTTCCATAGATATGAAAGTCGTGGATTCCCCACATTACCATTACTTTAAGTATGAAGTCTTCACCCTTATGAGTGTCAAACTTCCTCACGACTTCATCCCACAACTCTTTAAGTTTTTTGATTAATGGGACTAAGAAAATATCAATATCGTCATTGGGAGATTTTTTCCTGGGTTTCAACAACGATAATAATGTGAAATCTTTTCTCATGAACAGTGTTGGAGGGATACTTAGCCATAAGAATCGATGAATAACTCTAATTAATGCTTAAATTATCGAAAGGGTTAAACTCGTTAGTTGACAATGCAAGACGAACATTGCGCGGTTCTTTTGTAAATTCAGGGTATCATGCATTTAAAAGCTTCCATATGGGTGAATCAACCGAATGATGCATGAGATTCCCACCCACTTCGGCTTGAACGTGACATGGCGTGGAATCTACTATCCATGATACAGTGAAAAATCTTTTTAATCTTGGTCCGAGGAGGAAATACTTTAATACATTCTATGGAGATAGAGAGGTCTTGCGAGATTTTGCAGGATTACCTTTTTCAATCTCACAAATCATATATCTTGGCTCATTGCATATATGACACTTATCCTTCAGTTTTTATTCCTTGCGGTACAATATGTAATCATACGTTCATTCATGAATAGATTTTTACTTCAAGCCCAAACCCTTCAAGCTCTTCTTTATGCTTTGATAACAATATGGTAACATGTTCTCTTTGGGGAGAATGTCTTTAGCCCACTAAAGAATTATGATTACACTGTTGCCTGACAAGACAAATTGACTCTTCAAATTTTGTAAACAGAGCATTGCGTATAGTAATGAGCAGTCTTGTTCATAATTTTATTACAAAGGTCTAGCCATATAGGCTTTCAATTATATGTATTCTTGATCTTCGGGTAATTCAACATCAACTTGTTCATTAACTTGGTTATAATGCACATTATCCTCATCCATAGCCCAGTGGTGGACTCTGTAAGAATTATAAATTAGGTCGATCAAAGGATGGTGTACTGTCGAATCATTCACCACTTCCACATGTTGTGGTTCCATCAGGCGATTGGGTACAGATAATTCTTTTGAAACATATGGTACATTCTTTTTTCCATGGAATGTCCATATCTTTTAGTCTTAAGACATACCCCATATTAGTAAATGCAATTCAATGTCTTTTAAAGACATATATTTTTCGTTCATACAACTTGTCACCATTAAGATTTATATCAACATATTTAACAAATTCATGAACACCCTTTCTATCATGATCAGAGACTCTATTACTCTTTCTTGTCCACTCTTTGTATTTTTGAAAAATCATTAAATAGTCTTCAAAATTCAAGTCACCCATATAAATAGGTTGAAACGAAGGTCATGTTGGATACAATAACACTCGGTTTATAATTAAAAAAAATGCATATAATTCAAAAAAATTCATTCAACCCAAGAAAATTCAAGCAAATTCATTAAAACTCATTCAACTCGATCATTCAATAAATATGAAATAAATATAAATGAATTAAGTTGTCATTAGACCTCAAAAAATTAAAATTAAAATAATTTATGATGTCAATACATAATTATAACATTACAAACTTTAAACATTGTTCATGACCTAAACTAGAGCAACAAATGAATTGGCTAGGAAATATAATTTTTTTATAATGTTTTAATAGAGGCCTTTCACCGTGGTCAACATGCTCAGGATCATCTCTGCAACCATCGTATACTTCATCAACCAATATATGAGCCTCACTCACCGCCAAAGGTCGATTGTGGACACGTGTTCCGATATTCAAGAAAACAAGAGTGCACATGCCAACGACCTTGCTATTAGACAAGTCCATTATATGTTGCAGGAGGAGGCTTTTGGGTGGTGAATGTTGCAAGAGGAGGCACTTGGGAGGGGAAACCTTGAAGCGTAGAATATGGGAATGTTTGAGGAGGCATCTGGGAGGGTAAACTATATTGTTGAGTAAATAATTGGACCAACCACTTGATTTCATTCGTCAGCATTTCCATGTTCAATCCTAACATTTCCCAACTCCCTCCTAAGCTCTGACACCTCTTTATTTGTCCTGACCTATTCTTCTATCTGGCTTGACACGTGATTCCTCGCCGAAGAGATATCTTCCAATAGAGGTACAATGTGATCTATTTTAGTACTTGGAATATGTGAGACCACGCCTCTGATCCCCCCCCCCCCCCTTTGTCCCTTTTAAGTACCTTCCTTAGGGCATCTACTCTAACGTCATGGCGGGCGGACCCGGACTACTGCTCGACATGCTTTCTATAATTTCTTCTAACATAATTTTATATTTAGGACTGTTGATTTTAACATTATTTTATTATAACATATATGTATATATGATAACTAAATTCAAACTCAGTAGAGTCGATTTAATTCGTTTTGGAATTTATCGATAATTTGTTCCCCTCGAGAATGTAAGTACATATTGACCCGATTAACATCTTTACCTTCTTTTGGATTCCCTTTAGTCTTGTTCATCCATTTACCCTTCATATCATCATATGATTTTTCCCCATGTTTATGAATCTTTGGCCTGTTCAATTTATTTTTCTCCCTCTCGATCATTTTTTCCTCCCTGCATCATTATCTAAGAAGTTGTTCCATTAGTCGATGGGCATTTGAATATTTAGGGGAACTATGTCTTTGAATCCCAGAATATCATAACTTGATTCCCCCATGGGGAAAAATATTCTAAAGGTTCTTCCGATAGGTTTTTATATGATCAGATACTTAGGAAAAAACCTTTGCCTTTGAACCGGATGGGAATGTAAAATTCTTACAAAGTTGATTCCGCACGTCATCCTTTATGGCAAGATTAACCTTCTTCTAGGTATCTGATTCCCCGACTCCCACAATTATGTTTTTAAGAGACAGACAACGGGCTTTAAAAAGTCGTACATCAGGTATCTTACTAGTAGGATTATTCCCGATCACGGAGAACCCAACGGGAATCTTATTATTGGATTGGGATTTTTGAGTAGCGAGAGGTGGGGTGTTGGATTAATAGGGGTTTGTTGAGTTTGATGACTCAAAGATGGAGAAGTAAACGGGATTTGTATCGGAGTAGAGTATTGACAACCCCCAGGTGATGAGAATTGAGGTTGGGGTGTAGGAGAGCAACCAATTGGTGGTGTTCCATTATTTTGTTGATCATTTGTATTCTTGTTTGACATTGCCTACAAGTAAAAAAAAATAGCGATGAATATACGACAATTATGTTTACAACTATACACACACACACACACACACACACACACACACACAGAGGAAGGCTCACTTAAATCAAGATATATACATCACACCATATATCACACCTCTAGTTTCTAAAAATATTTTTTCAAAATTTTTTATTTTTCTCTTGAAATCAACCTTCCAATCAACCCATATTCAAAAAGTTATGTTAAAATACATTTTGTAGATACTTTTAAAAAATCCACAAAAAGTGCTGGCGCGCAGACCCTTATAAATACGGTATTTTGAGCAGTTTTTTATAAATTATTTTTAAAATAGCTACAAAATGTATTTTAGCCTAATTTTTTGAACATGGGTTTATTAGAAGGTTAATTTCAAGAGAAAAATAAAAAGTTAAAAAATAAGTTTTTAAGGGCCTACAACTAGGTGTGATGTATGAATGATATATAGAGCATGATGTAAGTGAGAATTATCCTATATATATTGTATATGTGTGTGTGTGTGTGTATATATATATATATATATATATATATATATATATATATATATATATATATATATATATATATATATATATATATATATATATATATATACACAACTTTTCAACATATTTTAAAATATGCTCGATATGCCTGATTTTCATCCAATCAATATTAGTTTTAAAAGTTTATGAAATTTTGCACGCAGCCAATTGGACAAAAGCATATCTATGATTGACGTATAAAGATCAGTGATAGAAACTCAGAATCCTTTATTCTTCAACTTGTCTGGAAGCTCATTTTTAATGTTCATATGTTGCGAGATGTCATAATCTGAGTGAATGCTCTCTTTACGAAGTTATATCCACAATGTATGAATATTTTTTTTAGCCTTTTCTAATAGTGTCACCAGCTCCAGTGTCCTGTCGGAATAATGAAGTCGAAGTATATTCTCTAATGCCTCATTCCAACATTCTGGAAAGGAAAACAAAATACGATCGAACAGGTTCGCTTGGGAGGGATCAACTCCACAATTTGTAAGGCAATTAAACTATTCAACTTTTTTGTCCTCATACTGTGACCAAGACATGACACACTCACGGGCGCACGCATACACCCCCACACCCCCATACATAAACTTTTGGTAACATTTTATATTGAATAATATGTTAACATATTTTTTCTCATTCCATGTGCGCATGCAATTAGAGAAGGATTATTCAAGCTTAACTAATTATATGTGCTTTCTTTTTATTCAGATAATTTTATTTGTCTTTTCTTTTATGTCACAGTCTTATATATAGATAAAACTTATTAGTTAACTGTTGTGGACATGTTCACCCCTTCCTTAAGTGTTTACTATTTGGATGAACACAAATTGGTGGAAGGGTTTGCACATTTAGTGGAAACATAGTAATTTTAGGATTAATTTAATTAAAATGAATTTAAATTGGACTTGTTGATACTGTGCGGTTGAATATTAATGCATATATATATATATATATATATATATATATATATATATATATATATATATATATTGGTTAATTGTTGTGGTCGTGTTCACCCCTTCCTTAAATGGTTGTAATTTGAGTGAATACAAATTGGTGGAAGGGCTTGCACAACTGGTGGACACATAGTAATTTTAGGATTAATTTAATTGAAATGAACTTAAATTGGACTTATTGATACTATACGGTTGAATATTAATGCATATATCTATTTGGTTAACTGTTGTGACCGTATTTACCCCTTCCTTAAGTGGTTTTTGTTTGGGTGAACACAAAATAGTGGAAGTGCTTGCACATTCGGTGGATATATAATAATTTAAAATTAATTTAATTAAAATAAACTTAAATTGGACTAGCTATCTATGATTTATCGATTGAAAATAATAATTAGTTTTGGATTAATTAGATCCATTCGCTCTAGGATTAATATCCACACCCTCCTTTTATATATTTTCTCAAAAAAAATGAGTCACGGTAATAATTACGTTTAATAAGAGTACGAGAGAGGGTAATTGGACCGTACTAAAATATTTTTTATTAGTGCACAATTTGTAAGGTAATTAAACTGTTCAATTTTGTGAGTGAGAGAGAAACAAATCATGAAATGAAGAAACCTAGGTGTTTTTTTATAGCCCAAGGATGGTCACAGTCTGGAGCCGTGACCATGACCGTGACCCTTTAATTTACCAAATTGGTCATGGTCTGGATCTGTGACCATGCCTATGACCCAACCACGTGCTGCATATGTTCACAGTCTACAACCATGACCACATATTCATAACCAATTCAAATTCAGCTTTAGGGGTCACAGTTCAGAACCGTGACCATAGAAGGCTCTTATTAGTCATGGGTGGGTCACGGTCCAAAATCGTGACCACCCACTTAGTAAGAAGGGTGTCAAATTCCTATCAAAATAGTCACGTCTTGGTCACAGTTTGGAATCGTGACTAAGCCTCTTCCTATGCCAACCATATCCTTTGTCATACACTTGGTCAGCAATTTTCTTGTGTGATTACGACTTTGGACCGTGACCACCCTAGTTACAGATTTGGACCGTCACCAGTTGATTGTGATCTAACATGAACCACGTTATAGTAATTACAATGAGGCATTCCTAGACAAGTACTTTGAGATTTGTCTTAAGGATGTGGATATTGAGATGAATTTGATGTATTTGAATTAGGTTTGGTAGCATGTAGACTTATTGATTGTATAAATCCACTAGGTGCAAGTGGATCTGTAACATAAAAAATTTGAATAGATAGATATAGATAAGAGGGTGAAAGCCTTTAAGGAAAGTCTTGTTATGAAATTTTTTACTCAGAAAGAAATGTATTTACTATGAGAAAATCGTATCACCAATAGCCATGCTAAAGTATATCATGATTATTTTAACCTTAAGCATGTGTTATTGGACAGTGGTCTTGATGAGTGCGTCTACGTGGTGCAGTGGGAGGCATTCATATCAGGAAAGTAAAGTGTGCAAGTTTAAGAGGTCCACTTATGGAGTGAATCAAGTGTCAAGGTCTTGGAACATTCAATTTGATCATACAATTGAATTTTTTATTTGATCAAAGTTCATACAAAACTTGTGTGTATAAAAAGCATGACGAAAGTATGTTGGTATTTATGGCACATTATATGTATGATATTCTCCTAATCGGGAACAATGTGGATATATCATTTTACATTAGAGTGTGATTTTCAAGCCAGTTCAAGATAAAGGACTTAAGAGAAGCTAATTACACCCTTGCGATCAAGTTTTTACAAGATCCAAGTAATAGGATGTTAGGTTTATCCCAATCCACTTATATTGTTGACTCGCTCATAATATTTAGCATGTAGTATTTCAAGAAAAAAATTTCTTCCTTTTATACATGGAATCACTTTGTCTAGGGATCAGTGTCTGAAGACACATGATCAGATAGAAAGGATGAGAAATATACCTTATACTTTGGCGATGAGAAGTCTCATGTGCGCTATTGATTAGGCATAAATTCTTCACATTTATCCCCTTAATTTCGGTATTTTTATGATTTCTTGCGGTGTAAATAGATTGGATTTGTCTCATATTTATGCTACTAACCCTTTTTGGTAAGTATTTCGTATTTTGTGTATCTCCTATGTGTTTTACAGATAGTTCATGCAAGTTAGTGCCAAAGAGAACTCAAAATAGTGAAAGAAACCAAGAATCGGGGAGTTAAAGGGCATTTTCGTAATTTTTCAGCCATAGTCTGGAGGTGGGGCCAACTAGAACGTTGAAGAGCTTTCAATTACAAGAACACTGGAAAAAATGGCACCTCAATCCGAGCTACGATGAAGAAGTTATGCCCATTTGAAGTTGAGAAGAAATCCAAGAAAAAAGCTGTCAGACCTGAACCGAACCGAAGCTGAGAAAAAGAACCAGTCTGGCCATTTGTCACGCACCAGATCCGTTACGAAATTAGTCACGCTCCAGATCCGTTACAAAATTGGTCACGCTTTTTAAGCCTGACAAATTGGCAGATACGGGATTTTTTTTTTGTGCTTATCTTTTAGCCAAAAGAGTTTTATGTTTTGGGGACTCTTCTAAACGACCCTTAGCCTATATATTTAGTCATTAGGACTCTTTTTATTAAGATTTCATTGATGTAAAAGCTCCATAACAAGTAGGAACATCTAGGAGAAGAATTTACATATTTTGCACCTTTAATTCAAGAGCTTTTCTGGTTTTTCTTCAATCTTTGATTTCTTCTTGCATGTTCTTGTTCTTCAGTCGTGGTAATTTTTATTTCCAGCACTTTTATTATTAATTACCATGTTAGGCTAGGTTTTTAAAGGTTGGGATACATGAACCCAACCTGATGTGTTAATTGCATGTGTATAATATTAGTCCTCTGAATTTAACGATTAATTATGACCGTATTGCGTAGTTACACAACAATTGTAGATCTTTATATCTCGTTTGTCTCTGGGTACTCGTGATGATTTAGAGTGCAATTCGAGTGTCACTATCGCGATACTGATTTACTCATCCTCAGATTAAGTATGACGCGGGCTTGAACTTCGTATACGTAATGCTTGGGAGTACTAAATTCCGGGTCAAATTAATCAGTTAAATTTACGATTAGTTTTATATCATCAATACACTAGGGTCGGGGGATTGTGTCTCTACCTTAATTTTTCCAATTAGTTTTAGTTAACTTCTTTATTTTTTCTCTTTTTCCTTTCTCACTCAATCATCTTATTTTTTTTTCTTTTTAGAGTCAAGTTAGGGTTAACAGTCTTACCTTTGTCGTCACGTTCACTCGTCCTAGTTCCCTGTGGATTCGATACCCAGACTCGCCACTATACTCCGCAAGAGTGTAGTTAAAGTTTAGGTTTTTTTGTATTGTGGTTGGAAGCCGACAACAACGACTAGCGTATTTACACGGACGCTCGGTTTCCGACTCGATCAGCTATGTTGTGTACTAGATCGAATATTTATTTGATGCAGTCACAATCAATAGAATTTTAGTATAATCCAGGTGAGGATCATTGGATTGTAGTAAAATGCATTCTCAAGTACCTAAAAAGGATTAAAGATTGTGTGTTGTTTTACTTAGTGGTTAGTCTTATATCATTGGGGTACAAACACTCGATTTTTTAGTTAAATAAGTCTTTTAGGAAGTCTAGCTCAATATATGTGTTTACTCTAGAATATTTAGATGTTAGTTGGAGGAATATGAAGTAATTATATTGCTGACTCCACCATGGAGATCAACATCGTTACCACTTCAGAGGCAACTAAAAAGGTCATATGGATCAAGAACTTCCTAAGTGACTTGGGAGTGGTTACTTAAGTGCAATAGACTATATCACTGTATTATGATATAAACGGGTGACTTTAATTTCAAGAGGAACTAAGATCCACGAAAGAGTTAATGACATTGAGCATATGTATTACTTATATCAAGAGGTCGTTTAAAGAGGTGAGAAGATAGTGACATGGATTGCATTAGATAACTACCTAGTTAATTCTTCTACAACTAGGACTATTGACTTCCACTTAAAATATTTGGGACTTAAATACACTACTACATGACTTTAAGACTAAGTGAGAGATTGTGCATTTTTATTCTTAAAACTATATATCATAACATTTACTGTTTATTAATAAAATATCATCTTAAGTAATATTAAATATGAATCACGTTTGAAGGAATGCCTTATGCTTATTTGTAAATATATTTCATATGTCAGTCAATTGTATAAGAACTATAGTGAATTGAGTTCGGCTTGATCATGGAAGATCATTATTCTGGTTCCAGTATGATTAAATTGTTCACATCCTAAATAAGAGTTGACTAGATTAGACTTGCACAATCTCACAATTTTCATAATCTGTATAAATTATTAATCCTGAGGGATATGAGAATTGTAATATACATATGATTATTACTTTAATTCTTCGATGGATGCAATTCAATTTATTGGGTCAATAAATCCTTTAAGTTGGGGAATGATTATATAAGCATGTGCAAGATCATATTCCGGAGGAAACCGCATTCAAGATATATTCTGGGTTGTGATATCCCCAAATAAACTTATAAGTTTTGATTCTACCAGTAAACCCGATGAGTTGATTATCTTATAATTGAGTAAGGTATCAAATACGTTAAGTTTGGGGTCAAGGAATAATAATATACTAGTGAAAATCAATTCGCGAAAAATGAATTTCACCAAGCGAGTGATGAATACTTAACACGAGGAATCATATTATGTACTATATAACTTTGAAAATAAGGCCTATTTATTTGAGTAATTTTGAGATAATTAAATTTGAGTGCAATTGTAATTATTTAGTGGAATTAATTATAATTAAACATAAAAGGAAGTAAATTATGGGGTGTAATTTTATAATTTCCATATTTATGTTTGGAAGCCAATTTAATTATTTGTCTTGGGTCCCAGTATAGTTCTAATTATAAACATACCCTAGTTTTCTTTAATTTACTACAAATCCCTTAGCTAGCCTCATGATCCTATATAAAGGAGTATGAGGAGTTCTGCACACTAATTCTCATAACTCACTCAAACAAACAAGTGGGACGGAGAGAGATAGGGGAGGCTAGGTTTGGTGTGGAGAGGAGATAGAAAACATGGAGAAGGATGGAGATAATAAAAGGAGGGAAATATCTCTCAAGTTCTTCAAATTTCACCACAAGAACGGTATTCACGCACCTTGTTTGCTTAGTAGGACCATATGCCGGAAGATTCATGATGGTTCTTCATCTTCTTCATCATCTACATCAATTCTTGTTTGCTTGTTGGATCACTTACTAGACTCGTAAAGGTATGTTGGTCTTAACCGAAAATCCGGATATATAGATTTATTTTTTGTTTGTTTGTTCTGAGACACGATGAATCAAAAGTCATTGGCCAATAAATTTGTTTTAAAGTAAATTCCACTGGTATATGGACCTATATCCACACTTGATGACTTCCATGAGGAAAAAATAAAAAAAATAACACTCAAATGACCCAATTATTAAATGTAGAAAGAATGAATATAATTTCACAATAATTAGAATATCTGAAGGGTGGATCAACATAAATAAAATGATCATAATAGGCCCAACAACTATGCAATCACAATCACAACCCAAGGATATAATTGTTAAGTCTACTATTTATAAATTAACAATTGTACAGAATTATGAATAATTAATACAATTACAGAATTAAAACAGAATTACAGAAATGAAACACTTACTTGAATTTGCAGAAATTATACAAGAATAAAAGAAATAATCTGAGCCCTGTGAATCTCACAGTGTCCTTAAGACAATTTATTCCCTCAATGTGCTCCGAGGTTGATGAATATAGTCTCCCAAGATAGAACGGATTTTCCCAATTAATTATGTAGCACAACAATTATTAATTTCAACGAACTCAAATACTGTGTCTTTTACTCAACAATACTACAACATATGTTATGCAGGAGAAAGAATTTTCGAAACTGATATGATAGGATTTTTTTTCTGGGACAAAAATGATAGCAATTCCGGAGGAGGAAATTTTTTCATTATTATTTTCTGTAGGGGAAATGTTTAATTTATAGCTTTTGTGTTGACTGTTGGAACAGTCAACCGAAATTAACTGTCAAAAACAGTTAAACGTTTTTAGCTGTTGGCAGTAATGTTGGAGAATTGCCCAAGCCCAAGCCCGAACCGCGCCGGCTGGACGGACGCGCGTGTGTGGACTTTTGACTGAAAGTCAACCCGTGCATAACTTAGGTCATCTCCCCTTCAAAGAGTTGGGATACCCCAAGGCATCCATGCCTTAGTCCATACTTGGGGTGTTATTAACTCATCAAAATTTTACTACTCTTCCAATGTGGGACAAGAGTTAAAACATACCCAATTCATTAACTTTCATTGCTTTGTGAGTCACTTTGGGGACATATTTATCATTCATAACTTATTGAAATTGGACATATAAATATACTACGTTAATCTCCTTGCGAAGGTGAACGCGTTCGTATATGGTCCCACAATTTTCGTAGTGTGGATCCCACCTAAATTTGAGCTCAAAGTTGCTCAAAAATCTGTTCAGAAAAATCTGGACAGCTTTATAATACTCATTCAAGTCCAATTTTCCAACAATAATCATTAAAAAACAAATCCAAAATTAAGGAGAATCTGTCGACCAGAAGAACAGGTTCGTGAATAAAGACCTTGGTCTATACCCCCAGACTTTTAACCCCATCTAAACTAACACTGATCCCTCACAATTTTTTGTTAACGTGGACATGATCCCATAAACTCTCTGACCTTCTTTTGTAAGTCTTTTTCTGGTCATGTCACAATTTGTGATAACCTTCCAATCCATATTCCAGACCAGAGTAAGTGTTGTGTAGTCTGCCGTCAACTCTTTGACCATGGTTGAGATTTGTTACAAAGCGTAAGCCCACAGTTATGCACTACTTACTTTCCAACCTAGAGTTCAGAGGAAGAGGCAAGTATGGCTAACTTTATTCCTTAACCGTAAGTATGGAGTAGAAGTTCAGAGGCAAGCCAATAGAGGCTGCAAAGTTAATGAGACACCTCGTGCCTTGACCATGCCTCCGAGAATACAACTCGTAACGAAAGAAAATCTAAGGCCTAAATAAGTAATCTTTCCGCCAACTACATAAAGAAGTTAGAATTCTTGATCTCTCGCGTGGTAGGGTAGTTTTGTAAATTATTTTTGGGCATATATTAAATACTCCCTCGAACTTTTTTTAATACACGTTTAGTTCAAACTTTTTTATTTTTCACCAAAAAGTCTTTTACCATGCTATAAAAGTTTTACCATGCCGCTAGAATAATGGACTTTTTGATACAAAATAAAAAGCTTTGAGTAAATGTGTATTAAAAAATATTTGAGAGACTTTTTGGTATTTGATCCATTATTTTTTTAGCTAAAAAACTTTATAATTTCAAATTTAAAGATAAAAAACCAAAATTCCAGAACCACCCATCAAGAGCAGGGCCGGCTCTGTAGTTTTCTGGGCCCCTGGCGAAAAATCAAAATGGGACTCTTTTGTGTAAAAAAAATCAAATTAAAGAAAATGAGTTCTCGCATTTTTTGATGCAAAATCAATTTTTATATAGAAAATCAATTTTAATATGCTAATGTCTAATCCCATCACTAGAATTCTCATCAAAATATTTTTTTCTATAAATATTACGCTTTTCACAAAATACGAGTTCAATTTTCATTTCTTTAGCAATATCTATAGATATATTCACAAAACACAACACAATAACAAGTGTAATTTGCAAAAACAAAAATTAATCACACAATCACAAGATTCTCAATAAAATTGACAAACCATATTAAAGAAAAATACTAAAGAGGAACAATAGAACCTGATTTGAGTACCAATTTGAGAGCAATCTCAAATTTTAATTTGTAAATACCCAAATAATAAATTGGAATCTACAAAAAAAAAAATATTAGTAGTAACACAAACAAATTTATAT
Source organism: Sambucus nigra (assembly GCA_949130495.1). Lineage (NCBI taxonomy): Eukaryota > Viridiplantae > Streptophyta > Magnoliopsida > Dipsacales > Adoxaceae > Sambucus > Sambucus nigra. The sequence continues at coordinate 273,442,290 of OX422207.1, read as the reverse complement.
AGTTGGATATAACAAAGTAAATGAATAATATATAATTACACAAACAAGGTCCAACCAATCTCCAATCACGCCCTAACATTTTGAAATTGAAAAAATTGAAACCTTAGATTTTTAACCCTTATTTTGATGAGGTTAGTTCAAGAAAAAAAAGGGAAGGGGGGGGGGTGTGCTCGTTTTATTTTTGGGTGGGGGTTGCCGAAAATTGCTTTTTTGGGGGTGGGTGGTGGGGGTGGGACAGTGGCGGCTAAGGGTTTTGGGGGGTGGGGTGGGTAAGAGAGGATTTATTCCTGCTTTGGTTAGTAGAGAAAGAGACTAGTGTGAGTGAGAGAGAAGAAGAGTGGAAGATAAGAAGAGTGAGAGAAAAAAGTGGGTGAGAGAAATGAGAGAGTTAGGGTTAGAAGAATAAAATAAGTAAATGAGTTGGACTGCGTTTGGGTTGGGTTGGGTTATGATGGCGGGTTTATTGTGTGGGTTTATTTTTTAGTGTGTGGGTGGGTTATTATGTTGTTGTTAGGTTTAGTGTATGAGTTTATTTTAAATAGAACAAATATATTTTTGGGAGCCTTTTTTTAAGTGATAACTTTAATTTTTTTCATAACTAATTTTTTTGGGGGCCTTTTTTTTACAACTAATTGTTTTTTAAACATAATTTTTTTTATACCTAATTTTTTTTTATACCTACAATTTTTTTTCCCCGGAAGGGGCCCTAATTAATCGGGGGCCCTAGGCGGCGGCCTAACCCGCCTATGCCTAGAGCCGGCCCTGATTAAGAGCATTAGGAACAAATAGTGGAGGATCCAGAAATGTTAGTAAGAGGGGGCCAAATAATATATATCTATTTTTGTAGGGGCCAAAACATAAAAAATATATTTTTTTCATAAAATTTTGAAACTTTTGGGTCAAAATTTGAAATTCATTGAAGTTTGGGGGGGCCAAAGCCACCTCATGCCCCCCCCCCCCCCCCCCCCTATCCGCCTCTGGGAATAAAGTATGAACCAAAATCAACACCATCTAGAATAATCAAGAACATTTGAGATAATCAATGAATAGGATTTAAATAATCAAATACAACTAAGTGAATTGTAAAAAAGTTCCGATCTCTAGCTCGAAGTTGAATAAAATCCATAGTTATAAAGAGCTCTCATTTTTGTTAAAAACTAACTTGCAGGCCACGCATTGTATGACCATAGTTATAGAAATGATAATTGATCATTTTGATAACGTTCATGAAAAATTATGTTGATTAAGTTAATGCTGATTACAGTAATGTTATTTTAAATAAATGAGACTTAATATTAAACCAATATATAAAATGTTATGAATGAAACTGTTCTTTGTAGAAATATATTAATGTTATTTCTAATAAACAAAATGACATTTAAAATTAAATGCAATGGAAGAAATATAAAAAATAATAAAAAAAATACATAAATGTAGGGAGAGCATCAAGATTTTCATATTAGCTCCTTTTCTTAATTAAATGGTCACCATGGTCATTACAAATAGACCTGTCAATGGGTCGTGTCGAGTCGTGTTCGTCTCGTTTTTATCGTGTTCGGGTCTTATTGAGTTTATGTCTAAACGGGTGGCTTTTTTATCGCGTGAAAAAATCATATCCAAACCCGACCCGTTATGTTAACGTGTCATGTCGTGTTTACTCGTCAATACCCATTAAGATAATGAATTATTTTGAATTGTATACAAGTTGACATATTATCTCACTTTTGAATCCAAGTAGACCTATTAATTCATTGACATTACTAAATCTCTCATTTAGTAAAATTCATTATGATTAAATTAACATTATGGTACATAAATTATTTATATGTTCCAAGAGTATATCTTATTTACTTAATTAATGGGTCATAACGGGTCTTATCAGGTATTAACGGGTAAAGGGGGTCAACACTAACCCGATCCGTTAACTATCGTGTTTTATCGGGTTGATACTGATATGACCCGAACCTATTAAGGGTCCACCCATTAACTTATAACTTCGTGTCGGTTCGTGTCGTGCCTCATTTTGTCAGGTCTAATGACAAACCTAAGTATCACTTCTTTTAGTACTATACATGCTTAGAAGGAAGTGATTTTATTCCCATTTTATATATATATATATATATATATATATATATATATATATATATATATATCATTCTTTAGCCATCAAGATCAACGTTTTTATGCTTGGAATCTCATTACCAAGACTTTGACAAGTAGATCACATTAAAGCCATTTCTATGAAATCCGATCTTAGTACTTGAGGGGAGGTCCACCACCACATGCTTATTTGCAAAATGAAAATACAAATGGAAAAAAATCAGAATTAATATTTACACATGCGTAATATAAATCACATGAAAAAACAATACAAATATAAAATATGTTGTAGTGTTATGAACAAAATATTTAACATGAAACTATAACATATAACTTGTACTATATAAAGTATTGATATATTTAATGTGAGTTTCATGCATAGAAGTTTAAATGGGGTATGTTTACATTAAATGTAATAGAGACATGTGTTTACATAGAAACATTTTAGAGCTCCTATAAATACACATGTAATTTGACATTCTATATATATATACTAATATTTAGTTAGTGAGCCTAATAAAAACATTCAAATAAATACAATTCTAATTCAAAAAAACTTAAATTATCCTAAAAACTAAAATGGGTGGAATCCTTTGGGATATCGAATTTCTGTTGGCGAATTTCTGGTTAAAAGTAGTGGGCGATAATCTCTAGGAGGTGTTTGTATTTTGTAAGTTGTAATTGTAACCGACCTTGATGCTAAAAAAAATTAACCCCTTCTCTTCTCCACCAAAAACCCCATCCTCGAGCCTCACGCTACTCTTTTCTTCCCTGTACAACCCCTCCCTTCATGTTTCTGTCCCAAACTCCAAAGCCAAAACAAAAACAAAAATGACCCATTAAATTGATGCCACCGAGATGAGATGACACATTATTATTATTGAACAAAATGTAGTCTGGTTTTGTTTTTCGATGCAGATATGCAGATAAAAGGTTGAGTTTGTTATATATATATATACAGATGTAATATAAGAATTTTACTGACCTTTATTCCAAATAAAAATGCTAGCTTGAGAGATATGCTCTCATGTGGAAAAAAGTCGACATAATTTAACTGCTAAATTTTTCTCTTAAGAAAATAGAAGAGAGAATGAAAGGGAATGTGAATGGGAAAGCCTTTATCAATTTAGAGGAAATTAAAGGGAGAGCATGAAGAAGTGATTAGGTTAGAATTAAATAGTGGTGATTGGGAAATATAAGAGTTAGACCATTTGTTTCTCCCATGAAAGAGAGAATATAAAAGGATGAAGATAAAAAGGTTCATAAGTAAATGAGGAGAGAGATAAAGAAGGGTATTTTTATTTACACCAGCAAAATCTATTACCCGAAAATGAGAAGGAGATTTATTTAAGTAAAAAAATGGAAAAAGACAAAACTACCCTACTTATCAACCACACCCTCCGTAACTAACAAAGAAACAACATACTCGAAGCAATCCGTAACAAGGAGGAACTAACAAAGTCTATAACAAACAAATCTTATCTGCCCACATTATTCTCTCAGCAAATCTAATCCCTGAAGCAAAGTCTATAACAAATAAACAGTAAATTATTCTCTCAGCAATCAATCTTGCCTACCAAGTTAATCATATATATAGAAATCAATTCCTACTTTATGATACTGCCACCAACAAATCTAAATCATCAATCAATCTTGCTTTTGAAGTCAATGACTTATCGTAATTCATCCCAACAACAATAGTTACGACCTACTGTGCACTGCAGACCAATGTGGAAACCAATATATATAATTTGAGAGAGAGAAGACTTGGCACTTTCGGTGGGTATGTATGTGCTTCATCTTATATAAGAGGAAATGTTGTTATGGACACGTATTATTTTTCTCATTTGGTTATCGTGCTTTAAATTTGTAATGGTCGATCACCAATCATCTCCTTCTCGATTCTGCTAAAAATAATGACCTCCGGTTTAGAAATCATTGTTGGGTCTATATTAGAGTTGCTAAGTTGATTTTTGAGGAGAGAGAGGAGGGAAAGAGTTTTTTTTTTTTGGTGTGGGGTGGGGGGAGATCTTTGGGTTATCCAAAACACTGTCTGAAAATCTCTTTTTTTAAAGTTTTTTTTTACAAACCGTGATTGTGGGGTGTGGTTAATGGGGTGTGAGCCCAAATAAGGTGTGTAATTAAAATAGGTGGCTATTAATAGAATATTGTGGTGTTAATAAAAACACCCATAAAGAACTCTTATTAGTAGCTGGGTGAATTAAATGTCATTGACACATGGCACAATAGTAAATATTTAAGCTACAATTATATATATATACACAGATATATTAGTTTGAGAGTTTAACACGTCGACGAAGATTTTCATTGATACCGTAAAACAAATGATCTAAAATCTGAAGAACACTTCAATTAACAATCTTTTAACCCCAAAACCACATGAAGTGCGCGACCTTCGTAGATCCTAATGACATCCCTTATTTATGTCACACTTTTATCTTTATGCTTCTCTGAAAATGTTTAGTAACCTCAAAATGTGATATTTAAATTTAAATATATAGGTTAGTGTATTCTTTAGGGATTCATGAAAGGCATATAATGTTCCAGATTCACCTACTCTTCCTCACCAACTCATGTTTTGATTGGACCACAACATTATGGATTAAAATTTGCCCAGGTATAAATGTCCATAACCCTTAAACAAACCCTCTTAATGAAAAATCTATCATTTTGTCTTCAAAGTATTTAAAGATTAAAATCATATTCTCGACCAAAAGAGCCTCGCCCTACAACAAAGACTTTGAAATCTACAATTTAAAAGGATTTTGTCCAAGAATTACATGTTACTTTTTAATAGGTTACTCTCTTCGTAGTATACCTAGTTAAATAATTAAGAAACTTTTAAAGATACGGTGTTGGAATATAAAAAAAATTCCTTATATATTTATAATTAATATATTAGATTATCAAGATTACCTAATAAAAGAATTGTAGGAACTGTGTACCTTAATCCATAGTGGTGACTGAAACTTGGGATCTCTCTCAATAATGAGAATGAGGAGGAGGGTGTTTTGGGTGTATTAACCTTAGGAACTAGAACCCTTCATTATATTTATAGACATCTAATTAGATACTCATAAATTCTAATTAGGTGACTCTTGAGTAACCAATGGGTAACTACACATTACAAATCCCATATTCATTTTTAGATGTCTTATTGGAGTCTACTAATTTGATAACTTAATTAGCCCAAACAGAATAGAAGCCCAAATACAATTGTTATTTTAATATGTAAGCCCACATTAGAGTATTAAAAAATATTCCAACAATCTCCCACTTGGGCTACATATTAATTCCGAATGGAATTATATTCGATAGCCTTAGATGCGCACCATATTTGCTATCTATTCTTAAAATATCTCCCTAATCAAATTGGTCCATCTCTTATACCATTATGAGACCAAAGAGACCTTTGTTACATTTATTTCGTAACTCGATTTATCAATAATCACCATACCAAATATATTAAATGACATAAATCAAGTATGGATATGTGGATGGAAATTACATGCAATATGATCTCAGACATGCCTATTTTCATTTGGTCATAACTTTATTCCGAAATGAGACAAAGCCTTAGTATTTTAAACCTTATGTTATACCACAATTAAAAGACAATACATTTAGAGTAAACAATAAACTGAGATTACCGTCAACTTTATTCTGCAGAAAACTGAAACATACATAACGTATCTCAATAGTGTCAGAGAAGAGAACATTATAACAAGGAAAAATCCCGCTAAAACTATATATCATCAAATAAATCAACACCCATATGATCAGTATGCTCATGAAAGATCTTGGGTGGTAAATCTTTAGTAAGAGGATCCGCGAGTATGGAGTTTGTTCCTCTATGTTCAATAGACACTATCTTACTATGAACTGTTTCCTTAACAAAAGGAAACTTAATGTCTATGTTCTTAGACTTCGATGAGCTTCTGTTGTTATTCGAATATAGAACTGCTAAATTATTATCACAATATATCTTTAGCGGTCTTTCAATACTATCCACAATTCGCAGCGCAGTAACAAAATTTATCATCCATATCGCATGATTTATTACCTCATAACACACTATGAACTCCACTGCCATAGTGGATGATGCAATAAGTGACTGCTTAGCACTCCTACAAGAAATAACACCTCCAAACAACATGTATACATAGCCAGAAGTGGATCTCTTAGTATCTTGGCAACCTGCAATATCAGCGTCAGAATACCTAATGATCTCCAAATTATCTAACTTTCGATAGATGAGCATGTAATTTTTTTTTCTTTGTAAATACCTCATAGCCCATTTGGCTGCTTTCTAGTGATCCATTCCAGAGTTACTCAAATATCTGCCTACCATACCCACTATGTATGCTAAATCCAAACGTGTACATACTTGACCATACATAAAACTTCCTACAACTGAAGCATAAGGAACCTTTTTCATTTCTTCACTTTTAGTCTCATTCTTGGGGCGTTAACAGAGACTAAAATTGTCCCCCTTAGCAACGAGAGTATCTCCACGTACACAATATTTCATGCCAAATCTAGCTAGTACCTTCTCGATATAGCTATTTTATGATAACCCAAGGACACCGTAAGAGCGATCTCGGTGTATCTTAATTCCCAATATAGAAGAGTAGTCCCCAAGATCTTTCATTTCAAAATTTTTAGTTAAAAATCTCTTGGTTTCGTGCAATAGGCCTATAACACTACTAGCCAGTAATATGTTATCGACATAGAGCACAAGGAAGAAAAATTTCCTCCCACTGAATTTATGATATACACAGTCATCAACTGCATTAACCTCAAAACCATATGACATAATGACTTGATGAAACTTTTGATACCATTAATGGGAAGCTTGTTTGAGGCCATAAATGGATTTCTTGAGTTTGCAAACTATAGACTTTTGATCACCTGAGATAGATTATTCTGGTTGCACCATATATATAGTTTCCTCAATGTTATCATTTAAAAAAGCCATATTAACATGATGTATCTCTAAATCAAAATAAGCTACAAGTGCCATTATTGCCCTGAAAGAGTCTTTCATCAATATTGGAGAGAAAGTTTCTTTATAGTCAATGCCTTTTTACTGAGTGAAACCCTTTGCGACTAGATGCTCCTTATATCTCTCAACATTTCCCTTAAAATCCCATTTGGTTTTAAATATCCATTTACATCCAATGGGGTTCGCACCTTTAGGCAACTTGATAAGATCCTAAACATCGTTATCTATCACGGATTTCATCTCATCATTCATGGCATCAATCCATTTTTTATACTTGGCACTGTGTTTGACTTGTTGAAAGTTGATTGGATTATCTTCCATTGGCCCTATGTCAAACTCATGCCCTTGAAGAAATACAATGTAATCACTTGAAATTGCACTTTTTCTTTGTCTAGTGGATTGCCTTAATGGCACTTCCTCCAGAGGTTGTTGAGTTTGCTCTTAGAAGTAACTCTTTGATTTTGAGTAGGTAAGTCCTCATTGTAGTCTTCTTGAACGCTGTCAGTAGGTTGGAAAATGTTTGGTAGAGGAATTGATTCCTCTTCAAAGATAACATTATAATTCTTAATCGTATATTCCCCCTCAAACTCAACATCCTCAAGAAATCTCACATTCCCCTTGTCGAAAAAGGACTTAATTGAGGGATCATAGAACTTTAAACCCCTCGACCTTTCAACGTACCCAACAAAATAGTAACCAATAGTTCTTGAGTCCAGTTTCTTTTCAGTTGACATATAAGGCCTTGCGTCAGCTGGACATCCCCAAATGTGAAAAATCTTTATTACAGGTTTTCGGCCTATCCATAGTTCATAAGGGTTTTAGCTATCGCTTTACTAGGTACTCTGTTTAGAATATGTACTGTAATCTTAAGTGCCTCTCTCTAGAGTGATTCTGGCAAAGAAGAAAGACTAACTATACTTCTTACCATGTCCTGAAGCGTTTTGTTTCATCCCTCAACAACACCATTCATGCTACGTTGCCCTAGCATTATGTATTGTGGGATGATATCGCTTTATTGCATGAATTTAGCAAAAGGTCCTGGACATTGTTCACCTAATCCATCATATCTGCCATAGTATTCACCACCACGGCCAGATTTGATCGCTTTAATCTTTTTGCTTAGTTGATTTTGAACTTTGGCTTTGAAGGCCTCAAAAACGTTTTCAAGGATTGAGACTTCTCATGAATTAAATATAAGTACCCATAAAGAGAATAACCGTTTATATAAGTGATAAAATAGTGTTGACCATTTTAAGAAGTTCTAGGAAATGGACCAAAAATATCAATATGTATCAATTCTAAGGCGCCAAACTCCTTTTAGCACTTAATTTATGAATGTTTGTCTATTTCCCCTTTATATACCCAATACAAACATCAAAGACTGTTAAATCAAGGGGTTCAAGTATTACATCTGACACAAGACTTTCAATTCTCCTTTGGGAGATATGACCCAAACGTTTGTGCCATAAGGCGGTGGAATTCTCATTAGTCAATTTGCAATTTGTGCCTCTTGTAGTTGTTTAGAGGATTTCATTAAATAAAGCATTGGTATTCAACATATATAATTTATTAATTAAAGAACCAATCCTAATAAGAGTATAATTAAGAAAAAGATTGAGTTTATTATTTCTAAGTGAATAAGAAAAACCATATTTATCCAAAACAAAAATAAAAACCAAATTCTGTCTGATAGACGATACTACATAAGTCTCTCTTAATTGAATAAAATGACAAATCTCAAAAGATAATATAAAAGTCCCAATTGCTTCAACTGTAAATGTTTAACCATCGCCCACATAGATGAATCTTTCAGTATCATTTGGTGGCCGGCTCCACAGTCAACCTTGCATAGACACACTTATATGATTAGTAGCACCAAAATCTACCCACCAAGTATGAATAGGTACAAAAGCCAAATTAAATTCAGAACAAACCAAAGTGAGAAGTTTACCTTTCTTTACACACCATGTGGCATACATGTAACAATCCTTCTTCACATGCCCAAGTTTTTTGTAAAGTAATAGGTAAATTCTGGATCCTTCTTCTTTTGTGAAATTTTGGGTTGTGATATTCCTACTGTAATTTTCTTATTATCATTCTTTTTTCGCTTATTATTCTTTGAGGCAGATGCAATAAGAGCACTTTCAATAGCAATTACCTCATCTAACATACCGCGCCTGAATGCTTCTGGAATGCTGTGCTTTAACATCATTAGACTTATGTGATTAGAACGATCCCACTTCACAAAGTTCTCTTTATCGTCAATGGAACTTTTCTACGTAAGAGGAGCAGGTTGTTCTTTCCTTAGTGCATAGTCTAAATCCATGCAGCCGAGGACTATCAAAATTTTCTCTTTCCAATTCTTGAAGTTTGTGACATTCAGCATAGGAATTGTGTTCATGTTGGCAGTGATATTAGTAATAGAATCAGTAACTAAATTCAGAGAACAAATAAATAACATAAGCTCAAATTAAAATTCATGTCAATATTTATTAAAAGAATAAATGCAAGATATAAATTTTATGCAATTGTAATGGTGGGCCCTATTTAAGATACCTAGCACAACATTAAAGTTCAGTCTTTGGATAGAAACATTAACTTGTAAGTGGTACTATTAGCACATAAATCAAATTTTGATGATAAATTCGGTGAAACAACCTTCCTTCAGGCTGGTATATTGTCCACGTGGAAACTTTATAATCGTCACACATTTATTTTTGCATTTATATTTATTATTTTTTCAATTAACAACCTTCCTTTGGGCCGATCACTAATCGCATAAATAATAAATACACACATCTTAAAAACTCAAAATAGATTAATCTACGTAATAGAGGTTACTTTGGCAACGCATTACTTTAACTAATTTATTTAAATATATAAGACAAAAGGGTATTAATTAAATACCACAAATGGGAGCATGTCTTTGGTTCCATAAAAAAAATATCTCGAGTCCAAATCATTCAGAAAATATATATTCCCCCGACGGGATTCTGCTTCCTCCCATCAACAATATGAACACCTTATCATAAATATAATATTCAAAACTTTATATTGAACCTTTGGTCAACCCTAAATAATATATAACATGAATATTAGAACAAACATTTAATGATAAAAAATATATGTTGTGATATATACCATAAAATATGGAAAAATAACTTAATTTTTCAAAAACAAAAATTTTGAATTATCACTACAACAATATAAATAATCTCTTCAGGATCACTCTCCAATTCGCGGAATTGTAAAATTAATTTTTAAGCGAGAGTTATTAGCGTTACATTATTACCAAAAATGGCAAAACACATTTTTAGGGGTCTAAATGACGTCAAATCGCCGAGATAGGATGGTGACCATTGTTTATAATGAGTTTTGTTTATTTCGACGTTTTCAAGTGACCATTAAAATTTTGTAAAATTCTGAGCAAGAAAACGAAATATGTCGCTGAAACAAACTGAATTAATCCATCCAATCTATCATGAAATAAACCTTTTAAGAGAAATTAAAAACACTATGGATTAACAATCCTAATTCTGTTTTGGGATTGTGATTACGAAAATTATAGACAAAAGACATGGTCATAAGGGCTTAGGCGTCCATAGATAGCAATAGGAAAATCACATCGAACACAAAAATGAACTCAATCTCCAAATTGGCGGAGCCTCCTAAAGCCTACAGTCTTGATAGGTAAATTTGAGACACCAAGATCTTTCTGTTTTTTTTTTATAATTTGTTTTTCGCAAGATTAGATTGAGAGTCGCTTCCTATCAAAACATGAGTGAGTTTATTATATTACTCACGTTTTTTTTAATGTTAGGAATAATTTAACATTAGAATTGCTCTAAAATTTATCTTGGGAGAAAAAAAAATTTAAAATTTAAAAATCTTTCATTAACGTGCTATTTGCAAATTTCTGTCATCACCGCTGAATCTTCATTGCAAATCAACTTTGGGTACCATTTGATCCATGCTCTTTTTGAATTCTCATTTCTTTTATTTTAAGCAAACCGTATTTATATAAACCCATAACAGAGATCGAGTCCGAAGTCCTATAAACACATGCTAGTTATATCTTTAATGCGATAATATTAGAGGTATTAATATTATTTAATGCATTTCACCATTTATTTATCTATATAAAACGGATGATAGGACTTAAGCTGTCTATGAATTTAGCCACTTTCTCTCGAGTACCTATAACATTTCGTCTCCCAAAAGAACATTTATCCCTTCATCTTCTCCCGACAGTAAATTTATGTAAAATGGAAGGTCTCTTTCTTTTGATATATATAAAACGGTCGAAGGTAAAGGAGAAGAGAGAGAGAGAAATGTATAGTATATGATTCTTTGGCGGGTTCTATTCTATTTTTATCAATGGATTTACTTACACTTTCAAAGGCATTGAATTGAAGAACAATGCTTGTATTGGAATGTCACTTTGTTCGGTTAACTCTCTTTTTCAAACACTTATCAAAAGTAGGAAACAAGTCTCTCTCTCTCTTGTGTTTAACTTTTTGAATTTAAAATTTAAAGTGCAGAATACTCAATTTTAAGACAAATTGCATGCAAAATTTCTAATTTACTATTTTATAAATGCCTGTTGTAACAGTTTATTTTTTTTAGACAAGGTATGTTGTAATAGTTGTATCTATGATGAAACGACTGCAAATCCAAACAAGAGTGTGAGGAGGCATGCAATTATTGATGATGCAAAAGCAGCTGTGGAAGCTATTTGTCCTGGAGTAGTCTCTTGTGCCGATATCATTACCACGACTAACCGTGATGTGGTTTTCTTGGTTAGTATTTTTGAACGAGTCCTTTTAATTCTCCACTCAATAGTATTTACTTTGAACCACTGAAGATTACATACTGTGAAATTGATAGTTATAAGTCATTCATCCTGATATTTATGAAATTTTAGTGTAATAATTTGCCTATCAAGTTATGAAGTATGATTATATCTCAGAAAATACTATGTTTATAAAAAAAGTTTATGACGTTTTTTATAAAAATAAATAAACGGACATTGTTTATATTTTTTTAAATGTTAACAAATATCCGTTTTGTGAAAAAATTAGAAAAAAAACTCTTGTTGTTATACATAATTATAATAATAATAATAATAATAATAATAATAATAATAATAATAATAATAATAATAATAATAATAATAATAAAAGATCTGTTTATAAAAATATTGTTTTGTGTTAAAGGTATTTAAAAAACCGTTTTCGTTATTTAAAAAAAATGGTTGGACATAACTTTTTTTAAAAACTATATTCGTATAAAACAAGGTTTTAGAAAAAGTTTAATAACATATTTATAAAAAATAAAATAAATACATGTTGTAAAAAATGGTTTTTAAACAAGGTTTATTAAAAAAGTTTTTTAAAGAAAAAGTGTTTTTGTTATATATGACAATAAAAACGGGATGAGTTTACAAAAAAATTATTTTGTAAGAAAGTTAAACAAATTCTCATACTTAAATGTTCCATTTTTATTTCATTGTCCCTCCAAAATTCCAAGTAGCTATATATAGTGCACAATTCAAAACATCAATTAATTTCTCAACATTCTCGGAAACATATCAAGAAAAATAAATTCTCATTAAAATAAGAAGTTTAATATAATCCATTTTTAATTTTTTGCTATTAAAATAAATTCTAATTGTTCCTATTTTTCTATGATTTTGATTTGTTGGATTAAGAGAGAGAAACATATCTTCATGTATTTGTTTTTTTCAAAAAAAAAATAGTTTTTTTTTAATGAACTTTGTGAACCTATGATTTCTTGTTCTTTTAAATTATTTCCCACCATCCATAAAAAAGTCGAATGTTTATACTTACTATTTATATTTTTTTTGCATAGGAGTATATTCATTTCTTGAATTATCTTTGCTACATATTTGTTACCATAAAATTAAAGAGGTTTTTAAGAAAATTATAAAACACCCGCGCATTGCGCGAGGTACTTGCTAGTACATAGATATAACACATGTGTGTGTAATTAGTGAACTATATGAATGCATTTTCCATCTTTGTAACAACAACTATTTTCACATTTGAATATAAATCAATTCATATAAAAAAAAAAAGTGCAATTAATAAAATACAACTATGTCATTTGTTTGAGATTTGTTTTTAACCTTTTTAAAGTAAAAAAAATGGCATTCGCTTTTGTTGATAACTGGTCCCCGGAGGGTTCTTCACGATAAAATGCACAGTTTCGGGATATTTTTCATTAAAAATTAGGGTCAATTTATATATAGTCCCCAACATAAATACATGTTTTATAAAAAATACACCTATTTTTAAGTCAACCCATTTAGTCCCTCAAACGTTCATTTACTCAATACTTTCTTATTTTTAAAAGTTCGCGTCAGCGGCACCCACCCCCACCCAACCCTTTCCCTCGTCGGATCTTCGACGACACCCACTGAAGTTTCGGCAGCCCTCCCCGAAGATCCAACGAGATCTACTGGAGATCTAGCAGCCTTGTTGGAGCTCTGGCAATGACCTCCGGAGCTCCGATGGGTGTCGCCGAAGCTCCGGCGAGGGCTGTCGGAACTCCGACAGTGGGGGTGGGACAAGGAAGGCCGGGGGCTTAGGTAAATTAGTTCATGTGTGTCCTTGTTTTTAGTGTTTTTACGTAGTGAGGGGCTTTTTGAAATAAATAAAAAGGTTTGGGCTAAACGTTTATTAAAAAATATTTAAAGGACTATTCGTCGATTAGCCCTAATAAATTTAGTGGGATTTCGTGTAAAATGTTACATAGTTTGGATGCGATTTTGTAGCTCTATTTCTTAACAAAAAATATAAAAAGAGTTAGGAAAGGAAAATAGAAAAGTCGAAATAAGAAAGTTGTTTACACATGGCTTTAACTCTAACACCATGGGAAGTTTCCCGCATTAAAACTCACGTTACATTTTTTTTATGACATTCATTTTTTTTAACTAAGTTAAAATCCGTAAAAAATTAACATGCAATTTTTTAAAAAACTATTTTTAAGTAATTTAGAGTTTCCCCCCTTTTAATTAAAAAAACATTACATTATTGAAAAAATATTTGTTGTTTTTTACAATATTTTTTATTTAAAAATACCCATTATTTTTTATATTTTAAAAAAAATGTACAATTTTTTTCTTTTTGTAAAAAAACATTTAAAAAGGTTTTTTATTTAAAAAAATTAAAAACAACATGGTGTTTTTTTTAGTAAATGAAATAGCTTTTTTAAGTACGAGAGATATTTTTTTAATAAAAAAATTTTAAAAAAAACATGGGTTTTTTAATAAAAAGAAAATTTTAAAAATAGTTTTTAGAAAATTTACAATATTTTGTGATAAATTTTTTAATTAAAACTGTTTACTTAGTTTATTAAAAGTAGTTATTTGGAATAATACTGAAATAGAAATAATCCAACTACAAAACCTTCAACTGAAAATCGTAAACAGTTGTGGAATCGAACGACCCATGAATAAGTGTATCATAAGAAGTACGACTGGAAGGGAAAAATATGAAAGTACTAAAATAAATGTATACAATAAAATATTTTAAAATTTAGATGTCATTATTGCATATATACATGTATAATGTATTGATATACTCATGTGTATTAATGTATTTAAGAACAAAAGAGTCTTTTTGGTTGAAAAATTGTTTCAATTGACGGTCAAACTAGTCGACTAATGATTTCCATCAATTTTGAACCTTAATCAACTAATACGTAAAAAATGGATTCAAATTATAAATAATGATAATTACTGAACCCCAAAAACAGTTTACATAAAATATTTTGAAGTTTAAAACATCTGCACATAAAACACATATGTTAGAAAATGTGTAAACTTTTGAATATTTTTGAATACTTTTGAGACACCAACTTTGGCATCTTTGACTAGGTTGCTGATAAAGTGAGAACAAATGGGTTTAACCCCTCACCTTTTCTGCCCACTAATTAGTTCAATATCTCCACTAAGAACTCTTCTTTCAGCTCACAATTGTTAATTCCTTCCTCCCCACACCCGGGGGGATTCCCTCGATTGTTTGAATACAAAAAAAAAAAAATCAACTCGAATATTTTTTTTACTATTTAAAGAAAGTGTTCTAAACGATTAGTCCTCATTTAAAGACCTCCCAAGAGCGTGCATCTATGTAAGTGTATACATATAATATTATTGCAATATAACACACGTGTGTGTAATTAGTGAAGTATACTAATGCATTTTTCATCTTTGTAACAACAAATATTTTCACATTTGAACATAAATCAATTCATATATATATATATATATATATATATATATATAGTCCTGCTCTTGTGCGGATTAGTCCGCATTTTAAGAATACGGACCGGACATGTGTCACCTGGCGGTGAGCCAAGAAAAGAGAGAGAGTATGTCTATAATTTAGGGGACAATTTCTAGGCGCACCATCAGGCAACACATGTCCGGTCCACATTCTTGAAATGCGGACTAGTCCGCACATGAGCATTATTATATATATATATATATATATATATATATATATATATATATATATATATATATATATATATATATATATATATATATATATATATGAGGCAGGCTCCTGTACATACCAAACGGTACATACCAACGGTGCATACCGCTGGCGCTGACCTATTTCCATAAAGGATTTTGAGTTGAGTTTTTTTATGTGGGATTTAAACATTTTAAAGGGCCCACATAAAAAAAAAAGCCGCTCAAAATAACTTTTTTTGCTATTTTTAAAAAATCAGTCAAACTTTCACAGCTTTTAAGTGCTTTAAAAAGCTGTGAAAGTTTGACCGATTTTTTAAAAATAGAAAAAAAAGTCATTTTGAGCTGATTTTTTTTATATGGATTCATTGAAATGTTTAAATACCATATAAAAAAACACAGCTCAAAAATATTTTTTTTACTATTTTTAAAAATTGGTATGCACCATTGGTATGTACCGTTTGGTATGTACAGGAGCCTCTCCCATATATATATATAAACAAAAATGCAATTAATAACATATAACTATTTCATTTGTGTAAGATTTGTTTTTAACTTTTTTTAATTAAAAAAATGACATTTGATTTTGTTGTAAACATGATTGTTTTTTCCTACTAAAAGGTCCCCGGAGGGTACTTCACGATAAAATACATATTCGAGGGATATTTTACATTAAAAAATTGGGTCAAAAAATGTATTGCCCCCAACATAAATACATATTTTATAAAGCATTCACTTATTTTTAAGTTAACCCATTTAGTCCCTCAATCACATTTACTCAATACTTTCTTATTTGCAAAGCACCTTGTCAGCGGTGCCCACCCCAACTCGACCCTTGCTCTCGTCAGAGCTCTGGCTGTAAGGACACAAATTTTCAATTGAGTACTTTGTAGTTTTGGTTCAGTTCCGGACAAAAACATTTGAGTCATAGGATAGAGTTCAAGTTTATCCATTCAAGTCTATGACGTGTTT
Organism: Sambucus nigra; assembly: GCA_949130495.1. Taxonomy (NCBI): domain Eukaryota; kingdom Viridiplantae; phylum Streptophyta; class Magnoliopsida; order Dipsacales; family Adoxaceae; genus Sambucus; species Sambucus nigra. The sequence goes on along the minus strand of OX422207.1, from coordinate 273,425,692 downwards.
GTTGAAGACGTAGCGGCCAAGATATTAAAGATTCATCAAATGCCGTGTGTGTTGTGCCTCGTATCTACGTCATCAACATGGTTCCATTGCTCCTAAGGTATGAAGGAATTTTAATATATATATATATATATATATATATATATATATATATATATAGGAGCTTGGAACATTATTTGTTGGGTGTATTTTAGAAATTTATTTTGGGTGTTAGTATTTTTTTCTTAAACTTTTTTTGAATTCATAGTTCTAAATATTTTGTTCTCGGACACCTTTCAGTAGAAAAATCATTTCAAATCCAAAAAAAATCAAAAAAATACGAAACTGGCGGCCACGCGTTCGTATCGAAATTATCTAGAACCATGGACTAAGATCTCGTTAGATAGGTCGTTCGAACAAGAAGTCGTTCGAACGAGTTTTCAAACGAGATTTTTTTTCTTTCAGTCTCTTCGTTAGAAGTCTCGTTCGAACGAGATTTCTAACGAAAAAATAGCGGGAATAGTTTTAAGCCAGTTTTTTTCCACTTTTCCATTACTTTGCCCCACTTCTTTTTTTACATACTCTTAAGTGCGGGAACTAACTTTTTGAAGATAATTTTTTCACACTTCCAAGAGTCATTAGAGCAAAATACTTTGAAGAAAAAGTTCCTTTTTTGTGTCAAGTTTTATGGAGTAAATTCCTTTCAAAACACATATACACCCATATGTTTGTCTATATCCAAGTTTCAACATATATATATATATATATATATATATATATATATATATATATATATATATATATATATATATATATATATATATATTGCTTGGAGTGTTTGGCACCGGTTTTCTCTACACCATTGAATAAGAGAGTTTGAGTTTTCTTTTCAACTCATAAAGGAGAAGAGCTTTGTTTGATGTGACATTCCCACTCGAAGAAAGGCTTCATTGAGGGTTGACGGTTGCCCAAAAGTCTCATTGGTGGATTCTAAGATTCCGGTGCAGTTTCGGGGTTGTCGACTAGGCGAAGGTGTTTACAAGAAGACGCGTCAAGGTTTGAAGGGAGTCGAGTTGAGGAAGTAAGTCATCTGTCTTGTTATTGTAAAACCATACTTAGTGGACTTAAGGCTAGGGTCGTCCGAGGTTTTTTCCATTTGGATTTTCCTCGTACATCCGGCGTAGTGCGATTGAGATTTATTTTATCTTGCTATATCACCTAGATCCATGCTTAGGACTAAAAGATAAAATTAGTTCAAAATCACAATCTATTTAATTTGGTGCAAATTTAATGTTTAGGTATGTTCAATTTAGTTCAAGTAAAAATTACTTTATCTTGATAACATGTAAGTTTAACTTGAATTGGATTAATGTGTGTTTAAGTCAAAATGAAAATTGTGTGTGTAGTTTTAGCTTCACTTTTAGTTTAGTTGTATTTTTTTTCATAAGTTGTCTTGTTCTCTTTAAGAAAGGAAAATTTTAAATAACTTTTGAAAAATTAAAATTTGAACCATTTCATTATATTTGAATTAAAAAATTAGGGGCTTCCGCACTTTCAAATTGGTATCAGAGCCAAAAACGATAAATTACTTTGTTAAAATCCTTTAAATATTTTTGGCTAAAATGGAATTTTTTTTCATTTTCTAAATTTCCTATTTTCAATGGTTCTAACTACGCATATTGGAAAGCGCGAATGCAATTGGCACTAAAATCTATCGACGAGAGAGTTTGGTTGTCTGTCGTTAACGAGTGGTCCCCGCCTACACATTTAGTAGGCAATGAACGTGTTCCCAAACCCGCTGATAGATGGAGTGAGAATGAATTTAAACTTTAAAATTTTAATTCCTGTGGTTTAAATGCCTTGTTTAGCGTGGTTACACCGGATGAATTTCGACGCATTATGACGTGTGAAACCGCTAAAGAAGCTTGGAATATTTTACAACTCACTCATGAAGGTACTAGTGTCGTTAAATCTTCGAAACTCCAAAACCTCACCACTTAATTTGAAACCATCAAAATGAACGAAAAATAAACATTTGATGAATTTTATGTTAGACTTTCCGATATTGTTAATTCATCGTTTAATTTGGGAGAGAAACTAACCGACAACCGAGTTGTAAAGAAAATTTTAAGGTCCCTAGCCGATAGATTTATTCCAAAAGTGACCGTTTTAAATTCTTTACCGACTTTAGCCTCTACGAAATTAGAAGAACTCGTAGGTGATTTACAAACCTATGAACTAGACATGTTTTCCTCTAAAACTGAAAAGAAAATAGAAAAGGGCGTTGCTTTAAAAGCCCGAAAAGAGGAAAAACAAGTTGTAGAGAGCGAGAGTGATAGTGACTCGGAAGATATGGCCTTGTTTGCTAGGAAATTTCGAAAATTTCTTAAATTTAGCAAAGATAAATTTAAAAATGATTTTAAGAAATTTGAAACTTCTAAGCATGACAAAGCCGAAAAGATCCCTAAAATTCCTAAAGAAAATTTAAATAGGGACGAGTCAAATAGGTGTTTTGGTTGTGAGGGTTATGGCCATAGGTCTTTATAGTGCCCCACTAAACTAAGGAGAGAGGGTAAGCAACCTATTTCATATAACGCAACCCTTAGTGATAATGATAAGGAAGAGGGACGCGATTCCCCTACCGAGCCCAACTTTGTGACTTTTATGGCTAGTCATGTGAGTGATAGTGAGCAATATTCTATTGATGAAATTTTATCACATGACACTTCCAAGGTCAAAGTTTACGATACCCTTGTTTTTTATGGTAGTGAAAGTGAAGAAGAAAGAGAGAGTGAAAGTGAGAATGAGGTTGATGTGAGTGAACTTCAAAATGCTTTTCAAGAACTTCATGAAGAATCTATTAAATTAAAAAGAGCTAATTTGAAGTTAGAAACAAGTTTAAAAGAGCGTGTCAAGGTCCTTGATGATAGTGCGTTAGTGGAAATCCTTAGGGCACGTGAGAGAGCTCTTCGTGAGAAGATTGAATATTTATAAGGCAAGAGAGATAACCTTAAAGGTTTAATGGAATCCTTGAAAAAGGAGCTTCTCGCATTTGAAGAGCGCAATATTTTATTAGAGTCTAACATTTTAGAATTACAAAATAAATTAAAAGACTTTAGTAAAGTCAAATTTGATTTGGAGTGTCGTTCGGAGAAATTAGATAAAATATTAGGAACGGTCCAAATTAAAACTGATACTTGTGATTTAGGCTTCGATACTTGTAATGAATATACTCATAAAGCCAAAACCCATGTTTTAGGAGAATCACCTAGGAAAGCCTTTAGAGATCAATCCTTAGGTACCAATTTTCGACGTGTTTTTACTTGTGCACATTGTGGTTGAAAATGTCATCTTAGGAAATTTTGTTTTGATCTTAAACGAGTTCCTAGAAAATCCCAACGTAAGTCAACCGAGGTAGCCAAGATTCCTGCACCCCGAGATAGTCATTCGTCACTAGTTTGGGTTAGGATATCCGACTTGGTAGCTTTACAAGATAGGATTTTTTATTCTCATTTACTTTCACATGCTTCCTCCCTTGCAAAATCAAAAGGTTGAATGTGTCAGTTTTATTTGCATACTTTAGCTTTTGCGCTTCATGCTATATTACCAATGCTAATTGTATGCTTGTTTTAGTCATTTTCTAGTCTATGCTCCATGCTTAAACACATGCTAGAATAATGACTTTTGTTTATCTTTTGTATTATACTTCTTTCATTTTTTTTTGCATTAAATGAAAAATACAAAAAGATTTTTGTTTATCATTTGCATTTTATCTTTTTAGCAATTTAAGATTAATGAAAAATACAACTGATTTTTGTGTGTCTTTTGAGTATATATTTTTTATATTTGGTTAAAAAATTTAAAAACTCAAAAAGATTTTTATTATGTGTGTATTTTAGTTTGACACACTTTATGTGGCATATACTTGTGTTTGAATCCCATCTTTTACTCTTCCATGTGGCTAGAACTTTTGGTTGAGATTGTCAGTCCTTATTATGTTCTTTACCATGCTTACACGGAGTAGTTGAATTTTGTGTTGATTTAAATGGATTCTATTTTTATATGCCTCAATTCACACATGCACGAGCTCATTTGAAGTTTTAACTTCATATGTATATTTGAGCTTTATGAGGTGTTCTCCTACCAATCTTGTCATCTACATGTTATGTGACCTAAGAGGACCACTGCATGTCAAAATCCGTTACACTTGAGATTTGTGAGATATAAAAAATGTGATATATAAATGTGCACGGGAAAGGGCTCCCAAAGGATTTATTATCCTTTGCGAATAGTAAGCCGCCGTTTGTTTGGACCTAAAAGAAATACGTGATCTAAAGGCCTAAAAGAAAATATGGCATTAAAAAAATTATTATCAATGCCTATGTTTAGTTGATTTATTCATTCAAAAGAATAATATATATATGCTTATTGAGGGAGTTTGGATGATATATCAACGGTTTGCACAATGTTCGTTTATCCTAGTTGCGTTTTCAATGTCATGACTCTATTGGTTTGTCGAATCATCAAAAGTCTTGGCTTGTATGCATTGTGTATGTTTGTTCATTGAGTTCAATCTATATTGTCACATGAGGTTATATTCAAATGTGATGAAGTTTGCAATCAATTAAGAACTCCGTGAACATGTTTTAAGTGATTGGGTCTAAATTAAATTGTTTCTAGTTCACACCCCAATACTTTCGTTTTCATATGACACATTTTTGTCATACGAGTGTGAAAAACTTTTTGTGTTTTGTGTCATTTTGGTGTTTATATCTATATGTGTGTACTTATGCTTAGTTTGAATATATTGTGTATACATATATATGATATTGTGTTTGTTTTTGGTCTTTGCCTTGCTTTTCTAGTCCATCTACGCTTTAATTCATAATTGGTATCCATCTTGTTGCATTCTTTGTTGATATCACATGCTTAATACTTTATATATCATATTGGTATCATTTTATTGCATCCTAGTTGGTATCTGATGTTATTTGTTGGATTAGTTGAATTTTAGTTGCCTATGTGCTTTAATGTTCTCATCACTTTATGCACTAATGCATGTTTAGCTTGTTATCCCATTTTATTTATCCCTTGTTTAGTTTAAGGGGTGTATATTCTTTAATAGGGGGAGATAAGTTAAGTTTTGATTCTTTAGCCTTTGTCTATTCCTGAACAAAAAGGGGGGAAATAATAGGGGGAGAAATGGTATCTAAACCTATCGTATCTTAGTTTAGGGAGATTTATCTTAGGGGGAGACGTCTTTCTAAGTAGGTCATTTGTTTGATAAAAGGGGAGAATTCATTTAGGGGGAGTATTTATTTTTGCATTTAATATATTGATACTCCCTATGCGTTTGATAGTTTGCTTAAGTGTGCAGGAATTATTCTAAATGGCAACGTTCATCATCGGGCAAATATATTGATCCTTGGTTTGTTTGAGTCAAGCATTGTATTTTTATTTTGAGTGGGATATTTTTTAGTTTAGTAGAGCTTGACGGCCTTTTAGGATTTTTGTTTGGTTTTTGTCCCGGAATAGCCAAAGGGGGAGATTTGTAAGGACACAAATTTTCAATTGAGTCTTTTGTAGTTTTGGCTCAGTTCTAGACAAAAATATTTGAGTCATAGGATAGAGTTCAAGTTTATCCATTCAAGCCTATGACGTGTTTGTTGAAGACGTAGCGGCCAAGATATTAAAGATTCATCAAATGCCATGTGTGTTGTGCCTCGTTTCTACGTCATCAACATGGTTCCATTGCTCCTAAGGTATGAATGCATTTTAATATATATATATATATATATATATATATGTAGGAGCTCGGAACATTATTTATTGGGTGTATTTTAGAAATTTATTTTGGGTGTTAGTATTTTTTTGTTAAACTTTTTTTGAATTCATAGTTCTAAATATTTTGTTCTCGAACACCTTTCAGTAGAAAAATCATATCAAATCCAAAAAAAAATCAGAAAAATACGAAACTGGCGGCCACGCGTTCGTATTGAAATTATCTAGAACCATGGCCTAAGATCTCGTTAGATAGGTCGTTCGAACGAGAAGTCATTCGAACGAGTTTTTAAATGATATTTTTGAACCATTTCATTATATTTGAATTTAAAAATTGGGGGCTTCCGCACTTTCACTGGCAACACCCACCGGAGCTCCGACAGCCCTAGATGGAGTTTTGATGAAATTCACTGAAAATCTGACAGCCTCGTCGGAGCTCTGGCCAGGGTCGTCGGAGCTCCAATGGGTGACATCGGAGTTCATACAGTTCGACGAGGGCTATTGGAGCTTCGACAATGGGGGTGGGAGAAGGAAAGTCGGGGGCTTAGGACTTAGTTCGTGTGTGTCCTTGTTATTAGTGTTTTTATGTAGTGAGAGCTTTTTGAAACAAATAAAAATGTTTTAACTAAACGTTTATTAAAAAATATTCGAAGGACTATTCATCGATTGACCCTAGTAAATTTAGTGAGATTTCGTGTGAAATGTTATATAGTTTGGATGTGATTATTTAACACTATTTCCTAACATAAAATATAAAACGAATTAGGAAAGGAAAACAGAAAAGTGGAAATAAGAAATCTATTTACACATGGCTTTAACTCTAATACTATGGGCAGTTTCGCACATTAAAATTTGTGCGGTGGCCCAGAAAATTTGAAAAATTCTGCAGAGTATAACACTTTTTCAAAATTTATTTTAAGATTTTAAATATATTAAGGGTCTGTTTGGCAATCCAATTCCAAGCCATGGAATTGGAATTAGAAGACCAATTTTAATTCCACGGAATTGAAATTGGCCTTTCAATTTCAATTCCAAGCCTTGAAATTGGATTGCCAAACGGGCCCTAGGGGTCTTTTATTTTTTAGGGTGAGTAGTTTTCACTATTTAAAGTATGGGTCCATTTGTTTTCGTATTAGTTGGTTGACCTTCCAAACTGACGAAAATCGTTAGTTGACTGGTTTGATCGTCGGTTGACCCACGTTTCAATCAAAAAGTAACTTTTGTCCTTAAATACGTTAATACACAATAGTACATCTGTACATTATAACTTTGTAAATGCAATATATACATATAAAATTAAAAATACATTAATGTATAAATTTATTTGAATACATTCCTATTCGTACAACTACCTATTTTTAATAAACTAAATAATTGTTCTAATTAATTTTTCGTTATAAAAAAATATTGTATGCTAATTAAAAAATACCTTTTTATTAAAAAAAGAATGTTATTTTTTACTATTTTTAATATTAAAAAAAATAATTTTACAAAAAAGAAAAAATTGTAGAGTTTTTTTAAAACATAAAAAATAACGTGGAGTGTTTTTAGTAAAAAAAATATTATTCTTTAACTGTATTTTAAAAATCGAAAATAGATTTGTTTTCCAAAAAATAGCAAAAAAATTAAAAATAATGTAAATATTTTTTAATAAAAAAGGAAAGAATTGTGAGTGACTTATAATGAATATTTTTATGGGAAAAAACTATACATTTTTAACAGTTTTTAATTTAAAAAATGTATGTTATTAAATAAATCATATTTTCAACATTTTTTAAATAAAAATTCCAGATTTTATTAAAACAGTTAAAAATGTTTATTTTTTTAAAAATGACTTTAACTTTTTTTTAAGAAAAACTGTTAACATAACATTTTGTGATCTAATTTAATTAAAACTCACGTTACATTTTTTAAACTAAATTAAAATTCATTAAAAATAACATGCAGTTTAAAAAAAATTACTATTTTTAAGTAATTTAGAGTTTTCCCCCTTTTTATTAAAATATCATTACATGATTTAAAAAATATTTGCTGTTTTTTACAAAAAAAAACTTTACAATTTTGTTTAACTACAGTTTAAAAGGCAACTTTTTTTTATTTAAAAAATACATATATTTTAATATTTTTAAAAAAATGTACAATTTTTGTCTTTTTGTAAAAGACACTTAAAAAGGTTTTTTTTATTAAAAAAAGTAAAAAATAACATGCAGTTTTTTAATTAAAGAAATAGCTTTTTTAAGTAACATAGTGTTTTTTTTTTAATAAAAAGTGTATTTAAAAACACGGGTTTTTTAATAAAAAAATAGTTTTAAAAATAGTTTTTAGAAAACTTACAATGTTTTTTGTAATAAAAGTTGATTAAAACCGTTTATTTAGTTTATTAAAAATAGTTGTTTGGAATAATACTCAAATAGAAATAATCCAACTACAAAATCTTCAACTGAAAATCGTAAACAATTGTGGAATTGAATGACCCATGAAAATCCATAAATAAGCGTCTCATAAGAAGTACGACTGGAGAAGAAAAATATGAAAGTATTAAAATAAATGTATACATTAATATATTTTAAATTTTAGTTGTATATATTGCATATATACATGTATAATGTATTGATATACTAATGTGTATTGATGTATTTAAGAACAAATCAGTCTTTTTGGTTTAAAAAGTGCTTCAACTAAAGGTCAAACTAATTGATCACAGATTTCCATTAGTTTTGGACCTCAATCAATTAGTACGAAAAAAATGGATTCAAATTATAAATAGAGAAAACAACAGGGCCCCCAAAACAGTTTAAATAACATATTTTGAACTTTAAAACATGTGCACATATTAAGGGTATAACTGAAAACACATATGTTAGAATATGTGTAAACTTATGAATACTTTTGAAAAATGTGAGAGATCAATTTTGGCATCTTTAACTAGGTTGCTGAGAAAAAGAGTACAAATGGGTTTAACACCTTACCTTTTCTAACCATTCATTAGTTTAATATCTCCACTAAAGACTCTCATTTCAGCTCACAATTGTTAATTCCAAGCGGTCGTATAGGAAAGGAACTCTAAAAGCTTGGTTTGGGATTGGCTCACACTTTGAAAAATAGTCTCTCTCTCTCTCTCTCTCTCTCTCTCTCTCTCTCTCTAAAACACAGCAAACTGCATTTTCTGTTGCAGAAAATATTTTCTCTCTGAAACTCATTTTCTCCCAAAAATGTTTATTCGCCCAACCTGAAATTATGCGATATTGAGCAACTGATTTGCAATGGGTGTTAGTATACTGTAATTACAGTGCATAGTTATATGAGACAGATGAGATTCTTGACTCGTTTCATTCCGTGGACGGTGTGATTGTATACTACCTGCACCGAGAGAGTAGAGTGTCAAAACGTCTTAAAGAAAGCGACTTAGTCAGTGACCTAGTCCGCGACTCAATTCCAAAATCGCCTACTACTGATTTATAAACAAATGAGGTAATATTATTTATTTTTATTGTGCAATATATATTTTGATTCGAAAGCATGCGATTCATATTTGTGTTAATCGTATGAGGTAACAATTTTATATTAAGCACTAGACTAGACTAAAATATTATTTTTACTATTTGAATTCTCCATAAAACTACCTCGTATAATTTTTAATTACAATATATAAATTGTCCTAATAATTCTAAGATATTTTATATTTACTGTTGATACCAAAATTAGTATGCTGATGTGGACGAATAATAAGAAGACACGTATCAATCTACGTGGCACAATAGCAACGAGGAAGATTATTCCCCCGACCAACATACTCACTCCGAGCAACAGGTATACTCCGAGGAACGCCAGTCTTCCGAGGAACACTAACCCTCCGAGGAACTCTTATCCTCCGAGGAACTCCAATGCTCCGAGGAACTCTTGGACGACGAGCAACTAAGGCGGTTCGAGCTGCATCTCGACCGCAGTATTAATTGCCAGATAATCAACAGTTCAACTATTCATTGAATGTTTATCATCTTGACGCACACGTTTGAAGAACATTAAATGAATTACCCTTTCATATGTGTATCATTTAATGTAACACCCTTTCATGTACAGCCTAAGGGCTATAAATACCTTGTATCACCCTCATTCAAGGGGACCGGAATTTCTTGATAGCACTTGTAATCGAGAATTCCCAAACACTCAGCAATAACATAACAGTGGAGGTAGGCCATTCATATAAGGCTGAACCACTTTAAAATATTTTGTCTCATTTATTTATCTGTGATTAAATAATTAGAGTAATCTAGTTTTTTACATCAACAGATTGGCGCCGTTTGTGGGAACGATTGTTATTATCGTTTTTCACCAAAAATTATTCACCATCAATGGCGGATAATCCAGAATCTAGCAATCGAAATGCTGGAAATGCTGGAAATCCTCCAAATCCCTCTGCACCTCCAGATCTAGTCGGGATTATGACGAATCTGGCTCAAGGACAAACCGCCATACAAGAAACAATGAGGCAACTCATACAAACCCTTCATGGCGGTGCACCTGCACGTTCAGGAGAACGAAGTGGTCAGAGGCAAACTTATTTACTTTCTTCACGATCCAGGCGTACTGAGTCATATCGTAATGAGGAGTCTGATGATTTCTCTTATCAACCTGGGCGAACTTCGTCAATAAGGTCTACAGATACTGATTAACGTATCACTCTCTCTCCAGAAAGACCCAGTGCCTTAGAAAGACTGAGTAGGGTGTCTCCTTTCAGTCGAATAGGCCCTAGGAGGAATAGGGGTCCACCTAAGACCATGTCAAGGAGTTTTCGACAACCATCAGATCTAAGAGAAGGATCAACACAATCACGACCAGTTGCTCGTCAAGATAGATCTCAGGAGGCTACTTCAGAACGATCTGTTGCTCGAACCAATAGGCCCGAGGAAGGAAATGAAGCGTGGAAAGGATCCCTTCAGCGGTTGGAGGATAGATTGGGAGAAATGGCTAAGGCGAAGAATCCCCTACAACGAACTTTTGTTCAAGGGACACCTTTTGTCCAGGCCATTGTGAATTTTCCTACACCGTCAAATTTTAAAGCACCAGTAGTGACCCCCAAATATAATGGAAAGACACATACTGTTCTTCATATAGAGCAATATCAAGCTGCCGCCGATATCTATGCGGTCCCCGACGAGATGAGATGCAGAGCGTTCTCAGGAACTCTTACTGGAGCTGCCCAGATATGGTACAACAATCTTCCTCGGGGTAAGATTTCAACTTTCTTTCAGTTGGCCGAGTTGTTCATCGGCAATTTCTGTTTTGGAGCAAAGCCATTAAAACGAGTAGCACACTTGTCAAGTGTTAGACAAAAATCTGGTGAGAGTACTAGAGATTACATAACTCGTTTCAATAACGAGAAGCTGGAAGTCATAGATTACGAGGAGAAGACAACAATCACCGCCTTGATGAGTGGGTTGTTTCCTAATAAGTTGTATTACACCTTGGCGAAAGATCCACCTAAAACTATGTCAGAGTTGATGGCAAAAGCAGCCATATCATGAATGCCGAGGAAGCTATGGCTGCAAAGAAGAATATGGATAAAGACACCAAGGTGGACATCGACAAGTCTAAAAATAAAGAGCATAAGGGCATTGGCGGTGACAAGCGTTCCAGAAATAATAAGTCATCATGGGAAGTCCTGAAGAAATTCGATAATTATACTCCCTTGAAAATGGGTATTAATCATGTCTTGGAAGAAATCAAGAATAGCGAGGAGGTAAAGTGGTCGAAGAAACTGAGGTCAGATCCTGATGCGAGGAACAGGGATAAATATTGCGAGTTCCACAAAGATCATGTCCATATGACTAAAAATTGCATAGCTCTTCAGAACGAGATTGAAACACTCATCCGAAGAGGAAAGCTAGCAAAGTATGTTGATCGGGGAGGTGAAAGAAGAAATAATGATCGAACTAGAGAAAGATCTAGATCTTCTCGTCGAGCAGAGGAGAAAAAGAAGAGAGGCCATGAAGATGATGCCGAGGATGACCCCGATCTTCCAAAGAAACCAAAGCATCCAGAACGAGAGGTATTTTCCATACGTTTTGGGTCATTTGATTGTAATGTTATTACAGGAGGAGATGCAGGAGGAGGAGATCTTACTGCAGAAAGAAAAGCTTACCTCGGAGAGGCACAAGCTTGCTCGTACATTCAGCGAATAAATTTGGCCGAGGAGGATCGTTCGAGGAAGGTAAACAAAGAGAAGCTGGTTATTGGCTTTTCAAAAAAGACCTGGCAGGTGTTCTTTACCCTCACGACGACTCTTTGGTGATAAAAATGAGGATGAAAGAAGTAGTGATTTCAAGGGTGCTGGTAGACAATGGCAGTTCGGCAGACATCATGTACTATTCTTGCTTTGACAGTTTAAATTTGAAATTATCTCAATTGGAGCCTTATTACAGACCTCTTCTGGGTTTCGCTGGCGAGAAAGTTTTTCCACTTGGGACGATCAAGTTGGATATATTCATTGGAACTTGGCCTGCTTGTCGAACAGAGAGAATACGCTTCTTTGTGATGGATAAGAATGTGCAGTTAGCCTACAACATCATTATGGGAAGAGTTGGTTTGAAGAAGTTCGAAGCAGTCCCATCTACAGTACATCAATGTTTAAAATTCCCAATAAATTTCGGCGTGGGAGTGGTGAAAGGTGATCAAAAAGTAGCTCGAGAATGCTATTATTCATCTGCCGAGCAAGAGGAGCTTGAAGAATCAAGGAAAAAGACTGCTACTTACTAGGTGGATGAAAGTACAGAAATTGAAACACTTGATCCGAGAGATGAATCCCAACTTGTAAAAGGACAGGTGGTGGAATCTACAGAAAATGTTATTCTGGACGACGAACACCCTGAACGAGTAACCCAGATAGGTTCGTCGTTGGATGCTTCAATAAAACAGGAGTTGATAACTTTCTTGAGAAACAGAAAGAAAACTTTTGCGTGGAGTCATGAAGACATGCCAGGAATAGATCCAAACTTCTTATGTCATGAGCTCAATGTGAATAAGGAGATCAAGCCTATAAAGCAGAGAAGAAGGGTATTTAGCCCCGAGAAGAATCAAGCTATTCAAGAGGAGGTCGAAAAGTTCCAGAAAGCCCAATTCATTGAAGATGTGAAGTATCCGGACTGGTTGGCAAATGTGGTGATGGTAAAGAAGAAAGATAATAAATGGAGAATGTGTGTTGATTTCACTGATCTCAACAAGGCCTGCCCAAAGGATCACTTCCCATTGCCCAGAATTGACCAACTAGTGGATGCTACTTCGGGGCACGAGTTGCTGAGCTTCATGGATGCTTACTCTAGTTACAACCAGATCAAAATAAAATCCGAAGACAGGGAAATCACTTCTTTTATTACCCCTAGGGGAACTTATTGTTATAATGTTATGCCTTTTGGTTTGAAAAAGGCAGGAGTGACATATCATCGGCTGATGAACAAGGTTTTTGCCGAACAAATCAGTTGCAACATGGAAGTTTATGTCGACGATATGCTAATAAAGAGCAAGAAAGCTGATGAGCATCTAGTTGATTTAGGTAAGACCTTTGATCAACTGGATAAATACCAGATGAAGCTCAACCCGACGAAGTGCACCTTTGGAGTACGAGAAGGAATGTTCCTCGGGTACATCGTCAACTAGCGAGGCATTGAGGCAAATCCAGCAAAGATCAAAGCTCTTTTAGGGTTGCGATCTCCAACGACGAAGAAAGAAGTGCAGAGTATTACAGGACGACTTGCAGCGCTCAATAGATTTGTATCTCGAGCAACTGATAGGTGCCTTCCATTCTTCAAAACACTCCGAAAAACTTTCGAGTGGAATGATGAATGTGAAAAAGCCTTTCAAGAATTGAAGAAATATCTGGGAACACCTCCACTGCTGTCCAGACCAGTGATGGGAGAAAAGTTATACTTATACCTGGCAGTATCAGAGAATTCAGTCAGCTCGGCATTGATCAGATTGGAGAATGGAGTCCAGAAGCCAATTTATTACACAAGTAAGGCTTTCCGAGGTGCAGAGATCAGGTACCCAAAGTTAGAAAAATTGGCATTGGCATCAATTGAGGCAAGTAGAAGAATGAGGCAATATTTCCAAGCCCATACCATCATCGTGTATACCGACATGCCATTAAGACAAGCCCTTCATAATCCAAAAAAGTCAGGGAGACTGATGTACTGGGCAATAGAGCTCGGTGAATATGATATTGTGTATGAACCCAGATCATCCTTAAAATGGCAAGCTGTAGCAGACTTTATAGCAGAGTTTACATATCCTGATACCCCCGAGGAACAAAAGTTGCTCACTGACCAACCTGTGGATGTTATAGGATCAACAGACATAAGTCCAGACCAACTCCGGTTGGTAAAATGGCTTGTGGATGTAGAAAGATCATCAGATTCAAACCCAGACCAACTCCGGTTGGTAAAAGGGAGAGAAGAGATGGTTGACGAGGAGCAAAAAAAACCAGGGGAGGATGAAATAAAACAGCAAATATTTCACCGAGGAACGCTGTCAGATAAGAATTTTGAAGACGAGTTACCTACGTGGAGATTGTATGTAGATGGGTCATCTTGTACAACAGGTTGTGGAGCAGGGATTATTTTGAACACCCCAGACGAGATTGACATGAAATATGCCTTACGATTCCAATTCAAAGCTTCCAATAATGAGGCTGAGTATGAAGCCTTGATAGCAGGTCTTAATTTAGCAAAGATTATGGAAGCGTAACAAGTGATGGTATTCAGTGATTCTCAATTAATTGTGAATCAGATGATGGGAACGTATGCAGTTAAAGGAGAATTAATGGTCAAGTATCATGCAAAGGCGATGGAGTTGTTGGCAGAATTTGATGCCATTCAGTTAATCAGAATACCAAGAATGAAGAATGCACAAGCAGATGCACTGGCCCGACTAGCATCAGCTACTCGTACGGATTTGCGAAGAACGATACCAATTGAGGTGTTAGAAAGTCGAAGCATAGATGAAGGCCTGACGATGAATGTTATTTACCTTGATTTAGGACCATCTTGGATGGATCCCATCAGGGCATAAGTCGAGGAAGGAGAATTACCGGAGGATAAGATCACTGCCAAGAAATTGAAGTTTAAAGCTGCTCGGTATGTACTAACTAATGGTGTTTTGTATAGACGAGGAATTATGGCAGGTTTGCAAAGATGTGTGCATCCCTCCGAGGTGAAAGAATTGATTGAAGAGATCCATTAAGGGTCCTGTGGATCCCATGTAGCAGGTCGGACACTGTTGCAAAGGGTGATGACGAAGGGATACTACTGGCCAACAATGAGGGCTGATTGTATAGCCTATGCTAAGAGATGTGATAAATGCCAACGTTTTTCTTCCGTCCGACGAACTCCACAAGCATTGTTGACACCCATAACTTCCCCTTGGCCTTTTTCCATGTGGGGAATTGATTTGGTTGGACCACTACTAACGACCCGAGGAAGATTTAAGTACCTCGTCGTCGCAGTGGATTATTTTACTAAGTGGGTAGAAGCTGAGCCTTTGATTGATATGACATACGAGAAGGTGTACCAATTCGTTTGGAAGAATATCATCTGCCGATATGGTCTCCCTCATGCCTTCATCACAGACCATGGAACACAGTTTGATAACGAGAAGTTTACCGCCTATTGTCATCAGTCAAACATTTTGAAGGTTCATTCAGCACCAGACCATCCTCAAAGCAATGGACAGACTGAAGTGACGAATAGAACATTATTAAATGGTTTGAAGAAGAGGTTAAGTGAGGCTAAAGCTAATTGGATTAATGAGCTACAATCAGTATTGTGGGCTTACCGAACAACTCCCTGAGCAGCAACTGGAGAATCACCATATATGCTGGCATTTGGAAGTGAGGCTGTAATACCTGTTGAGTTGGGTCTCCCAACACACAGAGTCCTAAATTTTAATTCCCCAGTCAGTGACTTGATGAGAAGATTAGATTTGGACATGCTCGAGGAGGTTAGAGAAGAAGCAGCCATTAGGAATGTTGTATATCAATAACGAACAGCTCTGTTCTAGAACAAGAGGGTGAGGAAATGCGATTTAAAAGAAGGAGATTATGTGCTAAAGAAGGTCATTCAGAAGCACAATAAATTGGAAGCAAATTGGCATGGACCTTACCGAGTTACAGAAGTTGTTCGACCAGGAATTTACCGAATAGCAACTCTAGAAGGAGAGGAATTCAAGAATGCATGGAATGCTGAACACCTACGCAAGTATTATCAGTAATGTAAAATGTAAAGCAGTTCTATCAATATGAATAAAACGATGATGTTTCACCATCTTCTCTCCTTTTATTGAAAGTTTTTCGGGAAATACTAGTGTACAACACTACGCTGCTCGACAGCAAAAAGAAGACGATAGTTCAGACCCATGACCAACTCCGGTTGGTAAAAGGACGAGAACAAACTATACTCCTTTGGTTAGGAGACATACACTAGAGTGACCAACTCCGGTTGGTAAAATAACTAGTGGATACTGATAGTTCAGACCCACAACCAACTCCGGTTGGTAAAAGGGCGAGAACAAACTATACTCCTTTGGTTAGGAGGCATACACTAGCGTGATCAACTCCGGTTGGTAAAATAACTAGTGGACATGATAGTTCGAGCGTGATCAACTTCGGTTGGTAAAAGAGTTAGTGGACACGATAGTTCAAACCCATGACCAACTCCGATTGGTAAAAGGGCAAGAACAACATTCTTAAAAATGCCAGTGTCGGTTGGCTTGAAAACAAAATATGCTCTCAAATGCCAACTTATGTTGGTCGGGAGGTAAGATTATTACAGAAAATATAAAAGTTCCTCGAAGAATAAAATATTCCAAACTGAACCAAGTATGGTTGGCCGGGGATAAAAATCCACTACCTGTAGTTGGTCGACGAGGATAAAATTATCGACCTTGGTTGGTCGGACACATTTTATGAAAAAAATTACCAAGTATGGTTAGTCGGGGATAAAAACTCTCACTAATTATAATTGGTCGACGAGCACAATTTAACAACCTTGGTTGGATGGAAAAATTTTAAACATTTTTATACTCATTACTTTATTATTAAGTGATCGAGCAACATTTTTGATACTTGTAACCTTTTATTACTAGATTGGTCGATGAACCATAAAGTATTGTTATGCAATCACAAATATAAAAGTGTTAGACAAGTACAAAACAATAGCAATATAGATTTGCAAACAGAAAATGAAAGTCTTTCATTAAAATTCAAAACGAATTACAAATTACATCTATACTAACTATTACATTGAGATCCATACTCTAGTGGTTTCTTTCCCTCAACTTTTGAAATAGGTTCCTCGCCAGCAGGAGGATCATTTAAGGTCTGAGGAGAATTAATAAAATTCAAGTCCTTCAGCATTCTGACATTCATTACTGAAGGTGTGTCCAAAAGATGCTCGGGACGAGATACCTCGATCTGAGAATGAAGATTGTAATCACCGAGGTATTGTGCAATTAAGCTCCGAGGAATGGCACGAGCTGGGATCCATTCCTTGTCCAAATTGAACGGTGTCACAGGCAAGTCAAGCACCTCGGGGTCATAATAGTCCCACAAGTAATGTTCCTGTTCAAGTTTCAACACGCATAAGGCATTCAACCAGCCTTGTTTATAGCCCTCATTAGTGGCATTCTGGATACGAGCATCTAAATGGAATAATGCCTCGTTGTACCCAGCCATCCAAAATTCCTTGGGCTGCTTATGGAATTGGAAGGTTAGTCTCTCCAACTGCTCGTGAAGGCTTTTTGCAAAAATGTCCTTATTCTCTAGATCAGACTTCGTCGCAGTAAGTTGATCCTCCAAAGTTAGGATTTTCTTGGACATTTCAGACAAAGCCCGATCTTTTGCATTCAGTTGGTACGCTTGGGTTTCCAATGTTGATAGAGTACGAGCTTCTTCAATACTACGAGGAGTTCTTGATCGACCCCGAGCAGGTGGAGTACTTCGTTCCTCGACAACATCCTGGGCAACTCTTCCTCGCCCACGAGAACCTCTTCCTCGTCCCCGAGTAGAAGTAGAAGTACCAGATCTTCGCAGGATATCCAACTCTTGCATTAATTTGTCATTCTCAATCTCTAAGAAGGAAAATCCCTCATCGGTCACTGGGATTACCGCTGTTGAAGAAGAGGCTGCAGACTTATATTGTGCTAGTTCTTTCTGCAAATTATTATTCTCTTGCTCCAGCAGTTCAGCAATTTGTCTACAAGCTTCAACTTCTCCCTTTAGGGTCCTCTCCCTGATATCATACCCAGCAAGGAGTTTGTCGTAGCCCTTCTCGATAGAAAGCTGTTGATATTTCTTTTCATACCCCTCGTGTAACAAGGCATTTGACTCCTTGTACTGAGTCTGAAGAGCTTCTAGAGTATATTGGAGCTCCTCGATCATATCATAGTAAGCCACGTTATTGGCCACAGCTCGATCAAGTAAGCCCTTCAGATATTGATAAGCTTCTACTGCCTGCTCTGAAGCACCATGGCCAAGGATGTCTGCAACTTCTGATGCACTGAGGTCTGTGTGACCAGCTTTATAATATTCATGGCATTGCTACATCAACTTTGTGTCATTAGCAGACAAAAGATCCATCCTGTCCAGAAACTAACAGAGAAAGAAAAAGAAGATCAAGACAAAGTGCAGATAAAGAAGAGACAATCATATGGAAGAAAAGAACTCAAATTTTATTAGATCATAGGGCAAAGTTACAAAGATCTGGGATACAAAGTACAAGTAAAAGAAAAACAGAAAGAGAATACCAAACAACTTCACACCTTTTCCTTGTCTCCCAAGACTTTCTCGGGAGGCTGGGACGAGGACCTTGGTTGCTCGGTGGAGATAATGAGTTGGTCGGCGGGAGCTGGAACTTGTTTTGGAGGAGCTGGCTGAGATGAAATCTCCCCGTCAGCAGGCTGGGTAAGGATGATATCACCCACTACCAATAAAGATTCTTCTGAGGCAGCTTCGTCCTCTTCTTCATCCTCGATGGCTGAGGGAGGACCAGGGAGATGCTGTTGAAATAGCTCGGAGTCCTCGTTCACCTTCAATTCTTGCAAAGCAGCAACCCAGCCATCTCGAAAGTATTTTAAACTTCCATATTGCACCTGAGTCATCATAGAAGCTACTCCCTTGTTCCACCCCTTATCCCAACATGTGCTGAAAGAATTCATTATTGCCTTCTTTCTTTTCATTTTCTCCGAGGAGAGCTTCTCGGATAGAAGGTCCTCGGAGGCTTTCAGCTTGGCCTCCAACTCCTCCTTCTGACAATTTGCTTCGCGCAGAAGGGTCAACTCTTCTCAGCTGATTTCAGATTATTTTCAAGCTCCCCGAAGGTAGTGAGCTTCTCGGAGTATTTCTTATTCTCCCTCTCCATGTCCTTCACTTTATTTCTCAACTGCACCTTTTCTGTGTCAGATACAGCCAGTTTCTTCTCCCATTCACCTTTATCCTCGTCGTACTTCTGAAGGGATTCCTTCAGAGATTGGGCCAAACCCTGGAATGCATCCTCTACTCCAGACGAGGAGCTTAAAGCTTTGAGCGCTTCATCTTTCTTCACAATGGTGTTAAAGCAGCTCACCAGCTGAAAAAAGAAGGTAGTGATGAGTTAGTGCCGAGATACATATATTGATAGAAGGAAATAAGAATTCAAAATAAGAAGAAACTTACTGAAGCAATGTGACGAGTAGCTAGGGATGTCAGCATATCCCTAGGCATGTTTTCCTCGATGCCTTGGACTTCAGGAATAATCCAAGTCTTTACCGAGCTCATTGCAGAGCTCGGGGGAATAATGGTTGGAACACCAGCTCCGCTAGTTTGAAGCTGGGGAATGACTTCAGAAAAACTAACCGAGGAAGACTTCTTCAATCTCCTCGGTGTCTTCTCAACAACCTCAACCAAAGAAGAATTTTTGGTTGGAGAGATAGTGATTACTTCCACAGGCGCATCCTTCTGTACAGGAGCCACTGGGGGCTTCTCGGCGACCTTCTGAGGAGCAGCAGAAGGGGCAGCATCCATTCTCTTTGTCCCCTTTGGGACATCAGCTTTATTTCTCTTTCCATCTCCAGCAGAGGAGGTCTCTTCAAAGAGAGCAGGAACTCTTCTCTTTCCCATCTTCTGACTCAAAGGAATGTGAGAGTCTGGTGAAGAGTCTTCAGAAGCTGGCAATGGTTCGCTAATGCTAGCCACAGGACGAGCAGTATAAGAGGATGTATAGCTCCTGTACTGTAGCAAGTATGAAGCAGACCTAATGTGCTCGTCTGCAACCTTC
This sequence comes from Sambucus nigra, assembly GCA_949130495.1. Classification (NCBI taxonomy): domain Eukaryota; kingdom Viridiplantae; phylum Streptophyta; class Magnoliopsida; order Dipsacales; family Adoxaceae; genus Sambucus; species Sambucus nigra. The sequence continues at coordinate 273,405,635 of OX422207.1, read as the reverse complement.
TGATGCAAACTCCAGATATGTTTTAAATGCTTGATATTAACTTATGTTTCTTTTAGAGTTTTTCTCTTGCTGTCAACTACAAATAAAAACATAGTGAAATATCAGTCATACATTTTGTCAAACACAATGAAATCATAATTTCAAAAAACGAAATAAGATGAAAATAACCTATCCCATTGCCATATGGGGGGCATCTGGGACCCTCATATACTGCATCTCCAACCAAAGGGGCATGTTGCCAATTTTTTATAACTACTCCATGTTCAAAATAATCCCTGTTAGCATCAGGGAGGTTGACTACTAGAGCCCTATTTAAAAATCTAGTTTTTAAATAATAAACATTGTCTAAAATAGCCCATCTATAACAGTACATAATCTCAGGAATTCCTATACGAGTTCCATGAGTTTGATTTAACCTATACACCCCATTAACTATTCTCCATTTGTTGGGGGCTATTTTTGCAGGGACAACGTCGAAATACTGACAGAACTCTAAGCATAAAGGATTTGGTGGAAAAGAAAATCCACATTCAGCAATAAAGAGGCTAGGGAACCAATGTCCCTCAGCCAAATCAAAATAACTTGAAGGCTCAGAAGAACCTCCAAAATTACCCAAGATGGAATAGAGAAATCAGAACGGAATTTCTCAAGAGACTCAATAATGTAAACCATGATGAATAAAAGAAGAAGGAAGAAGAGCTTACAGGGAAAAAGGAGATCTGTTGACAAACAAACGAAGAAAGGGATGGACGCACAGGAGAGAGAAAAGCTATAGAAAACTCGAAAGCAGAAATTGAAAAGGTAGAAGACGATGGGATTGCCTCTGAAGCTTAAATACTTTGCCTTGGAAAACGGCGAAATAAATGATTACAAAAAGGAAACTATTACTCTACCGGCGGCTAAAAGGACAAAAAGGGAACGAAGATCGAAGGGCCTATAAAAATGCAAAATGGCGGATTCTGGGAATTTGGAAGGAAATTCAAATATGAAGAAAAGGGTCCTAAAACCCAGGAAGGTCATTTAATATTGCCATATACCGAGAAAGAATGTTCCATACTCCTCAAAGTTCAAAATATGAAACATTGGGGGCTTCTGTTGATACCAAAATTAGTATGCTGATGTGGACGAATAATAAGAAGACACGTATCAATCTACGTGGCACAATAGCAACGAGGAAGATTATTCCCTCGACCAACATACTCACTCCGAGCAACAGGTATACTCCGAGGAACGCAAGTCTTCCTAGGAACACTAACCCTCCGAGGAACTCTTATCCTCCGAGGAACTCCAATGCTCCGAGAAACTCTTGGACGACGAGCAACTAAGGCGGTTCGAGCTGCATCTCGACCGCAACATTAATTGTTAGATAATCAACAGTTCAACTATTTATTGAATGTTTATCATCTTGACGCACACGTTTGAAGAACATTAAATGAATTACCCTTTCATATGTGTATCATTTAATGTAACACCCTTTCATGTACAGCCTAAGGGCTATAAATACCTTATATCACCCTCATTCAAGGGGACCGGAATTTCTTGATAGCACTTGTAATCGAGAATTCCCAAACACTCAGCAATAACATAACAGTGGACGTAGGCCATTCATATAAGGCTGAACCACTTTAAAATCTTTTGTCTCATTTATTTATCTGTGATTAAATAATTAGAGTAATCTAGTTTTTTACATCAACATTTACCATGGAGACTGAAAAAAATTTCTTATGGGTTATATGATTATTTTTATGATGCCTAAAATGAAAAAAACAGCCAACAAAGTTTGTGCCTCTAAAATAAGTTTTGAACTTTTACCTTTAATAATTATAGTTTAGCCCCCAAACATTCTAAATATTATACTTTGAGATGGATAAAAATAAATTTCAGTATTTAAGTCAATCCGGAATCGATCAATAATTTCTTGAGAAATTAGAATTTGAACAATAATGAAACCCCCTGTGAAAAATATTTAAATAGGTCAATCCTATTTTTTTAGTTATGTACGTGAAATATTATTTCACATAAGATGCTATTGTTGAAAATTGAATTGTATACCTTTTTAGACAATTCATTTAGAGCCACTCGTGATTGAAAAATCAAATGAAAATTTGGTTTTTGGAATCAAACCAAAAATTTGATCGCCTTGGGCATGGAGAAGCTTTAAATCTCTTGGCCAGCTGTCCCACCCATCGAGGTGCCTACAAATCAGCGATCGGGGATTAGTCGAGGTGCGCGTATAGCTGGCCCGGACACCCCGTGGTATTAACCAAAAAAAAAAAAAGAAAATTTGATATTTAAAAATAAATAAAAAATTGTTATATGAAACAAATGAAAATTTGTTATATGGAATAAAATTAAAATTTGATATTTGAAATCAAATAAAAAATTAATATTTCAAAACAAACAATTTTTTTATATGAAATCAAATTTGATATTTGGAATCAAATGAAAATTTGATATTTCAAAAAACATAAAAATTTGTTATATGGAATTAAATTAAAATTTGATATAAGGATTCGAAGGTTAAATAATAAATATTTGAGCCTTGCATTATATTTACTACAAAACAAAATCATTCAAATCTTTTTTTAAGTGTTTATATGAAAGTGCAGATGGTAGTTTTCAGCCACACTAAAGTGATCGATGATTGAAAGAAAAAATCTGAAATTTTATGTTATGAATTTTGTTAGAATATCATCTCAGTTTTTTTATGATTATATATATATATATATATATATATATATATATATATATATACTGAAATTTCGTGAATTTTGGCATGCATATAGTATGATGAAATTATGAATATTGAGCTTTCAAATTTCTGAAAAGTGATTTGTGAATAGTTTATTATGATTTTTACCAATTTGATGCACAATGTCGAAATTTTTGGACAGCTTGTAGTAAAATTAGTTTATCTTAACTTACACTCAATGTTTTTAAGTGATTTCAATTTTGTATAAAACTAGACTCATAAAGGGTGAATTCTACATTTCATAAATTTTTACTAAGCGATTTGGTCGTGGTGAAATTTTAAACTTGAAGTTTTTGATTGAAATGTTTTGAACCTAAATATTTTCTTAGAAATTTGAACCACATTATTATTGCAAAAAGATTGCAAATCTTTTTTATATTTTAGCAGCTTTAAATTGGAAGGTTATGAAGTTCTAAGAATATTTTTGGTTCAGAAATGAAAATGAATTTTATAGAAATTATATAAGGTAGTATGTATATTGTGTAGTTATTTGTGCAACTTATGGAAATCATATATAATACTTTACATCTCATGTAAATGATATTATCATGATGAGTAGAGATATCATATGTCGGGGTTCATATTGAGTAAATAGAATCCATATGTCGAAATGATAATAATTGAAGGATTTTATGATAATTGAGTTGGGTGTAAATATAATCTTTACTTTGGTAAATATAGTCTAGCTGAATGATTTGGATTAGAGGTTTAAACTCTAGTACGAAATATTACCTCATACATTGTGAAAAATGATATATGAAAACGTATATTTCATTTCTTTAAGAAATAGATTGTGTAATCTATATGTGACTTTCAGACCCTTGAAAATCTGAACTTATGACTAGAATGAATGAATATGTATTTTCTGAATCGGCTATACTGGAAAGCATCAAGAATGTATTAATTTAAGAAATAAGATTAATTCTGATTTAATAATGAAACTATACAAATTTAGATTCCAATTTATGAATTGAAGATATAGTGGGGGCACATTACATGTAGCTTCTCAATGCTATACCTAGAGAAGGGGAGGGGGGGCACTCAAATGAGTACCTCTAAACTATAATTGAAGAACATTTTAATATAATCTAAAACTTTGATGTTCAATAGAACTCTTAATATTAAGAGTTGTGACATAAAAATAAAATTATACTTATGCTATTGAGAATGATTCCAAAATCCTTAGAGAAGTCATATCATAAATGTTTTATGGAATGAACTAGAAATTAGTTTATAGATGACTTATCTTATAAGGTTAAGATAATAAGGTGTATACACACCTTTTGAACGAATAATGAGACCATTAGAATTTATGAATATAATCTTTGTTTAATAGCAAAGATTCATCTATAGTTAAATAACTTAGTTATACATGATGCAAGTTAAATTTTTCTCATGAAAATGGAGATCTTAATTTAATTTGACTGCCATTGATACTATACAAGATGTTGAGTTAAAATTCAATGTATATAATATCGTTTTTTGAATGGTAACCTAGGTAAGGCAACTTACTTTGACCAACTTGAAGTTGGAGAATTTATTAATATGGAAGGTAATAATATACGGCATGATATTTTGATCATTTTGAAGTATCAAATGAGAATGAATTGAGAATAATATAAATCATGTTTATCATTAAGTATGTTTAAATATGAAATCACTACTAAATTTTTATGGAAGTATGATTAGAAAATATTTGGTTATGATATTTCGTTGCCAAGAAAACCAAATTTATGGTATGTCAAAGTGTTTGCATAATAAGTTTCGATGAAACAAAATTATTACTTGTTAATATTACAAGGCCAAATATGGATCATTAATAGATTTAGAACCTTGAAATACAAGAATATTTATTTATTAAAATATGTTGATTGTGAACCATCTTGTACTCCATATGACCCAAGTATGAATTGTTCAAGAACACTATATATAATGTTAAGAAAGTAGAATATGCGAACATCTTAAGTAATCTTTATTGAGCTATTAAATACAGTTAACATGGAATTAGTTATTTTGTGGGAGTACTATGAAGGTTTATAATTAAAAAGTGCATCCTTGTGCTATCAAGAAAGGTTATGTGTTTTGATAAGAACCATGAACCTATAATTGATTCTGAATCAATTAAGGGATATGTGTCTAACACATATTATGTTGTTGTCCTTTGGAACTCCTAGAAATATTAATTATTGACACAATTAATGATGGAGTTTATGGTGATACCATTAGCTATAGCTAGTGAGGAAATAAAAGGTTTAAATATCTATTATAAGATACCCTTTTATGACAAAGACAGACACTAATCCGCAACAATGATACCATTGCTATTGTAAAATTTTATAACCGTTATTATAACGGCATGAACGACAAATATGGTATAAGAACAACATAGTTTGAGAATTTAAAACTAATGAGTTGTGAGTGTGGATTATATTCGAACTGATGAAAACATAACCAAACTTATCCTTTGATGAAAGGACTGGTACAGGAGAAGGTGTTTCACACCTAGAAAGGGATATGACTAAATCTCGTTGATAGTTGAATCACTTGTGGTGGTAACCCAACTTATAAACTGGATATTCCAAGAAATAAGTTCAAAAAATAATATCAAGTCACAAGTGATATGGGTTGAATCATGCTAATTAATTGTAGACAGGGTTTCTGAGTCCATCCCTATGGAGAATTATATCCTGAAGTGAGTTGGTTGAGTTAATTACAACTTTTAACGAAGATATATAGCTCTACTTTGAGTGGGGTACCTAGTTACGGGAGAATCCTTGATAGACTCTTATGTGAATGTGAAAGTGTGACCACTTCATATGATAATTTTGGACAAATTTCCTAAAGCATGCACTCGGATAAAAGCACATGGTCGTAACATGTTGGCTTGAGGACTACACCTAAGTAGGGTTGTGTATGGGATATTATTAAAGTTAAAGCTCAAAACTATGGTTACTCTAGTACATTCTGAATCATCTTTGTTGCGTAAAGGTTCAAGACGAAAGATATATTTGCATATATACAATTCTTTGAATTATTGCTCAAAAAAAAATATTTTTCAAAATTTAAAAGTGGGGGATTGTTAGAATATGTCTAAACTTTTGAATACTTTTGAAAAAGTGAGAGACCAACTTTGAAGTGAGAGACCAACTTTGACATTTTTTACTAGGTTTCTAAGAAAGAGAGAACAAATAGGTTTAACACCTTACCTTTTCTATCCACTAATTAGTCTAATATCTCCACTAAAAACTCTCCTTTCGGCTCATAATTGTTAATTCCCCCAGCTACACATGGAAGGAGTTGTATATGAAAGGAATTTTAAAACACTTAGTTTTGTGAAGAGACGAAATATGAGAAATATGTAGTCTTGGCTCACACTTTGAAAAATAATCTCTCTCACTCTCTCTCTTTAAAAAAAATACACAACAAACTGCATTTTCTCTTGCATAAAATATTTTCTCTCTGCAACTAATTTTCTCTCAGAAATGTTCATTCCCCCACTTGAAATTATGTGATATTGAGCAATTGATTTGGTATGGGTATTAATATACCATATAATTACCGTGCATAGTTATATGAGACAGAGGAGATTCTGAGCTTGTTTTATCATGGGGATGGCTTGACTTTATACTACTTGCACTGAGAAGATAAAGCCATGAAACGTCTTACAGAGAGCAACCTAGTCCGCGACTCAGCCCAAAAATTTCCACTGTAGATTTATAAACAACTAGGGTAATATTATTTATTTTTATTGTGCAATATATATTTGGATTTCAAAGCATGCGGTTCATATTTGTGATAATCGTATGAAGTAACAATTTTATTTTTACCAATAAACTAAACTAAAATATTATTTATATTATTTAAGTTCTCCATAAAACTCTTTGGGATAATTTATAATTATAATATATAAATTGTCCTAACAACATAGGTTGGCATGAAACACTGTCTTTTTATATATTACAGATAACCTCACTTGGACAATAGGGGAGGGGGAACTAGCTGGATCCTGCTGAAGTAGTTTGTCTTGTGTTTTATTTGCAACTGTTGTTGAACTGTTACAATTCTGATTCATATTGAACCCCTTTATCAATGGTTTAGTAAAGGTAATGGAACTACGAAAACAAATGCTATCACGGAACCTTTTTATTTTATTTTATTGTACAAGAAAACGCTAAGGTAAAAATGCATGTATCCTTTCTTTTTTGGTATCGTTCCTGTATTTTCTAAAAAGTAACCCAATATGTACTTGGGTAACAACTACTAAACTGGTCCATAATGTCATAAAATTTGGCATATTGAATTCATACAAAACTAAATATTCTTAATCTTAACATTTATTTATATTGTTGTCACACTTATATATAACAAAAAAAAATTAATTTTCTAAATAGTAATTGTAGTAATATCATAATGTTTATTTTATTTAGAAATTTACATTAATACTTATTTGTTTTAAATGGGACCATAACTTGTGACCATATCTGAATTCATTAGGATTTTAATTTGAATTTGGATTTTGATGATTTGATATGAAATCTCAAGTTAATAATATTTTTAATATCTTGATTAAGGATACACTATGAATTCAAATTTGTTGACCCACCTCATAAGTGGGTTTTGATAACCCTTTAATTTCATTGGTTGAATCATTAAAATATGTAGGATCAAGGATAATTACTTACTTATTATTTTAATTTTTCATTCAATAAAATGATTTGATCAACATAATTCATTTTTAAGGTGGGTCAATAAATTTAAACTCGTGATTAGTATGGATAAGTTTCCTTCACAATATTAATTCCTATTAATAATGCCTTTACAAAAATAATAAGATGAAAACATGGAATTTAAGAGGCGAAAGGATCTTTTCTATGAAGAATATGCTTAGACTGATTATATGTGTTTGCTATTTACACAAAATGTGAGTCCCTTATTATGAAAAATAAATTTTGGTATGTGTTGGGGGTGTTAATTCATAGTTGATGGAAAGGATAACGTTATTGTCAAATGCTCTTAACTTATCAATTGTACACTAATTTAGATAAAATTTATATTACTTAAGCAATACATGAAGCTATCTAGGGGTAAATGATATGACGATTATCAACATCAGTTGATTACCAAATGTATCTAATAATTCTTTTTTCAAAGAAAGAAGATACCTCGTTATGGTATTAAGTATTTTAGTTAGGAATTAGTTAGTTTGTTTAGTTAGTTTTGTTGGTTAGAAGTTGTTAACAGTTGTACAGTTGGTTAGAGATATTTTAGTTTGTAATTAATTTTTCCTATAAAAGGAAGTAAACAGATTGTATACACCGCGTTGATAAGTGACAAAAATTCTTCTTTTCTTTTAATTTTATTCTTTTCCTCTTTGTTCTCATATTCTGCTCTTAATCTCCATTTCTATTATGAAATTATACCATTCAAACATGTGGTTTGACAATTGGTATCAATGCAACCAACCCTGGGAAAATCCAAGAAAATCATGACCAAAACTAGACAAGCACGGTTCCCAAAAAAAAATCCTATCCAAGAATGGCAGAGAAAACAAGAACAACATGATTCGTCTATGAAAAATTGGACAGAAACAATGTTCAACAACTTATATGATCAGTTAAAGAAGATGGAAAAGAGGATGGGTTGTCAATAAATTCATTAAGAAAACCAAAGTCGAGGGTTATGTGGCAAAAATCGAGCGTCTGTGTAGATACGCTAATTATTGTTATCGGTTTTTTATTGCAATGCAAAAAACCTAAACTTTAACTACACTCTTGTGGAGCACAATAGCTAGTCCGAGTACCAAAAATCCATAGAGAATGTTTGATATATGTTAATTGATTTATTACTTCTCAAATAAAAGTGTAAAAGGTGATAAAGGTGATGATGGTGTAAAAGGGAAAAAAGAGAAAAGGTTAACTACGCAATTAAAACTAAACAAAGATTAACAAAACGAGAATAGGATCACATCCCCACCATAGTCTAATCAACACGTGAAAGGGATTATGGTTAAAAAATATTTAGCCGAGCATACTGAATTGATTATAAGCATCAAACATGAAGAAACCCAATTCAAAAATAAAATATTAAACTCTCTCTCAAATATGGTCACAAATGGATTAATTTCGAAATATCGTGATAAACACTACCGTTGCATGACAAAAAAAAGTTAAACGCCTAATATTCCAACTTTAATGCACAAGGTTTCAATTAAATGCATTTCTAACCAAATCCTAAATTTCAAAGCTTAATTTATGTTAATGGTGGAAATGTAACCCCAACCCTTAAACTATGTACAACACATGATTAAAATAATAAATACTATAAATTAAAGGATAAATACAACTAATAAGCTAACAACAACTAATTAACAAAGAAAGTAAATAAGAGAACAAAGCTTAAAAAGAAAATGGAACTTTAATTAAAGAAAAGAGAAGATGAATAGTACTTGCATACATAAAAATGGGTACAAACCCTATGAATGGGAAAGAGAATGAAGCTCCCCCCGCCCTCCCCCCCCCCCCCCCCCCCCCCCCCCACACACACACACAAAAAAAAAACTAACCTAAAAATGACCCCCCCCAACAAATGAGAACAAAAATCCCTTCAAACAAAACCCTATGGTCAATCTTCTGTGACACACCGCCTAATTAAATACCGGATGATCAGTCCTTTATTAAATTAAAATCAAGGTGAACGGTTGGTTCATTCTTAGCATCACTGTCGCAAAATAAAAAATTTCAATTTAAACACCATAAATAATTAAGCTAAGTGTCAAAACAATTTAAAGTCTTATTCCAATTTTAAATTCCAACATGAAAACCTTTTTAAATAATCATCAGTTTAAGAATCGCATAAATGTTAAGGATGACAATCAACACAAGATAATTAAGCCGTCTAGATTAACCAAACCAAGTTAAAGAACCATAAATGAAATCATACTCACAAGAGCTAACTCCCAATGAGTACTGAATACTGGAAATATAAATAAATACAAATCTCTGACAAATCCAAACGGAATAGGAAATCGGGCGACACATGCCATAACTATGAAGAACTAAAACAAGAACTGAATCAATGAAGAGGTCGTCTAATGCAAGGGACTACAACTCCCACATAAGCTGCAGCACGTCCAATCCAAAGAACCTATTCCTGATGCCCCTGTGGTTGGGCACCTGTAATACATACATATATATAAAAGATAGAGAAAAATGACAGAAGACGGGTCAGAGCCCGAGTGTAAAACAGTTTTAAAAATATTTTAGCAAATATTTAAAATGCTTACCGGCTAATGTAACCACCATTTTAGTATGCGACACTCTCTTGAGAATTTTCACCTCTCATCTAGTGTGCACGCCTACCGTCTACTAAATCTCATAAGTCCATCTAACTTATCGCCCATAAGTTTTATTTTGAGAAATAATAAGGTTATGATATTTAGTTTAGAGGTCAATCTCTTCAAGATTTCTTACGTTACTTAGAACAACTCAACACCGTTACAAAGTTCCCGAACACTTGTTATAAAGTTGGAGAATTTATTCATTACTTAACTACTTATACGCACAATAGAAAGTTTCCATATATACGTATATATATTAGTCACTCATATAATATATATACTATCGCCACCGACATAAATCTATGGTGCTGACATACTCTGCTATCAAGTTCCCATATCTCTCGTACTAAGGGAAATACTAGTTCGGAATCACTCTAGAAACGTATTAAAACAATACACACAAAATGGAGGCGAACCATAGTTCCAAGTCACTAAGAGGTCAGCACATACCTCTCACGTCTCTTAGGACCATCTAACTATCATTCTCAGATAGCCTGTACCAAGGAATCCTATGTTCTAGGGTACGAGTCAATATCCCCCATAAAGGTCCCATCGAGATAAGACTGTACCGGCGCGGCAACCTCCGTGATAGCAAGTAGTGCAGGTATGATTATTCACAAATATAGTATATAATATATGTACACAGTCACACGGGCACATATATAGCTATTAACATTTTCCAATTAGGTTCGCCCATGACCCTTAATTATTATTAATCGTACTTAGTACAATTTTACCCAATTATCTCGCGTAAAGGATTTATCTCTTTTATTCTCAATTATAATCATTAGATACTTACTTCTCATCTCTCGAAGTATTCTCTCTTACTAAATATAATTTCAGTAGGTACACCCCCTCTAACCTTCTGGTCTAAGTCTTTCATAAGTCTCTCAATTCTTTAGTGAACGTATGCACAATTTCCAATGTGTGACGAAACCCCCAATTAACCCACAATTCCATCCCATATAACAATTCACTCAACGGAGTTTACTTAGACCCTACTGGTCCTTTTCATGACCCATTATACTCTTTAAATGATCTTCAAGGGTTCCTACGTATTTTATCCGGATTAAACGAAAAGGGGAAAATATGTAGTTTTTCTGGAGAGGTCGATTGATTGAGGAAAGGGGTCGATCGATTGACACTCTTGGGTCGATCGATCGATCAAGCAGGTATTCTGAATTTTGCCATTGTTAACTACGAGTTTTCTTCTCCAACCTCAACCAAAACTCCATTAACGATCCCCAAACTCCCAAACAAATTTACTACTGGTTACATATACCTATATACATGATTTCATACGTGAAGCATGTACAAATTCATCAAAAGTATTGAATTAAATGGGTAATTCATCATAATTATCAAGAACCCTAATTTTACATTAAACTTCCATTATTCTAATTCTTTTTCCAGATTTCTCACTTCTAAACCAATGCAATTTCGTGGGTGATCATCTACATATGTTGGGATTTCCAGAATATATCTATCTCCTCTAAAACATGTGATTTAAATTCCCTAAATCATCAAATTATTATATGAAACGTATGTTTAACAATCCTATTCTAACATGGGTGAAATATTAACTAAAAAGAATAGCAAGATAGATACTTTCCTGGGATTCGAATGTCTAATTTGTTGATGATAAGGATATGGTTGCGTTCCTCGTCTTACGATCTATGTTAAGGTGGTGGTGGTGGTGCAATCGAATTGGTTCTTGACCTTGGATTTCTTGGAAAGCTTTTCCTTCCTTCCTCTCACTGTCATCCTATCTTTTTTAGAGTGTTAACCCTAGAAGACTCTTTTAATAACTGATAATAATGTCCCATTTTCGTCATTTAATTAAGGCCTAATTTGAAAATGACTAAATTGCCCCTTCGGGGTGCCGATTAGGCTTTAAAACGTTCCAAGACGCAAACTAAACCACCAAGTACTCTTTTCTAACCATTTCGACCCTTCCGGACATGTTGGCGCACTCAAAATGACCATACGGGCGACTTTTAATTTTTACACTTTTTATAATAATAATTTAGTCCCGACACGACACAGACGCGTCCTGACTTATTGTTAAATTATTCACTCGTGATAATTTTTATAAATTTAATTATACATATTACTTTACCCATTAAGTAATATTCAACAAATTCCCAATAATTACTAACTCTCATCACGCTAGTAAATATTTAAAAATAATTTTCGGATTTATATTAAATTAATATCTCAATTTAAATTTAATAAATCTTCAAATTAAAAGCCATAAAAATGCGGGGTATTACATACTTCCCCCCTAATAATGGAATTTCATCCCAAAATTCAGAAAGTAAGGCATACCTGGTGAAAATAGATCTGGATATCTTTCGCGCATATCTACCTCGCGCTCCCAAGTAGACTCCTCCACATTATGATGCTCCTACTCAACTCGTACAAGTAGAACTACCTTCGACCTCCATTTCCTTTCTCTATGGTCTAGGATAGCCACTCGTCTCTCCTCGTAAGAGCTATCGGGCTGTAAGTCAATCTCCTCTATCGTGATGCGAGTGTGGGCCACATTATCCCGAAGATATCGTCTCAATGATGAGATGTGGAATACGTCATGGATGCGGTGCAAGTGCTCTGGCAACCCTAATCTGTATGCCATCAGCCCAATCATCTAGATAATGGGAAATGGTCCCATATATCTCGAAACCAACTTTCCCTTCTTCCCAAATCTCATTACCCCACTCATAGTACACACCCGCAGTAATACTTGGTCCCCTATGCCAAACTCTCAAAAAGACCGTTTTGCATCGGCGTAGCTTTTTTTACGGTCCTGGGCTACCCGAATGCGACTCCTGATAAGCTCAATCCTAGCTGAAGTATCCTGAATCACCTCTAGTCCGAGCAATTTGTTGTCCTCCGCCTCTAGCCAACAAGAGGGAGAACGATAAGGCCTACCATACAGCGCTTCAAATGGGTCCATGTCGATCGTGAACTGATATGAGTTATTATAAGCGAACTCCACCAATGGAAGATACGACTCCTAACCTCCTTCAAAATCAAGAACACACATGCGTAGCATATCCTCCAGCATTTGATTGGTACGCTCTGTCTGTTCATCCATCTGTGGGTGGTAAGCTGAACTCAACCTCAATTCTTTACCCATGGCCTCCTGAAAGCTCTCCCAGAAGCGCGACACAAAATTTTTGTTTCTATCAGACACAATATCCAGGGCCACCCCATGTAGCCTAACAATCTCAACAATGAATAATTATGCATACCATGGCCCGTGGTGTAGTCTGTTCGTACTGGCAGAAAATGTGCTACCTTGGCCAATCGATCCACTATAACCCATATGGAATCATGATCCCACTGTGATGTAGGCAAACCAGTAATGATGTCCATAGAAATACTCTCCCACTTCCACGTAGGTATCTCCAACGGCTGAAGTAACCCTGGCGCTCTCTAGTGGTCCACCTTTACCATCTGGAAGGTAGAACATTTGGACATGAACTCAGCAATGTCCTTCTTCACCCCACTCCACTAGTACTGCCTCATATCATGGTACATCTTATCCCCTCCAGTATGTACTGCAAATATGGATCCGTGCGACTGCATCATCACTGCATGGCCTAAGTCTTCTCCCTCCGGGACTACCTATAAGTTTAGAAGGAGATTTAAGTCTAGAAGTTAGTTTTATATTTCTCAGTGTCTTGAAGTACATCGAAGCTACTGTTTATATACAAGTGTACAGTTATATCATAACTAGAAGTCCTATTTCTAAGGTGGGGATCGTGGACTGGACTTATTAAAAAACATAAGTTATTGTTGATATTACCGAGAATATGGGATAGCAGGTGTGATTTGGTCTTGATCAGCTTGAGTACTTTCCTGTAAATGTGGAGAGTGGGTTAATAGTCCCCTGCAAGATGATGGTGGAGGAGACACGATCATCAGCTTGTCACGTAAAAAATTGAATTTAGCAGTAGGAAGTCCCTTTGTAAAAATGTCAGCAATTTGATCATTTGTCGAAATGAATTGGACTTGAAGTTTATTCTTAGCAACTTGCTCCCGAACAAAATGAAAGTCAATCTCGACATTCTTAGTACAGGCATGAAATACCGGATTTACGGATAAATATGTAGCGCCAATGTTGTCACAGCAAAGTATGGGTGGTGGATCTAGAGAAAAACCGAGTTCATGTAAGAGTGAATGGAGACAAATAATTTCAGTAGTAGCATCTGCCATAGACTTATATTCAACTTCGGTAGATGAGCGAGATACGGTTTTGTGTTTCTTCGAGTTCCATGAGATGAGATTGGATCCTAAATAAATAGCAAAGCCACCCGTAGACTTGCGATCATCAACACAACCCGCCCAATCAGAATCGGTAAATGCTTGAATGGTAAGAGATGAGGACTTAGTTAGATGAAGCCCGTGAGATGATGTGGCATTAAAATAACGAAGAATTCGCTTCACAAGTGCCCAATGTGTATCAGTGGGTTGATGTATGAATTGATATTCTTTGTTGATCACAAAGGTAATATCGAGACGAGTAAGGGTGACATATTGGATAGCTCCCACTGCCTGGGGGTATGGAGTGGGGTCGAGTAAAAGGGTACCAACATGTTTGGATAATGAGAGTGTACTTGAGATTGGGGTAGTAAGTGGTTTGGAGTTGGACATGCCATGGCGCTGTAGAATATCCTGAATATATCGATGTTGGGACAAATGAAGGCTAGTGGATGTGGTTGTGACCTCAATGCCAAGGAAGTAATGAAGTGAGCCTAGATTTTTTAGACTGAATTCTTGACCAAGTGAAGTGATGAGTGAGTTAATGCGTATTGGGTTATTGCCTGTGAGAAGGATATCATCAACGTAAATGGGAAGGAATATGATGTCGATCCCGACTTTGTAGATGAAGACGGAAGAGTCTGTCTTAGAACCCACAAAAATTTTAGTTATGAAATATTGAGTGAGGCGATGAAACCAGGCCCTAGGTGACTGTTTTAGACCGTAGAGAGAGCGGTGAAGTTTGCACACAAAATTGGGCCGTGTATAATCTTTAAAACCAGGAGGTTGTTCCATGAAAACATCCTCACGAAGATAACCATGGAGGAATGCATTATTGATGTCCAATTGAGTGATACTCCAATTATTTGAGACGACAATGGAAATGGCAGTCCGGATGGTTGTCGCTTTTATGACAGGACTAAAAGTTTCATGAAAATCAACACCATGTTCTTGGTGAAAACCCTTTGCTACGAGGCGAGCTTTGTAACGCTCAAGAGTCCCATCAGATTTGCGTTTAACACGATAAACCCATTTGCAACCTATGATATTCATATTTGGTGTGGGTGGGACTAGTGTCCAGGTATGATTGTGAATGAGAGCATTAATTTCATCGCTCATGGCTCTACGCCATTGCGGGTCCTTGGTAGCAGAGGAAAAACACGTAGGCTCAGG
This sequence comes from Sambucus nigra, assembly GCA_949130495.1. Taxonomy (NCBI): domain Eukaryota; kingdom Viridiplantae; phylum Streptophyta; class Magnoliopsida; order Dipsacales; family Adoxaceae; genus Sambucus; species Sambucus nigra. Next base: position 273,390,108 of record OX422207.1, on the reverse strand, counting down.
TATATGTAGGGTGGTAAAATGAGATTCTGGGTTAATTGGAGCAGGAGCAGGAAGGTGAGAGCGTAACTTCATCGGGTGAGTGCGGGGTGGATTGGATGTAAGTAAAATACCGAGGTCAATTTCAAGGTTAATGGCTAGGGGTTTTGAGTTGCAAAGAAGGAGGGTTGGTTGGTTTGTTGGGTAGGGGAGTGGTTGGTCACTGCGAACAGGTTGCTGCGTGGTAGTGACTGGTGAGGTGATTGGCTTGGGATTAGTTTCTAGTGGTGGGACAGATGGAGGTGTCGAGGCAGTGATGGTCTGATGGTTTGAGGAGGAGGTTGTTGGGTGTAAATGGTGAGGTGGGAGCACGGTATTGGGTGCAATAGACCATGGGATAGATGTAGGAGTTGAGACTGGTAAGCAGGGGCTGCTATTAGAAAATGGAAAAACATGTTCATCAAACCTTACATGGCGGGCATAATAAATGCGTCCAGTAGCGGGATGTAAACAACGATACCCATATTGATTTGAGCTGTACCCAAGGAAAATACAAGGATATGATCTATAATCCATTTTGTGAGAGTTATATGGACGTAAGAATGGAAAGCATAAACACTCAAAAATTTGCAGAAAAGTGTAATCTGGTAATTTGGAGTGAAGAACATGAAAGGGAGATTTGTTGGAAAGAGTTCTAGTAGGCATGTAATTTATGAGAAGGACAGCGCATTCATAGGCAAAATGCCAGTATTTTTTAGGAATGGAGGCTTGTGCCATAAGAGTGAGGCCGGTTTCAACAATATGTCGATGGCGACGCTCAATAAAACCGACTTGTTCATGAGTGTGAGGACAGGAATAACGATGATGGATACCACATGCTCTAAAAAATGGGTCTAATTTGCGAAATTCACCACCCCAAGTTGTTTGAACATTTTTAATTTTAGTGTTAAATTACCTTTCAACCATGCTTTGAAATGTAGAGAATATAGAATAAACATCAGATTTTTGCATCATAGGATAAAACCAAATAAAATTTGAAAAATGATCCACAAAAATAACGAAGTATTTATGACCATTACATGACATGGTGGGAAATGGTCCCCAAACGTCACTAAAAATTAAATGTAAAACAGATGACGATGATTTTTCAGGACTCATCAAAGGTTGTCTGGATGATTTTCCCATTTGACATGCGACACAGACAGTGTTTGTAGTTGAAGAAGCAAATGGTAGCTTATTTTGATGAAGAATACGATGAAGGACTTGAGAGTGAGGATGATCGAGACGTTGATGCCAACAGGTTGTGGTAGCTTTCACAGCATGGTAGACTTCGGGAGGAGAGGACGGAAATGGTGGTGACAACTTGTAGAGACAATTTTTACTCGTGCCTTGGAATAAGGGCTTCTGGGTACGGCGATCCTTGACAACACAAAAGTTAGGATGAAATTCAAAATAAACATTATTATCACGAGTAAATTTTTGGACAGAAAGAAGAGATTTAGAAATGGTAGGGACGTGTAAAAAATTATTAAGAGCAAGAGTAGAAGTGGGAGTAGAAATTGATGATTGACCAATGTGAGTGATAGAGAGACCTTTACCGTTGTCGATGTGAAGAGTGTCAGGACCATTGTAGGTGTATGGGTGTTGGAGGTTAGTGAGGTCTGGAGTCACATGGAAGAACCAGTGTCGAGAAGCCACGTGGTTATGGGTGAAGCTGGAGTTGGAAGTTGGCCAGGTTAGGAAGAGGGTGTGTGTGTGTAGTGGGTAGTCAGAAAGGTTGGGCGAGACACTGTGAAGCGATGTGGACATAAGTGTGCTAGGTGGGTGAAGTCATTGTAGATTTGACATTTGAATTGGTAGTTGGGACGATAAAAGGAAGAGCGTCCACGTCCACGACCACAACCACGACCAAATCGTCCTCTTGCGTTGTTGTAATGAGGAAATCGGGGTTAATGTTGGTAGGTATGAGAATTTTGTGGAAGGGAAGGGTTAGGCGTGGTGTTATGGGAGGTTGGAGGATTAGTGAAAGAGGTGTCAAATGTAGGTTGGATAGTTAAGGAAGATAGGTGATCCTCATTGATGAACTCATGACTGAGGAGCAGAGAATGCAGTTCAGAAAATGTCACAGGCATGGATCAAGCAGTGAGGGTGGTTACTAGGTCTTTAAACTCTGTACGAAGCCCTTTAAAAATATGAATATTGAATTTTGCTGGAGATGGAGGGTGTCCTGCAGCGCTTAATTCATCGGAAATTAATTTTGCCTTCTGGAGATAGGTGGAGGCTGAATCGTCGCCTTGAGAAAGTTTGTGAAGATGTAGGTGGAGATTGAGAATTCTAGTTTCTGATGGAGAGGCAAGAGCATCTTGAATATATTTCCATATTGCTTGAGATGTTGGGAGACCAATAACTAGAGGAAAAATTTCTTTTGAGAGAGATGACAGTAGTATGCTCATTATTAGCTTGTCCTGTTGCTGCCATAGTGCAGCAGATGCTGCATCAGATGGACATTGAGAAGTGCCATCGACAAATCGAAAAAGGTTTTGACCAACAAGGAAGGGCTCCATTTGTGTTTTACAGAACAAATATGTTGTTGTCTAGTTTTAATGAGATATGATGCTGACCAGTGTTAAGAACAGTTGATGGTGATGAATTAGAAATATCAGAATTTGAGGAGGTAGCCATGTTAGGCTCTGATACCATGTAAGTTTAGAAGAAGATTTAAGTCTGGAAGTTGTTTTTATATTTCTCAGTGTCTTGAAGTACATCGAAGCTACTGTTTATATACAAGTGTACAGGTATATCATAACTAGAAGTCCTATTTATAAGGTGGGGATAGTGGAGTGGACTTATTCAAATACATAAGCTATTGTTGATATTATCGAGAATATGGGATAAGAGGTGTGATTTGGTCTTGATCAGCTTGAGTACTTTCCTGTAAATGTGGAGAGTGGGTTAACACTACCAATCTCCTATTAAATCTCAAACCCTCATCAGAACTCACCGAATAGGACTCATCACCCTCAGCTAAGAGCCGTATAATCTGCTCCTGGCAAAAAGTATCCGCTGCTTGTGCTTGTAACACCCTCGTAATAATATCGAGTGTAACAGACATAACAGATATAAAGGAACGGGCTACCGCGTCCAGGTGACCCAATTCTTTCCACTTCTCTCTCCACACTTCCTCTACATCACCTATCGATCTAAGGCTTAATGCATCACTAACCACGTTAGCCTTCCCCGGATGGTACTTATCTCGAACTGGTAGTCCTTCACAAACTCCAGCCACCTGTGCTGACGCATGTTCAACTCTTGTTGAGTGAACAAGTATTGTTGTGACTTGTCATCTATGAATAAGAGAAACTTCTCCCCCAACAAGTAATGCCTCCAAATTCGTAATGCAAATACGGCCGCTGCTAGCTCTAGGTCGTGGGTAGGGTAATTCCTTTCATGAAACTTAAGCTTGCGGGAGGCAAAAGATGTAGCCTGCTCTTCCTGCTGAATTACTCCCCCGAGTCCCCGTAAAGAAGCGCCAGTGTACACCCAGTACTCCACTCCCGACTTGGTCAAAGTAAGAACTGGTGCCGAAGTCAACTTATCTTTCAACTCATCAAAAGCCAATTGACAAGCATCAGCCCAATCATACGGCACTCCCTTGCGAGTCAGATTCGTCAAATGGACCCGCTATCTTCAAAAAGCCTCGGATGAACCTCCTGTAGTACCCGGCTAACCCTAAGAAACTACGCACCTCTGTCGGTGTCGTGGGTTGTCACCACTCCCTCACTACCGACACTTTGCTCGGGTCAACCGATATCCCCAATTCTGACACAACATGCCCCAAAAATTGTACCTCCATAACCAAAATCCTCACTTCTCATACTTAGCATACAGATGATGCTCTCATAGAGTCTGAAGAAGCTGCCTCAAGTACTCGGCATGCTCCTCCTTAGTCTGCGAATACATCAGGATGTCGTCTATGAAGAGTATGACAAACTGAACTAAGAACTCTCTGAACACTCGATTCATCAGGTCCATGAATAAGACTGGAGCATTTGTCATTCCAAATGGCATGACTCTGAACTCATAGGACCCATATCTCATTAAGAAATTAGTCTTCAACACATCATGGTCCCTAATCCGTAGCTGATGGTATCCTGATCTCAAATCTATCTTCGAAAAGAAAGTTGCTCCTTTCAGTTGGTCGAACAGGTCACGATTCGAGGCAACGGATATTTATTCTGTATCGTAACCTTGTTTAGCTCTTGTTAATCCACGCATAACCTCAGTGAACCGTCTCTCTTCTTCACAAACAACACCGGAGCCCCCCAAGGCGAGGTTCTCCTACGAATGAAGCCCTGACCTAACAACTGCTCTATCTGATCTCGTAACTCCCTCATCTCTGCTGGAGCCATACGATACGGTGCAAGTGCTATCGACCGAGTGTTTAATATTATGTCTATGACAAAATCTATCTCTCGACTGGGGGTAGGCACGGTATCTCTTGGAATACATCAAAAACTCACAAGCGAATGTAATCGATTCCAGGGGAATCAAAATCTCCTTAGTGCTATCCTCCTCTATATAATACAAATGGGTGAAAGATCCTCCTTCTGGGCGAGGCATCGCCACCAAAAACATCTCCTGCCCCGGAATGGCAAAGAAAATACTCCTACCGAAATAATCTATCATGTCTCTGTACACAGCGAGCCAATCCATGCCAATAATGGCGTCATGCTCATGCATATCTAAAACTAGCATGTATGCAGGTAAAATCAAGCTACCAATCTCTATACCTACACCCTGGCATATAAAGAAAATCAAAGATCCATTTCCCAGTGGTGAGTCTACGCATGTCATTGTACTCTCTGTTGTGTTTAATAACCCTAAGGCCCGCACAAAATGAGTAGCTATAAAATAGTGCGATGCCCCCGTATCAAATAAAACTCGACCCATAGTGTCATGTATAGGAAACGTACCCTCAATCACGGGTGGCGCCTGAGGTGCTACTGCCTGGTGGACGTTATAGATACGTCCTTACTGCAGTTGCCCCTACTAAACTGGGGTCGTTGGGATGGCTGGTAGAGCTGGCATCTGAGCTGGCGCTGGGAGGGAGGCTGGAAAGAGTGGCCTCTGCGACTCATTATGGGCACCCTGCTGCTGTGGGACCCTATCCCCCTCTGGGTAATCCTGACGCCTATGGCCATTCTTGCCACATCCAAAACATATGCCCCTGAAGTTACCTCCCCTTTGCCCCTGCTGACCACGACCCTGTTGGCTGTCACCACCCCACCACTAGCCCTGCTGAAAACGTTGCTGGCCTTGATAGCCCTGCTACTGACGGTGTTGGACCTGTTGGCCATAATGACTGGACTAGCCCTGCTGGCCCTATCTAAATCTCCCAAATCCCTGCTTAGAATCACCTGATCGGAATCGCTTGGCAAGATCCCCCTGATGGGAACTCTGCTCACTGTGATGGGTCTGCCCTTGGGCTGCTGGTGCCCTACCAGTACTACTACCCCCTGTCCTGCCCTGTTGACTGGACTCCCCTTCTTATTTGTTCCCCTACTGATGAAAGAGGTGATCCTGATATTGCAACAGAGCGGCGTTGAGTACATCAGTATAAGTACACAACGATAGATTGCCTATGAGGTGCTGACGAATCCTCCAGGCCAATCCATCTAAAAACAACAATATCTTCTTTTCCTCAGTGGGTGCCTTATCCGTAACTATAGTGAGAAGTCTAGTGAACTCGTCCTCATACTCAGCAATGGTCATACTCTCCTGCTTGAGATTCAGTAACCTTCGCCTCATCTCAGTTTGCACGGCGGATGGAAAATACTTGCGGTCAAATTGTATCCAAAATGACTGAATCGGTATGCTGTCCCTCTCCTCCAAGGTGGTGGTGGACTCCCACCACTACAAAGCGTCCCCCACTAGCTTGAAGGAAGCCAGTAAATGTCTCTGCATGTCAGTGCACTCATACATGCGTAGATGCCTCTGGATATCCTTCTTCCATTGCCTGGCGACTACGATGTCCGAATTACCCGAGAACTCCGGAGATGCCCCTTCTGAAAGGCATCCCTGACCCGATCCCATGCAGTGGGAAGATGTGCTAGTACTAGCGATACTGCCTGAACCTGGGAAGGATCCTGCTGCACCACCGCTAATGCGACATTCACCGCCTAAGCAATAATAGCGACTGCTTCAGTTGCATTCATCATTCCCTGAGCCGGAGCTGCTCGGACTGGGCATTTCTTTCTCAGGGTGTTCATCTCGGAGGCATCTAAAATGAGAAGAAAGTTTATTAGTCTACAATTATCATCAAATCTCAAATAGCTGAAGACGTAAGAGTAAACACAAGAATACAATAGACCTAAAATAGGGCTCTACATCAAAGACGCTAAGCTGAAAGAGAAATAAGCTGAACAGATCCTAAAGGACACTAGAACCTGATGCTCTGATACCACCTGTGACACCCCGCCTAATTAAATATCGGGTGATCAGTCCTTTATTAAATTAAAATCAAGGTGAACGGTTGGTTCATTCTTAGCATCATCGTCGCAAAATAAATATTTCCAATTTAAACACCCGAAATAATTAAGCTAAGTGTCAAAACAATTTAAAGTCTTATTCCAATTTTAAATTCCAACGTGAAAACCTTTTTAAATAATCATCAGTTTAAGAATCACATAAATGTTAAGGATGGCAATCAACATAAGATAATTAAGCCGTCCAGATTAACCAAACCAAGTTAAAGAATCATAAATGAAATCATCCTGACAAGAGTTAACTCCCAATAAGTATTGAATACTACAAATATAAATAAATACAAATCTCTGACACATCCATACAGAATAGGACATCGGGAGACACATTCCCTAACTATGAAGAACTAAAACAAGAACTGAATCAGTGAAGAGGTCATCTAAAGCAACGACCTGCAACTCCCACATAAGCTGCAACACGTCCAATTCGAAGAACTTATGCCTGACGCCCCTGTGGCTGGGCACCTGTAATACATTCATATATATAAAAGAAAGAGAAAAATGGCAGAAGACGGGTCAGAGCCCGAGTGTAAAACAGTTTAAAAAATAGTTTAGCAAGTATTTAAAATGCTTACTGGCTAATGTAACAATCATGTTAGTATGCGACACTCTCTTGATAATTCTCATCTCTCATCTAGTGTGCACGCCTATCATACCTCTAAATCTCATAAGTCCATCTAACTTATCGCCCATAAGTTTTATTTTGAGAAATAATAAGGTTATGATATTTAGTTTAGAGGTCAATCTCTTCAAATTTCTTACATTACTTAGAACAACTCAGTACCGTTACAAAGTTCCCGAACACTCGTGACAATTTTTATAAATTCAATTATACATATTACTTTACCCATTAAGTAATATTCAAAAAATTCCCAATAATTACTAACTCTCATCACACTAGTAAATATTTAAAAATAATTTCTGAATTTATATTAAATTAATATCTCAATTTAAATTTAATAAATCTTCAAATTAAAGCCATAAAAATACGGGGTATTACACCTTATAAATAAAAAAATCAAAATTTGGGCTCGAATCTATTCTGTTAAGGAGCCGAATCTATTTGGCTACATGGAAAATTCATTTCTGGTCCAAACTGAATCGATTCCCAAAAGTGGGCAAATCGATTCGCCCCTGATAGTTTGCATTTTTCATCCCGGATCAACATACAGAAAATATCGTAACCTCTTCATTATAAATTGGAATTATCTGCGATCGGAGGCTACACGAAGCTAACTCAGAAGGCTACAACTTCCAAGAAGACATTAGGGAAAAAACCCAAATGATGAAATGACTAAAATGCCTTGAATATGCCCTTAATGATGGAATTTTCCCTAAATGCGACCAAACTTCGCGCTAAGCACTTTAATACCTGCCAAAACTCAATTATACCTCTCAAAGCATATAAACATACATAAAAGAGGTTGTCTAGTTAATGAGCATAAATATAGGAATTATGGTACCCAAGAGGATAAAATACATAAGTATAGAGGGTAAATAAATACAATATTCGATACGAATCACACTCCCTAACTTACACATTATTAGTCCCTCATAATGAAATTCGAAGAAATGAGACTACAAGTAAACCACAATAGATGAGATATGTACAAAGGAGATAAATACCACTTTCGCGAACGAACGATTATATTTAGCACATGCAATAAGTCATTAAACTCCTAGGTTACTGTAACACCCCGCTTAATTAAATACTGGGTGATCAGACCTTTATTAAATTAAAACATAATATCCAGATTGGTTCATTCTTAGCATCACTATCGGGAAAAAAATTAATACGTACTAACCACCTAGTATTTGAAAAGATGATGTCAAATTTTATCCTTATCATTAACATTCAATGATATATAAATAATTAAATAATTTAAATATCACATTCACCATTCTAAATAAATCAACATCACAAATAAGGAAAAATAACTAAATCCAATACAATATGATGGAGGTAAACACACAGTCTGAAATACCAATACAATAATCCATAATTAAAATTCTAAATGTGTAACTGAAAATAAAAGAGTACAGTGTCTCTGGAACAATTACTAATGGGAGATGGGCAACATGCCCGACTGAAATAAAACAATGAGTACATCAGATCTACAAGAAAATGGAGGAGTCTAACAACTAGAACCTGAAATCGTCCAGAGCAACTGCAGCAACGAAAAATAGAAATGAACTCCTAAGTTGAGCCTCCCTGTGGCTGGGCATCTAAAAATGGTTTTTACAAAAAATAGATTTGGGAAAATGGGCTAGAGCCCAAGTAAAAATATTTAAAATTCAGTAAATATTTAAAATGCATAATTAGCAGTTAGTAGATACATGTTAGGTTTACAGTTCTCACTTGAGGTCCTCACCCCTCCACTAGTGTGCACGCATAACGCATACTCCTAACCCGTCCTTGTTATTATGACACCCCACCTAATAAAATACCGGGTAATCAGTCATATATCAAATTAAACAGGAATCTCATCTGGTTCGTTCTTAGCATCACTGTCGAAAACTTTTTAAAACTTACAAACCACCTAGTATTTAAAAAACATGGTGCCAAATTTATCTTTTTATTTAAGCCCAATCCAACAATGCAATACAGTTTTAAATAACCAACACATAAATAGAAGCTAATCATACCACAAGTCTACTAGAAGTATTAGCCGAATAACATCGACTACAAGCAAACCAAAAAGGTCCAAAGTATAAAAGAGAATACTGATACATACCAAACTGAATATAAATGTACAATCCCAACGGTACAACTGATATGTCCTTATCTAGAAAGAATGAGATAGGCGTCTAAGCAAATATAACGCAGCATCCAAATATACTACAGCTGCGTATCCCTGGAATATAACAATTATGGCGTCCCTGTGGCTAGACACCTAAAAGATTTTGAAAATATTTTATAGTAAGGGTTAGAACCCAAAACATTTGAAAATATTTAGCAAGTTAATTTAAATGTACGAAATTAAAATGCATGAATGCTCTTCATATTTAAGTTTGTGCTGTACACTCTCTTGAGGACACCTCACCCCTCCACTGATGTGCGCTCCTAACGTTCTATACATGACCCACCTATCTAACCACCTCTTAACTAGTCTTGTCACATATATTACACTATCTCCCACTACTCTAATCCTAGTGGGTTTAGTATATTTTATAAGTTATTAATCTTGTTAACTTATTTAAGTCATTTCTCATTTAATGTCATATAACATTCTCACGAGTTATACCACTTATACATTTCACATCGCGTATATGAGTTTATAAGTTGTTATTCACACTAACTTATTTAATCAATTCCCATTTGATACCATATAACCGTTTCACAAGTTATATTAATTATACATTTATACCATGTATATATATCCGTATATAATAATGCACTATATATACGTATAACTATATCTTAACATTCACACGCATGTCGGATATAAATACTATCACCCAACATGTAGGAGGCGATCATAGTTCCCCCCGTAAGTGCCCGTTCCATACCATAACGGCCCATCCCTATAAACAGACGGTATGACCTGGGGATTATGCTCACCCTGTATTCACTAGCCAGGGTACTCAACCACATCGCACAACCTCCTAAGATAACATTAATAATGATATGATTATCATATATATACTACTCATTATCGTGTGTGTGTGTATATATATATATATATATATATATGTTGAATCCAGGCTACCAGTGTACTAGGTCCGCACACAAGCCTTATGCTTTACTATAAATATTATTCACACAAATATTTATATATCATATATATACTCCGTATCACCGAATATATATATAGAAATCTATGCTACCAGTGTACTATGTCCATACACAAGCCTAAATCTTGCAAGTCTATGGTTCGACTTCATTTCAATTAATTTTACACTAATTAATTTCATTATCTTGATGTCGCCCTATCAATTATACCCAGACTCTTTCTCAGCCCGAAATTTAAAATTCCCAATCCATCATTCGATTTCATTCAATTAAGTCTACCCACTTCATTAACAAGGTTTCAAATCACTCAATCATAAACCTTAATTCTCCAATTTAATTAATCCTCTAATTTATCCAAGGGTGATTATTTACAACTTAAAACCCTAAATTAAAATTTGCCCCACGAATCTACCCAGATTTTTAAAATGCCATTTTGGAGCATTTTGGAGCCGTTTTTGGAGAAAACTCATGAGAGAACAAAATGTAGAAAATGTGATTTTCTATAGGGCTTAGCAGACAGAATCGTCATTAAAGCTATAAAACCTAAGTTTCTGACCACATGTTACCCACAAAGCCCTCCAAGACTTGTTCTAAATTCACCCATTTGATTATCTCAATTTAACTACATCATCTACACAAATTGGGACATCAAAACCACATGATTGTATCATCTCTACACATTTATAAATCCCAAATATGAAACCCTCAAATTACGATGTAGAACAAACCCTAACATATTAATTAATTCACACCTTCTTTAATATGAACAGGAAAAATGCAATTTAACAAATGCAAGTTAAACCACTTGCCTTAGATTTGTAGAACCAAGTCCTTTGATGAAGATGATGGATTGGAATCAAGGATCTCCTCTTGTTATTGAATCAATCTTCCAAAATCCCCAAATTCTCTTCTAAGGGTTCTCCTCTTAAGCTCTCCCCAATTTTAGTCTTCTAAAAATGACTTTAAGTTGCCTTACCCTTTCACCATTAGGGTTAAAAACTCAAATCCCATTTTTGGGCCTATGGGCTTTATAAAAAGGGCCCAAACTCTTAATTTGGAGCTCAATTATGTCTAATTAAGTCCCGAAATCCAATATATACATATGGCCACTCATTTTGGACTATTTTGACCCTATCGGACTCAATCGAGCTCTCAAAATTGACATCCGGATTAATTTATAATATATTCCAAATTTAAGACCTCAAAATACGACATAAAATAATCCAAAATAATTAATCCTTAATTCGCAAAATTAATAAATTCCTCAATTTAAAAATTTCTCAAATCATGAATTTAATTTTCCAAATTAAATAAATTATTTTCCTCCCAAAATATTATTTAACTAAAGGTCCTTGAATTTATGGGGTATTACAGTTAAGCTACACCGCCTAACTAGTTCGAATTAAATATATTACTACACACCTACTAACTCTTGGTGCTCATCTGTATTACCCAATATAAAAACTATTGATATTTTATACCAATTAGGCATTCATAAATTCCTCAAATCAAATTTAGTTCCCATATATGTAAATTAATTTAGATATCACTATCTTTCTCATCTACCAAGCACATAAAGTAGATTTAAATCACAAGTATATATATACATGTCACTCTAATTATACATATACTAAGATAGCACCCCTAGACTGAGTTGCGGTGCATGCGTACTCTGTTATCAAGTCCCGGAACATCATGTACAACTAAAGGACTAATGGTCCAGGATCTCTCTCCAACCAGAAATACAAAATCACCCATTTTGGAGGCGAACATAGTCCTCAGACTTTGGGCTACGCACATACCTATGCATCTAAATGACTAATCACACCCTTATTCACACAAGTGGTGCTCAATCCCTAAGTCCTATGTTCTGAGGTACCAGTCAAAATCCCTCAAGATGGCTCATCAAGATAAGACTGTTCCCTATTCGAAACCTTCTGTGATATGAAGCAACGTAGGTATGTCATACACATAATAAGTCACACATTAGGTATTCGCATCACCTATGTATATACAATTAATTTCTTTGTCATTATATATCCCATAAAATATTCTATACATAGCCTACACACTCTCTCATAGCCTACGTATTTTTAACATACCGTTAACTTCTTATTTGCATAAGCTCGGGTATTTCCCATCACTTGAAAGGGATCCAATTATCTCTTGAATCTATTCAGTAGACATCTCACTCATTCCCTAATGGTCTAGGTTATCATCCCCATCGAATTCCCGTGACACTATATTATTCTCCAAGTTAGGCGTTTATCCCTCAATTGTGCCTAATAAATTTTTGCCCTTAAGCTCCACCCCCCCACCCCCCGGGTCTAAGCCTTATCCTAATATTGGCCTATGGACATTCTTACAGTAACTTTTTTTTATATATAGAAGTCATCTCAAAAGTTAATTCAATCATTCCCCGCGAATTCTAATTAAAAAGGGAGAAAACTTTCAAAATCTGGGTTGCTGAATCGATTCGCCGGCTACAGGTCTGTTTCTTCTTCCTCACATAGTTATAGGTTTACACCATTTTTACACAACTAAAATCCATTAATCAAACCCAAACTCCCAACAAATCGTATCAAACGTTATACCAACATATATAAACAAGCTCTAACGTGGTAGAATCATTAAATCATCAAAGATTACTCCTGAAATCGAATTAATAAAAAATTTGGCTATAAAAAACCCTAGTTCGTCTTTTTGGTTCAAGAACTCCACCTAAATCCAGATTTCTTCACATTATGACTTCATAAATTCATGAATTTCATTCTATATGCATCAATAGAGTTAACCGATCATAATTCCTACCCCAAACATGTTTTAAACTCTTCCAATTTACATTAATTTTTCACATGATTATGAATTGATATATCTAACTCTAGCATGGCGCAAGATAAATACTTACCTCAAAGTGCAGGTATGGATTTTTATGAATTGATGGTGAGGTTGCGTTCCTCTTCCCCGATCTACGCTCCGGTGGTGTTCGTGGTGAAAAAGGTGCAACAATGGTGGCTCTAGCCTTGGGGGATGTCTCTCTTTCCTCCTCTAATGGACTCTGTGAGCTTTGCATATTCTAGCCCTAGTGGCCTTAACCTAACGTTGATATACACTTAGCAAATTTCGTTGGTTTAATTCCCCCAAAATTCTAAAAGACCAAAATATTCCTTCGGGTTGCCAATTTGGCATAAAAATGCCCGGGGACCACCCAAACTAAATCCCCATGTGCACTTTTCTGACTATCTCGACCCTTCCGTACACTTTGGTGCACTCTAATGAACATTTGAAATACCAAAAATAAAGTTACGTTTTATTTCTTAAATTATATCACAACACGGCTGATACGTGCGTCCGGGCTACTTTATCGTAACTTCCGTATTTTTTTTTACTCACGAAAATTATTGTCTTTTCATATCATTATTATTACTCGTTCACTAAGTAATATTCAATATAAATAAATATTAATCCTTATCTCGCTAATTAATATTTATTATCCCGAATTAATTATTTCAATACAATTTAATTAATCCCAATTTAATTTACAATTAATCCAATTATAAAAATAATTAAAAATACGGGGTGTTACAGTTACCCTAGTGGACGAGTGTTGTCTCGTGAGGGTTTTCAAGGATGAAACCTACAAACATCAAACTTTCCTCAAAATATGCCTAATCAAACAAAAAAAAATGTTGAACAATAATGAAAAGGATTTCAAACACGTTATTAGAAAAGTGAATTAATTTACACAAAAGTCTGTAATTATTAACATTATAGAATGAACTTCATCGAATTGAAACCTTAAGTGTGGGAGGAAAAGCGAGCACATCTAAGGTATGATTTGGCAAAAAAATTATAAACCGAATAAACATTGAAGTGTGCATTATATCAATCATCTCCGGTGTTGTTTACACTCAACAAATAAAGTCACTATGAAATGGGGTATAACACACGTGGGACATGCAGACATAAAGAGTAAATATAAATGAAAACTAGGTTGCACACATGTCATTAATGAAGAACGTTATATATAAAATAATAACTTTGCAATCTCAATGAAAGGATACCATCATTAAATGAGGTGAAATGCATTTTCACAGATTATCGTAGTTATTTAAACTTTTGAATCAAATTCACCCTAGGATCACATAGGTCTTTTATAGGGTTATAATGTAGGCTTGGGATTAAGGCTATGAAATGAAGGGGATATTTACGGATTCAAAGGTGTTCATGGATGAAAAATATGGGATAATGAAAAATTGTGGGCAATTTAAAAATCGAAATATGATTTTCATAACAAGCATGGGATATAATATTGGAAAGAAATAAAGATTATTGAACTCTATATACAAAATAAAAATACTTTCTCTTTCTTTTCTTTTCTTCTTTTCTTCTTTTCCTTTTGTTTTTTGCTTTTTCTTTTTTCTTTTCTTTTATTTTTCTTCACATTTTCTTTTCTTTCTCTCTCTCACATGCTTAATTACAACCACATAAAAATAACATCATTCAATACCAAATATCATTCCAAGCAAATGTATGGAAGGTAATATGTTTTGGAGCGGAAGTCCGAGGGTCTATTGAAAATGCGTATAGATCAAACTACAAAAAAACTATACATACTTGAAATCCTATAAGGTAGATTTAGGATTTACCTGCAAGATCTCTTTGATTTTATCTCGTTTTATCATGAACAGAATATGTGATGGCTCGATTCACCTCACGATCTTCTACTGCATTCCCGATTTGAATAGCCACGAGTAAACGGTGGGCTCCTATTCCGTGACCACCTTATTGTCTCCTCTTTCTTCTTCGTTGTCTCTCTTTCTCACAAGTATGAACTAGGGTATTTTAAATATTCAAGGGTGACGGCTAGGTTGAGAAATAATGAGACTTAAGTGCATATACATAGGCTACAGAAGGGACCCTAAGGAGAGATAAGGATGTGGCTCCTAATGGGCCTGAGAAAACATAATCATTCTCGGATCCTAATCTCCATCCCTTAATTATAATTAATACCACTAGATAATTATAATTGTAACTCCACTCCTTAACTCAAAATTATATTTGAAGCTCCTCATTATTAATTATTTAATTATCCCTGCATTAAGGTTACAGATACCTGTTAATAAAATAAATTACTGATAGTTTATTTAATTAACTTTTTTAAGTCCTTGAGCGGTTCAACTTATCTTATTTGCAGTGTCGGATTAATATAATCCACCTGCAAGGTTTGGCACATACAAAACTTATAAGTATGTCAAGGGGGTATCACCACTCTCTATACCAAGATGTGGATTCCATCCATAAAAGACTTTCACCATACATTAATCACCATTACACAATTTATCAAGATTATTGATCCAATAATGAATCTCACCCGATAAGTCAAAGTAATAAATAACTAGTGCTTATGTACATCAATCATATCCAGATTTAGAGCCTTAAGTAAAACTAATAATCACGAGAAGTACGTTGTCTTATAAAATCAGTATAAAAATAATGACCTCAAATTGGTCTCGTTCAATACACACAAAGTGTACTAGCACAATAAGTTGAAACTAAACAGTTTCCTATAATCAAGATAGACCTACTAAAACATTGTGCTACAATCCTACTGATGATGTGTTCAGTTCCATCTAAGACTGTGAATGATAAAACTTATATTCCATAAGAACTGGTGATCTGATCCTATGTGTGTAAGTCGTACTCTACAAACCAGAACACCTACTGGGCAGAATAAAAGACATCGGCCATATATAAAATACTGCAAACATTATGTCCATACATGATTCTCATTAAAATAGGAATAACTAATTTTATTACAATAATAAATCCATAACTAAAATTATTACATAAAGTATAGTTTTAGTCTACTTCTCTAACAATCTCCCACTTGGACTCAAAGCCATGCTGTAATGCATCTCACTCCCATAGCTTCTATGTGACTATCAAAAGTCTTGGTTGGTAAGCTCTTTGTGAAAGGGTCTGCCAGGTTGTTCTCTGACGCAATCTTCATAACTGTGACTGAGAACGTGTGAGCTTGCATTCAAATGATCAAATTATATTTAAAACACCCTTTAACCCAAACAAACCCTAAACATGCAACTAGGTGTGATTGAAACAATATGAAATCATGCAAGAGTTATTCAAACACACATAATTGAGGAAAAATCCCCCACAGGGGCAAAACCATTTATTTTTACTATAATTTGTAAGAAAATGGCTTACAATCGGATTACAATGAAAATACAAGTTGACTAAGAATTACCCTCAGGTATCGGATTCTGTAGTCGCGGCTGGAATTATCCCTTTCCAGTAGGGCTGCAATGGAGAAGAAGAACGGTCTCCTCCACAAGGGTTGAACTGCAAAACTGCGTTCCTAGGTTACCAAAAGGATTCACAAATGTATGGATTTTGTGTGAATCAAAATACCTAGAGTATTGGTACTCAATAGGTGAAGACTTAGGGCTTTTTCTACTCTGAAAATCGTGTATAGAAGTCTTGGAAAAACCACTTCCCGTAGTGGGATTAAATAGGAGAACTTGAGCCCTAAAATTCGGAACATGATCTGAACACGATCTGTTTAAAATTATCCTCGTCGGATCGGTCCGGTCTCTTTAGGCGGATCGGTCCGGTGACATCGGATCGGTTCCTTTTTGAAGGCGGATCAATCCGGTTGGCATCGGATCGGTTCCTTTTTGAGCTTCATCGGTTCGCTATGGATCCGGGGTACACTGGCCTCACCTCAGCAGGCGGATCGGTCCGATCTCTTTAGGCGGATCAGGCCGGAGGAACCGGATCGGTTCTTTTATTTGGGCCAGATCGATCTGGTCTGATCCCTGATTCCTTTTCTGCCTTTGATATTCGGATTTCGTTGATGAGCGTATGATTCTTGAATTTTCTCAACGGTGTAACGGCGTATGACATATAAAATGCTAATGGACAAAAATGTCCTTACAAATCTCCCCCTATGTCTATGCCGGTACATACATAAAAACAAACATCCAAATTATCAATAATAAAAAATTGTCTATACAAATCTACCCTTCCATGAACCCAAAACTGAAAGAGTACTAGTGAATAAGACTGCATCATTTGATCTTCAAATCTTCAGGAACCTCAACGCTTTTCTCATCAGGGTGTGCAATACAATAATAATCCATGTAGTACCTACACACATGAGAAAAAGTAAAATACTACGTGACATATCGAGTTTGAAGTGAGATAAACATATATACCAATTTATGAACAAACTCAATCTTTCAAAACTCCCCCATAATAATCATTCTCCCCCTTTTTATGATGTCCCCAAATAGACAAATGAGAGAAATAAATCAAATAAGCAAGAGCGGGGTTTCACTAGGATAAAACCACACCATGAATGAACATAAAGCAACCAAGTCGATGATAGCGTAAATGAAGTGGTGTGATCAAATTCGATAGGAA
Organism: Sambucus nigra; assembly: GCA_949130495.1. Taxonomy (NCBI): domain Eukaryota; kingdom Viridiplantae; phylum Streptophyta; class Magnoliopsida; order Dipsacales; family Adoxaceae; genus Sambucus; species Sambucus nigra. Next base: position 273,372,414 of record OX422207.1, on the reverse strand, counting down.
AAATAATGCATACAAACATGACTTATGTGCACGATGAATATTGGATATTCCTAGCGAATGAACTCAAATGCTTCCTTTTGTGTAAAAGAATGACAATATAAGATATTGACTCAATCAAATCAACAAATCAAAGCTCAAAATGATTTTCACACCAATAACGTCCAAAATGATTTTATGCTTTTTTAGGACTTTCATGGGAGTGCAAACCCGTTTATATTCTCCAACCAAACTCCCTCAGATATTATTTTGAATAGAGGCATTCTAAATTCTCTAACTTTGGAGAATTGATGGTGAAACCTAAGAGGCCCATATTTGGCATGAATTTTTTTTTATTGCTTTTAAATTTTTTCGGGCTCTTTTAACCTCTTTGGACCTCGGATATTAAAATTCCTCCATTTTTTGAGGTCCTTTTTAACGGTGGCTTTTACGCAAAGGATAGATAATGATCTTTCGCAGTCCCTCCCCGTTATTCAAAAACACACAGTCTCACCAAAACGGTTTTTACATGCATTCCAATCTTGTCAAGTTTTATCGCATTTTATACATTGTATAGACAGGATTGAGATGGAAACACTCAAGCCAACATGAGATTGACAAGTGCAACAATCAAATATAGCCGTGCATGTGTGCAATAAAGGATATAGGAGTCAAACATGTAGGAAGATATCACTAATTACATCTCAAAGACTCCATACAATGTAAAGCACATGGATGAAATGATGTAGCCTATCAAAACTCTATCAAACAGTCACATGGAGATATGGAATGAAGTTGTGACTTGGCTATCTTAAATGCTCATCCACAAAAGGAGTAAAAACAGAAAAATCTTTTTGGCCTTTTTCAAAAAAAAATTATCAAAATAGAATCTTTTTGTGCTTTTCTCAAAATTTTTCTTAAAGGAAAATCTTTTTGTATTTTTTTTTTCAAAAGAAATATAAAAAGCAAAAGGACTAAGTAAATGCTGTACAACTAAGCAATGGTACATATAAAATATACTAGCAATAGGAAGCATATGATATGAACATGAAGAAGCATCCTATTTTAGACATAGACCAACCCCTCAGCCAACTGTGCAAATCCCCAAAGACTTCCTAAAACTCTCAAATCTAAGGGCATCTAAAGGTTTCGTGAAAATATCGGCTAACTGACGGTCGGTAGGAACAAAACTCAGGGATACGACTTTCTCCTCAACAAGCTGACGTATAAAATGCTCATGTATCCTGATGTGTTTTGTGCGCCAATGCTGGATGGGATTACGAGATATGTGTATCGCGCTCGTGTTATCACAAGAAATTATCATGGTGTCTTGTGAAATCCCATAATCCTCCAACATTTGCTTCATCCATAAGAGTTGTGTGCAACAACTCCCGACAATGTACTCAGCCTCTGCAGTGGACAAAGAGATGGAATTTTGCTTCTTGCTCAGCCAGGAGACAAGAGCAGAACCAAAATAGAAACACCCACCAGAAGTGATCCTATAACCATCTACATCCCCAGCCCAATCGGCATCCGAATAGGCGGACAAACGGTCATCAGTATCAAAGGAATACCAAATACCGTATGATAGAGTCCCACTCACGTATTTAATAATATGTTTTAGAGCAAGTAAATGTGACTCTTTCGGGGACGCCTGATATCGCGCACAGACTCCAACACTAAAGGCGATGTCGGGATGACTGGCAGTCAAGTAGAGAAGACTACCTATCATACTCCGATATAAGGTTTGCTCTACGTCCTTGCCTGAAGTGTCCTTACTAAGCTTGGTAGTGGTACTCATAGGTGTACGTGCATGCTTAGCGGAGTCTAAACCAAATTTCTTCACTAGGTCTCTAGCATACTTGGATTGGGAGATGAACATCCCATCCTCTAGCTGACAAACCTAGAGACCATGGAAGAATGTAAGCTCACCAACCATGCTTATTTCAAACTCACTTTTCATCTCCTCCTCAAAGTGGTGAGCATGCTGGGAGCATGTGGATCCAAAGACTATGTCGTCCACATAGACCTGGGCAACCAGAATAGCACAGTCATCTCTCCTGACGAACAACATCATATCTACTCCCCCTCTCTTGAAGCCTCGAGATAAGAGATAGGAAGTAAGCCTCTCGTACCAAGCACGAGGTGCTTGCTTCAAACCATACAAGGCTTTCCTCAGATAGTAGACGTGCTCAGGGTGCTAAGGGTCTTCAAACCCTTTTGGTTGTTCCACATAAACCTCCTCATGTAGAATGCCATTCAGAAAGGCACTCTTGACATCCATCTGATACACCTTGAAGCGCAGATGACATGCGATGGCGAGCAGAAGACGAATGGACTCAAGCCTCGTAACAAGAGCAAATGTCTCCCCAAAGTCTACACCCTCTATCTGTGTGTAGCCTTGAGCGACCAACCTAGCCTTATTTCGGATTATGGTACCATTTTCATCCATTTTGTTCATAAAAATCCACCGGGTACCTATCACATTAATCTCACTAGGTCGGGGGACAAGTTCCCAGACATCATTCTTTTTAAACTGAAGTAACTCATCCTGCATAGCAGATATCCAGTGTTCATCCTTGAGTGCTTCTTTATGGTTCTTGGGCTCGAATTTAGACGTGTAGCAAAGATGGCTAACAACGTTATCTAGCTGAGCACGAGTCTTGACCCCTAGAGTGGGATCACCAACAATGGCAAAAGGGTCATGACTCTTGCGAACCCAAGCAGGTGTGTCCCCTAGTGCAGGAGTAGGGTCCACATAGTGTGAGAAAGGAACAGGTAACTCACTGTCAGAACAATTCTCATCCTCACACTGAAGGTTAGGATCAATAACCGTCGAAGGTTCTTCATCTTGCACAGTGACGTTTGTGATTCCATAACCTTAGAGCTATTCAGGTTAAAAACCAGGTACGCTCTGCTAGTCTATGAATATCCTAGAAATATTCCCTCGTCGCTCCGGGAGTCGAACTTTCCTAATTGCTCTCTATCCCGTAGGATGTAGCATTTACTCCCAAAAAACACGAAAATATGCCAAGTTGGGCTTCTTGTCAGTCCATAACTCATATGGAGTCTGAAGTGTGTGTGGACGCAAATAAACCCTATTCACCGTGTGGCATGCAGTAAACACTGCCTCTGCCCAAAATCTCCTAGAAACTTTACGACCTAGAAGCATATATCTAGCCATCTCTTGGATCGTTCTATTCTTTCTCTCAACAATCCCATTTTGCTGAGGAGTTCTCACAACAGAAAACTCATGTTTGATCCCGAGGCTATCACAATAAAGATCTACCTTTGCTTCTGTGAATTCAGTGCCATTATCACTACGCATCCTGTTAATAGTGACACCGTGTTGATTTTGCAGGACACGGCACTTGGTCGTTAAAAATTCTACCGCATCGGATTTCTCTCTCAGAAAACCTACAATGGAGTACCTGTAGAAATCATCTACCATCACAAGGATGTACCTCTTACCACCTAGACTCTCAGTACGAGTAGGACCCATAAGATCCATGCGAATCAACTCAAGAACACGAGAGGTGGTAATGGAATGCAACTTCCTATGGGGACTACGGATTTGTTTTCCCAACTGACAGGGTCCACAAACGGTCGAAGTTGACTTTCCAAGAGATGGTAAGCCACATACTAGGTCATTTTTAGCTAAGCGGTTGAGATCTCTAAAGTTCACGTGACCTAGACGTTGGTGCCACAGATCCATAGGAGTGATCGTGGCGCTGTTGCAGACAAGTGAGGATGTGGGCTCAGTCCCATAGAAATTATCCTCGGTCCTCACACCTTGCATCAAAAGCTTACCGGCTTGATTGTAAACTTTACACGCGTCCCGATCAAACTTTACTGCCAGGTCAGTGTCGCACAGCTGGCTAATGCTGAGAAGGTTTGCTTTCAAACCTTTGACGTACAAAACATTTTCTAGCTTAGGAAATCCAGGTAACTCGATAGTACCACGTCCTATAACGCTAGACTTGCTCCCATCTCCAAAGGTGACTCTGCCCTCCTCATAATCCTCAAGAGTCGTAAAAAATGAGGCATCACCTGTCATATGTCTGGAGCAGCCACTATCAAAGTACCACTGTGAGGTATTATGTGCTTTGAGAGCAACATGAACAACAAAAGCCTTTTATTTTTCTTAGGTACCCAAGTATAGATGACCTTATGTTTGACTTTGTTGTTGTTGGTTTTAGCTGGAATGTGAGATGCATTCACTAACGACGAAGACATCCGTCGGAATTCTTTCATCAAACTCTGAGTCGTGGCAGCTAAGAACTCAACTCGATCTCTCAGACTAGAAAATTTATCAGTATGACATCGTGGAGCAGTAGTACGTCGTGTTCGACCCATGCTATAGCAAGATTCCCTAAGGTGGCCTTTTCTTTTGTAATAAGTACAAAAGAGCACAGTCAAAGGCGGACCTTGGTTTGCTTTTCTTGGTCGAACTCTCCTTCGAGGTTTTTGACGGTGACCATAAGGAGTTGTAGTAAACTCAGGAACTGGTCCAGGTGCAATTTGGGACGTGGAGGCACCATCATAACCAATTCCTTGACGATCACCAAAACCTAAAGCGGGCCAAGGAGCATCTTTCCCATCTTCCCAGATCTGTCCTCGATTTGAACCTTGACTTCCCGTGCTTTCTCAAGATCATGAGTCAGCTGGGCAACAAGGGCTTTAAGTTTCTTTCGAGTCTCCACGGAGGAATGGAGCTGACTCGTAAGACTAGCCACTTGTTTAATCAAGTCCCCTCTCTCTTTCTCTAAAATACTCTCTCTCTCTTTAAACAGAATCTCTTTCTTGACACAAGCAGATTCTCTCTCTCTAAGGGCGGTGCAGGTGTAGGACTCTCTTTCTCTCGCCTTTCTTAAATCATCCTCTAATTCGGTGATCTTAAGAACTAACGCTTTGTTACGTTTTTTAGTTTTAAAAGACTCAGAATATAACTCAGCGTAGGCGCGTTGAATATCACTCTCGCTCTCACATGAGTCATCCTCCCCCTCACTCTCATCGATCTCACTGTTGAGGTGTCCCTGTGAAGCATCATCCTCAACGTCGTGAGGAGAACTAGGAGTGCTCACTTGGCTTGCCATGAATGCGATGAAGTTACACTCATGCAGTGACTCATCTCCCCTGAATCCACCGTCTCGACCTCACTGTCGTCACTAAGGGTAGCATTAAGGACAGCTTTCCCTTTCTCTCTATTCAGACGATTGGCACACTCAAAGGCTCTATGACCCTTACCATCGCACTCAAAACATCTCTCACTTTCTTTCAGAGGAAGTTTTTTGAAATCTTTTTCATTTTTCTTTTCAAACTTATTTTTCTCAAATTTCTTTTTATCTTTAAAATTGCCATTTTTCTTAAATTTGAGAATCCTTTTGAAATTTTTTGCAAAAAGAGACAAATCATCTAGGTCAAAATCACACTCAGAATCTGACGTGTCAGTCTCTCTCTTTCTAGACGACTCTACCCTTTTTCTAATCGACCCCTCACTCCTTCTCTCTTGGGCTTTAAGTGCAATTCCCTTATCTTTAGATTTAGCAGTTTTAGGGAACATATCAATTTCATATGTTTGCAAATCTCCTACAAGTTCTTCTAATTTTAGCGTATTTAAATTACCCATAGAATTTAGCACAGTGACTTTAGGGATAAAACGCTTAGGCAAGGAACGAAGAATCTTTTTAACAACTCTAGCATTAGGAATATGTTCACCAAGATTAAAGCTAGTACTCACAATGTCAGAAAGTCTAGCATAAAATTCATCAAAGCATTCAGATTCATGCAGGGTGATAGTTTCAAATTGAGTTGTCAAATTTTGCAACTTAGACTCTTTCACAGCATTAGTTCCTTCATGGGTAAGTTGTAAAACATCCCATGCCTCTTTTGACGTGGTGCACGTCATTATGCGTTTGAACTCATCAGGTGTGACAGACCCAGAAATAGCACTAAGACCCTTAGAATTAAAAGAAGACCATTTAAATTCTTCATCAGTCCAAGAAGTGTCAGGTTTCAAGTTGGTCACATTATCAACAGTCACGGTGGGAGGAGTCCACCCTCGTTCAACCAAAATCCAGACACGTTCATCAATGGCTTTTAAAGCCGACCTCATACGGGCTTTCCAATAAGCATAATTTGTCCCGTCAAAAACAGGCATTTTATAATATGATTTCTCCAATTGAACACGTACTTTTTCAAAAATCAATTTTTTCAGACAATTGATATCTTAGAAAAATTTTGCGGAAAAAGGAATACGCGATAGATTAGCGTAACCTGCTCTGATACCAATTTGAGAACGTGTGAGCTCGCATTCAAATGATCAAATTATATTTAAAACACCTTTTAACCCAAACAAACCCTAAATATGCAACTAGGTGTGATTAAAATAATATGAAATCATGCAAGAGTTATTCAAACACACATAATTGAGGAAAAATCCCCCACAGGGGCAAAACCATTTATTTTCACTATAATTTGTAAGAAAACGGCTTACAATCGGATTACAATGAAAATACAAGTTGACTAAGAATTACCCTCAGGTATCGGATTCTGTAGTCGCGGCTGGAATTATCCCTTTCCAGTAGGGCTGCAATGGAGAAGAAGAACGGTTTCCTCCATAAGGGTTGAACTGTAAAACTGCGTTCCTAGGTTACCAAAAGGATTCACAAATGTATGGATTTTGTGTGAATCAAAATACCTAGAGTATTGGTACTCAATAGGTGAAGACTTAGGGCTTTTTCTACTCTGAAAATCGTGTATAGAAGTCTTGGAAAAACCACTTCCCGTAGTGGGATTAAATAGGAGAACTTGAGCCCTAAAATTCGGAACATGATCTGAACACGATCTGTTTGAAATTATCCTCGTCGGATCGGTCCGGTCTCTTTAGGCGGATCGGTCCAGTGACATCGGATCGGTTCCTTTTTGAAGGTGGATCAATCCGGTTGGCATCGAATCTATTCCTTTTTGAGCTTCATCGGTTCGCTATGGATCCGGGGTACACTGGCCCCACCTCAGCAGGCGGATCGGTCCGGTCTCTTTAGGCGGATCGGTCCGGAGGAATCGGATCGGTTCTTTTATTTGGGCCAGATCGGTCCGGTCTGATCCCTGATTCCTTTTCTGCCTTTGATATTCGGATTCCGTTGATGAGCGTATGATTCTTGAATTTTCTCAACGGTGTAACGGCGTACGACATATAAAATGCTAATGGACAAAAATGTCCTTACAGTGGCATCACCCTGCTGCACAAATTCTCGAATAAGATGATACTTACGCTCAATTTGTTTACCTCTTTTATGGCTTCTGGGTTCCTTTGAGTTAGAAACTGCACCATTATTATCATAATTAATTGTAATAGTCGATTGAACTAAAGGTACCACTCCTAAATCCATTACGAAGTTTCTAAGCCATACTGCTTAGCTACCTCGGAGGACGCCACATATTTATCTTCCATGGTGGAATCAGCAATGTAAGATTGATTGATACTCCTCCAACTAATGGCCATACCTAAAGGTAGACTTCTTGGAATCTCTATTAGATTAAAAATCTGAGTCAATGTACCCAATGGGTAGTTGACTCTCGGCCTGGTAAACTTGCATATAATCTCATGTTCTTTTCAGGTATTTGAGTATATGCTTTACCATAGTCCAGTGTTCTTGCCCAGTGTTAGACAGATATCTTCTAACCATGCCAACATCAAAGAAAATATCAGGTCTAGTGGATAGCATAGCATACATAAGGCTCCCAACTGTCGAAGCATAAGGGATACCTTTTATCTTCCCTATATCATCAGGTGTCTTAGGACACTCATCCTTGGAAAGAGATATTCCATGTCTAAAAGGGAGGAACCCTTTATTGGAATCTTTCATGCGAAATATGGAAAGAATGGAATCGACATAAGTTGTTTGTGATAAACCCAACATCCTATTCTTGCGATCACGCATCATCTTGATCCCAAGGATGTGACTAGCTTCTCCTAAGTATATCATATCAAATTGGCTAGACAACCAAACTTTAATCGAAGACAACACTCCAATATCATTTCCAATGAGAAGAATATAATCCACATATAATACTAAAAATACCAGTATGTTTTTGTTGCATTTCTTGTACACGAGACTCATCTGGACATTGATCAAAATAAATGTTCCAAGTTCTAGATGCTTGCTTAAGTCTATAAATGGCTTTCTTAAGCCTACATAATTAATGCTCTTGGCCTTGGGCATTAAAATCGTCTGCCTGCACCATATAGATACATTTGTCAAGATTTCGATCAAGAAATGTAGTCTTGATATCCATTTGAAAATTTTCGTAATAGAAATGAGTCCCAATAGATAGGAGAATTCAGATTGACTTTATCATAGCTATCGACGAGAAGGTTTCCTCATAATTGATGACCTCTTTCTGATTAAATCCTTTCACAACAAGTCGTGCCTTACAGGTCTCAGCCTTCCCGTCCACCCCTCTTTTCCTCTTATAGACCCACTTGCGTCCTATGGGTTTTATTCCTTCGGGTGGATCTACAAGACTCCATACCTAATTAGAATACATAGATTCCATCTCATAATTCATAGATTTAAGCCAAAATTCTGCATCTTTATCTTGGATAGCCTCTGTAATACCCCGTAGTTTTAATGCATTATTAAGTACTTGTGTGTGTGCGAAATTAAAATGATTTAATAGAGAAATTAAATTAATGCATAATTAATTACGTGTGTGTGAGAAATTAAATAATTTAATGGGGAAATTAAATTGACTTGTGATAATTATTAATTAGAGTGATAATGTTTATCTACATATATGTTTACTATCATGAAGAGTAAACATGAACGTATGATTTTAAGTTATGTCATTAGTGAGTGATAGCGACTACTTTACGAATTTTGAGCACAGAACCACTTAAAAAAAAAATACTTCTTAAGACTGTACCTTTCGAGACAGCTAAATTTGAGTCTAAAAAACCCTCCTTTAGAGACGGGTAAAATTAACCGTCTTAAAAACTAATAGTTTTTAAGACCGCCAATTTTATCCGTCTCAAAAGTTATATTTTTAAAGACCGTCAATTTTATCCGTCTCAGAAGGTATAGTTTTTAAGACTACTAAATTTACCCGTCTCAAAAGGTAATGCTAAAAGATGGTATATTAGTAGCTATCTCAAAAAATATACCTTATAAGATGGATAAAACCAATTTAAATTCCCCCCTTTATCAATTTTTACTCCCGCTTCTCTCTATTACCCTAAGAAAACAAAAAAAAAAGGAAAAAAGGGAAACAAAAACAAGTCAACGTGTTTTTCAACCTTCATTTTTTCCCGCGCTTCTTCGGCCGTTCTCCTCCGCCCCCGGGCTTCTCCTTCTCCTCCACGAAGCTCTCTCTCTTGGCTCAGCCTCCATGTTGATTCCCATTACTGTTCTACTTATCTAGGTTAAGTAATTTAAGATCTACAAATGTGTTTCTTTGTTGATTAGGTTTTTGATTTAAAGTTATGGTTGGTTTGAATATGACAATCTGGACAATGGATCCTTTCATTTCAACATGTAGTTAGGTATATTTAGTTTTGATTTTGTTTTGTGTCTTAACGTTTAGATTTGGTTTGTTGATTTTTTATAAGGTATGAGGTGAAGTGTTTGTTTTGAATCTTACTCTATTCTATTTATTTTCTTACAAACATTCACATTAAGTTTTGCACCAATGGTAAATTGTTTGTTTTTTTCTTATAGGTTGATTTTACATAGATGAGCATATATCGCCCATGATAATGGGTTGTTTATATTTTTCTTTTAAATTCACCTGTGTAGATGCTATTGATTATGTATTTTGTAATTAGAAAAGAGAAAAACAATGAAATATTTGTAGTATTGGTGAATCATTTTGTTATACGACCATTCATCATTTTCTTACAATGCAAATATTATATAAAAGAAGGATTTTACATAAATTAGTATTAGAAAATTTCAAATTGAACAATATATTTACCTTTATTCTATGAGTTATTGTTCGAGCATGTAGATTGTAGAAGATTGTGCAAAAACCCATTTGTTTTTCATATTTGGCTCCATCCCTGATATACATGTTTTTCATTTTTAGGTATTTGATAGGGAGTTATTGCTCACGTGACCGATTTTCTTTCATTTTGAGACATTTTATCTAAGCTCGGACATTCAAGTTACAACATTGAATTGATATGGATATGAGGTAATTTTATTTCTTAATTATTGATATATATCATTAGTATTTGTACATGTGATTTGTAGTGGGGATATGAAGTTGAGGGTGAGCCAATTGAAAACTGGATTGATTTGTAGTGGTGATAGGAGGTTGAGGGTGAGCCAATTGAAAACCTAAATTGTTAATTGGTTATTGTAGTATGTTTTTATATTAATGTAAAATAATATTTGTTTACTAGTTTGTGTGAATTTTAGTTAGATTATTGATATGTTTGTTTATAACTGATCATCTAATTCAATGGGGCGGGTTTTGGCAGGGAGCCACCCCGCACTCGCCCCTAATGGGTGAAATTTGGGGTAAATAAACGGGTCGAGATGGGTTTAAAATAAAAAAAACATCGGGTTTGGGGCATGACGGGTTTTGTGTGTAAAATCCTCGAACTCGTCCCGTTTAAGGGTATTATTATAAGTACTCTACTAAAATCTATGCACCTTAGTTAGTTTGGGATAATAATAAATCAATGCATAGTCTTCGTTAGAGGACTTCAATTTTTATTAGTTTAACATTAAAAAAAACTTGAAATCCATTAAAATACTTGAATAAAATAAGTTAGAAAATATCATAAAATTGATTTAGGGCGGGTTAGGGGTCCTCACAGGATTTTTAAATGGGTTAGTGGTGGTGGGGGGGGGGGGGGGGAAGCGAGTTTGGGGCGAGGTAACGGGATCGCATTTGGTTAAACCCTTCTCGTTGCTATCCCTAAGTGTTACACTTGCCAGTCAGTTAAGGGGTACCACTCCCAGTGCAGGACTTCATACGCTCCTTGTAGTCCATGGCCAACAAGATGTTTTGATCGTGAATTGCGAAAGGACATATTTCTATCTTTGTCATAGTCGGTCGTTTCTCTAATGTGGCATGCTTCATTACGTGAAGAATTCCATCGAATGATTCCCTTGTCTCCATACGGTACTTTCAAGAGATTGTTTGGTCTTAACAGTATGCCCATGAGTATTACCTTTGATCGAGTCATTATTGGGATGTTATGTTTCACTTACCATTTTTTACGCTCACTATGACCCCTATTCCGTCACTTCTAGTCCACGACCAATACGATGTTTTGATTGCGAACTGCGAAAGGAAATATTTATATCTTTGTGATAGTTGATAGTTTCTCTAATGTGGCATGCTTTATTCCATGACATTAAACGCTTCCCATGTTGCGAAATGGTACTTTCAAGAGATTGTTTGGTCTTCATGATGTGCTAATGGGTATTACCTCGGAGTGGGTCAACGGTATGTTATGTTTCACATACCACTTTTGACGCTCACTATGGCTCCTATTATGTCACACTTTACATGCAGAATGTGGTTGTTAATTGAGGGTTGGGGATCATCTCTAGTGTTAGGCCTCAGACAATCCTTGATAGTTGGATTTTATTATCACTTATGGTGATTTTGTATATAATAACATTATTAATAGGTACACAAGTCTCTCCCCATTTTAGATTGTTCTAAAATTAAAGTTCTGTAATCTATGTTCATTGGTCTACTTTGTAATGGCTAAGTGTTAACACTTTTGGGTGTCTGACTAGACCTGTCAACGGGTCGGTTTGGGTCGTGTACGGGTTACGGGTTACGAGTTACGGGTTACGAGTTACGGGTCAAAACACCCTAAGCCACACACTACCCTTTAAGCCTAACGGGTCTAATAACAATACCCAAACATGACCCGTTAATATTAACGGGTACACGACCCAAACCGTTAACACCCGTTAATATTAACGAATCATTTTGGGTCGAAATGGGTAACGGGTTGGGTGACCCGATAATACCCGTTAGTCTTCAATACTTTAAAAATAATGGGTTTTAATTGTAATTTTTATTGGGTATAGATTGGGTGACCCTATATCACCCGTTAGTCTTTAAAGATTTAGAAATAATGGGTTTTAATGGTTATTGTTATTGGGTACGGGTTGGGTGACCCTATAGTACCCGTTAGTGTTAACGGGTAGAAACGGGTTAAAACGGGTACAGGTAAATTTCCAAACCCGAACCGTTAGTGTTAACGGGTCTACCATGTCAACCCGTTAATGACCCAAACCCAATAAGGGTAAACCCATTAACTTATAATTGCATGTCGGGTCGGGTCGGGTCGTGTTAACGGGTTATCGTGTATTTTGACAGGTCTATGTCTGACTAGCCAACTTTGCTTTAAAGGGCAACTAGAGTTTTTTTTTGCAGTGAAACTGACCTTGTTGTACTTCTTTGAGCTAGCCAACTCTGCTTCATCTTTACGAGGTTTGGCTGCATTTGGATTTATTTGTTTATTTTATATAAATGTCTGTGCACCTATCCTTCTAAATCTTTGCTCATTGTTGGATTATATGGAAAGTGTTAGTACGCGACTCCGCTGTGAAGCTATAAAACACATGCAACGGTTTTCGTGAGAACTACTTTGTTGAGCTCTATTCTAGAGAGATCATTTGGCAAGTAGTATTAATGTTAACCTTTGAAATGGAAGTTGTCCTGGTCTATGTTGGGTTCTATTTCAATTGGCACAGTTGTCTTTGTTAGCATCTTGATGGCTTCTAAATCTATCATGGTTGGATCTTTTAAATGGAATTATTCTGAATATTATATCTTCGTCTTGCGTGCTCTTTTGATTGGAGTTGGTTACCTTAGGCTCTCTCGCCCAGCATCGTGTTTGTTGTAACTTAAAACGTTGTCGTAACTAATGGGAATCAACCAAGTCAAAAGGGCTTCGTGTTTAAAGCCTTTTGGACCTTTTTAAGGCATCACCGAGGCTAATTTTAGAAACGTTTAATTACTAACTGTATTGAATGGTGATGTGGTAATGGATGACTAGTCACCTACTACCTTACTTATTGACACACATTTTACACTAAGCGGATTTACATATAAATAGGATCAAAATCACTACAGTTGGTATTTCCTATCCTTTTTACATCCATTATGAAAATTTCCTCACCTTTATAACCTCCCCTTTTAAAGATTTTTCTACTAGTCTTATTGAGCCTGTAAGCTTTAGAGGGGTATGTGATTAATTTGAGTCGGTAAAACTAGTCTCTTGGAGTGGATGACAACAGAGGCACAACTTCAGATGTGAAATAACTTGTCAAAAATGTAAAAGAATAAATTTACATACAAAAACCTATGTCGTTTATAACATAAACCCCCTGAATATTGTATGAAGCTTATCACTAGAAATACAAACTCATACCACAAATACGGTCATAAAATGAGCATAAGAGACCCTGAATACACGGGACTATGTTAAGTGCAACATAAGAAAATGAAGGTAGAGATGGACAATCCCACAGCAAAGATGTGAAGGAAATATATTCGCCTTTAAGGATCTCCATTCATAATCAAGTTATCTTAATGGTGTATTATTATCTCCAAACCCAACAATTATTCCAACTACTTCCAGCTCCTAAACCGAAAAATTGATGGATAATATGCACACAATACCTTCTTTCTGGGACTTCCTCACCTTCAAATTTAAGCAGAAACTTACTACTGAAAATCTCTATTTAGTGAAGAAGCTAGTGAATTTGATATTATTCCTACATCAGTTGTGGAGAGGACCATGGTGGTTCCCCCAGTTCAAGGATTAGAACTGGATAATTGCGCTCGATTAACGATCCTGAATCTTCTAGCCAGGAATGCAAGTCCATAGCACTATCGCGCTTATGCATCTTACCAAATACTGCCTCCCACAAGCCTCTCTATTGTCCCATTTCCCCTCCCCCATCATGAACTTTCCATGTGACCTCCTCTTACAGCTATCAGTTAGTATGTAATAGAATAAATTGGTTTGATACCAATTGATTAGGTCTTGATATGTATACTCAGTCTTAAACCCTGTCAAGAAGTTCTGTCAATTGAAGATGTTAAAAGAAGAAGACTCTATAACTCCAATCAACTATTTCGAGAATATCTTAAGCACGCAGAGAAAGAAACTTAAGATTCAGTAGAGCAGGGGTTCATGGTGTAAGAAATGTTATCTTCTTGGATGCTAACCAATCAAAATGGCAATAGAAATGCTAAAAGTTTCGACTTCGTTCCCAATGAAAACACTGGTTCTGGCAGGACAATTGGGGATATGGATAGGCCTATCATTAGGATGGTTATTGCATACTGGAATGAAGATGAACCTTCTTATGTATCACCATAGTGGTGTGATGGGAATCTAATTCAAAATTCAACAACGCTATCGATGATGAAGCGGTTAGGCCACAACATAGATGTGGTCAATAATGGAGTTGAAGCCATATGTGCAGTTCAATGCACTAATTATGATATCGTTTTGATGGATGTTTGCATGCCAGTAATGAATGGCCTTCAAGCTACAAGACTAATCCATTCCTTTTAGGAAACTGGTAATTGGGATGATGCAGTGAAAGCAGGAATTGATCTGCATATGCCACCTTCAGAGTTATCATCAAATGGACATCACTTTTAACCACCTAAAAGGAGGATTCCTATTGTTTCAATGACAGCAAATGCATTATCAAGTGGAAAAGAGTGTTTTGCAAATGGTATGGACTCTTTTGTATCAAAGCATGTTACATTTCAAAACTTAAGATAGTGTCTTCAATAATATTTACCATGCTAACCCCACCCCCCTCCTTAAATGTATGCTTATGTATAGAAAAGATTGTGTGAACCATTATTATATCTCTATTTTCAATTCTCCCAATTTTACTTTCTTTAAAAAAAAAATTATACTTATGGTTCCATTCTAATGCATAGGCTTCCAATATCACAGTTAAATTTGTGGTAAGTTTGATATGATAAGTCAATCGTTGTAGATTTGCTCTTCGGATGCAAATATTCTTTATATTTCCAACTTCGCCAAATATTCCTTGCATGTTCTGTTTTGAATGAACCTCGGGTAGACTCTTTACTAACACTGTGTGCCTGCCTTCAGATCCTTCACCTCAGTGAATGAAAGATGATGAAATCGCTTTACCTTTTTTTCGTCTGAAATTAATACAAGAAGAGAAGATTCGCTTAGTGCAGCTACTATTAATGACCTGTCCAGGGTGAGCTTCTTCATTTTCCTAAAAGTTGTGATGACTTCAAAAGGAACAAACCCTTCCTTGTCCTTGGTCAAATAATTCATCAAATGCTTGTCAGTTCGCAAATTTTCATCAATTAAGTAATACTTCACCTAGTTAATGATCTTGTCACGGAGAACATCAGTTTGAGACGACTGTGGGGCTTCGTCCATGTGAGAGTCTTGGAGTTGGAGTGAGAACAGACTCTGCGAGAAAGTAGAAACATATAAAACAATCTCGCCTACAACTTCGTATGCGAAGTTATTGTTTAATTTGTTTACTATATACAAGGCAATGTTACTACTGATATAAAATTGGTGCAGATTTACAGTCCCATTGTAGAATCTTGACAAAACAATGTTGATGCTCGAAAAGATATTACATTTGAGGTGTAGATTTAGCCGCCTTCTGCTGTATTTTATGAATTTTAACACATTTCTAATTCTTTGTGTGAAACTAGACTCTCTCAATCAGCAAATTCAAACCAGAATTTGCCTTGTCACTTCTACCATGATCAAAACAAGTTGATTCTCCCGACTCCACCGATCCAGACTTCATTATACTATATGTAGATCTACATTGTGGAACAACAACACCCTCCTTGAAACTCAAACTTCTGGCCATCTTACAATGGATAAAATCAAACATTCTATTCGAGGAGGTATGTCTTCCCTTTACAACTAGCTCTTTAGTGACGTCTTGATCCAATCTATTGGAAGTCCCAGCTGTAATTGAAGTGCTAGTCTCAGCCTCAGTCATAAGACTAACAAGTAGGACTAACCAAATGTATTTTCTTCATTATTATTTCCTTTTCTCATAACTTTACATTTATCCTGAAATTTTAGATTTGCTATGGGTGATATGCATTTCTCCTTCACTGCTTTTGAGTTTGTTTTTTACTTAAACTCGTTTTGAGCTCTAAACTGTATTCCATGTCCCCAAAAGATTTTAGTGACTAAATTTCTTGGTATATCAGATGGCAGGGTATCATGTTTATTCATGCTTCACTCGCTTGAGATAGCTGCCAGAGCACAGTGAACACTAGGGTCTCTGCCATTTTTTCTCAAACTTAAATATTCTAATACATTTCACGTGGATCTGTTTTAAGCAGCGAACTATAATGTAGGTACGTGAATATGGGGGCTATAACAAACCTCATGCATTCAAGGTCTTTGAATTTTAGTTGAAGAGCGATTGTTTGGGTTAATGCTTGTTTATGTATGTGAAAGTTGTTAACATTTTGATTTTTATTGTCAATGGTTATATTTTTTCAAATTTTAAAATCGAGCAACTATCATGTATTAGATGCATTTTTATACATGATAATTGTAAGTGATCAAAATAATCAACCATTTTTCTTCAAATTTTTGTCTAAATTGACTAAGAAACTTACATATATGCGAAGTAAAATAGGAAGAAAAAAAAATTGATCAAGTGATAGTATCATGACAAAATTTATTTCTCATTACTTAAATGTTCTCAATTCATTCTTTTCTTATTATTTTAATATCGATCGTTTATCAACAGTATAGTGATGTGCACTAATTGGGAACAAAAATTGGCTTTATCCATAACATATGAACTTTTATTGCATATTTTAAATAATTATCAGTTTGTGGTGTCAATTTATCTTGCTATGCTAAAAATGGTCTGTTTTGATTTTTCATTATTATTATTTCTTCCAGTAGAACTTATAGTTTCAATTTTTTTACTAATAATTGGAGCACTTCACTTTTAATGAAATAGTTATTCCTCTCTTGGTGATTCTTGAATGTTGTTTATGTTATTAATAATGTATGTAAATTAATAAGTTGTAACTTTGTTTTATACACTTGTTAATTTGTTCTTTGATAAATGGATGATAAATAACAGTGTGTGCGGATTTAATTCGTGATTCCAAGGACAAGAAATTGAGGGTCAAGGGACCTGTCAGAATGCCGACCAAGGTTCTCAAAATCACTACCACGAAGTCCACCTATGGATAAGGTATTATTTCTTAGCACGTGGAAAGCCGTTTGAGCTCCAAATAGTTATATATATTGAGAGATTTTCTTAGCACCTGTGGATAAGGTATTATTACTAATATATATTGAGAGATTTTCAAGTGGAAAAGTACTTCTTTTAAAGTTAAATTTTTAATGGTGGTGGTGGTGAGAATTTGTTATGGTGGTGGTGAGAATTTTCAATTTTAATGTTTAAAACAGGTTGACTACATGTGGTTTTCATGAATAAATAAAGGAGGCTCTGTCGATTTTTTTTTAAATAATAGTAGTTAGATATTTATTAAAAAGATATCGTCTTTTAAAATTTATATTGTTTGTGATGAGAATATACTATATTGATTCATTGCACCTTGCATTGTTTATGAGTGGAATATTAATTTTGACATAACTGACACTATTTTTTTTTTGCAAGTGGCAAATTTTATAGAACATGCAATGCTAATCAGTGATTTTGGAGGTCGTATGCTTTAAGCTTGTGGGATTACTTGATAAAATCATTTCGTATTTTGGAGTATAGGATTTTAATGTAATTTTGTTATCAAGACGAATATTTGAACTTAATGCTATAATTTTTATTTTGATGAATATTTAGAGATGCTTGTCGATACTCTAATTATTATTGAATGAAAATGATTGGTTATGTTGGTTGAAAATTATTTGACGTGTTGTATTTTTTGATCATTTAGTGATGCTTTAATAAATTGTCTTAAATGTAATTCAATTCCATATTAAACTTTAGCGATAGATTTTATTGTCCCTAATATATTGGGACAAAAATTTTAATATCCCTTTACCTCTTTTGCGATGGTTAAAATTGTCCCCAAAACATATTAAAGACGGTTATCTTGCCGTCTTAAAAAGGTTTTGTAAAATAGTAACCTTTTGAGACGGATTAATTCCCGTCTCAAAAACATTCTTTTGAGACGGCTCTCTTGTCGTCTCAAAAGGGTCATATAAAATAATGAGCTTTTGAAACGGATCTCTTCCCGTCTCAAAAACCTCTGTTAAGACGGCTATGGCGTCACAAAAAATATTTATAACCCCTATCAAAAAGACCCCCTAGCCGTCCCAAATACCGTCCCAAAAAGTATTTGAGACAGATAAACAATCTTTTGGGACTGTTAGGCCCCCGTCTCAAAAAATAATTTTTTTTAATGAACTTAAGATTTGGGTGCGAAAAGTATATTTTAGATAAGTGACTCGAATGGCCATTTCGAGTGCAGCAATGATTCCAAATATGTCGAAATTGTTGAAATTAAGTACCCGAAAGTTATACTTGTGTTACGGGAGTTTTTTGACCCTTAATGACTCGAAAAGGGGTACCGTGGTCATTTTACACCCTAGGTTTTAATTAAATCCGAAAATTACCCTTCACATATAAATAGAAAGGGGTAGAGTTTAGTCTTCACTTTTGTGTGGGTAAGAGAAGAAGAAGAAGAAGAAGAAGAAGAAGAAGAAGAAGAAGAAGAAGAAGAAGAAGAAGAAGAAGAAGAAGGTTTCCATCTTCTTCATCAACACCTCCCTACACAAAACAAAGACAAGTTAATCTAGATTGTTAAATCTTAAATGTTTAATGAAAAAGTGTATGAGCATCAGTTGAATCCCTAAACTTGAAATTAATGAGATCTAAATACTATGTAAATGATTTAGGACGCATCCAACTAGAAACAAATTGAACTCATACAAATCCAAAATTAAAAAGGGGTGAGCATTGCAAGTTGATTTTGGGTTTGTTTTAAGTCGTAAATTGCTGTGTGACTGGGAGTTCCTATAGAAAATCATATTCTGAATAACTTTGTAGTTTTAAGTTTCTTAAAAAATAGATCGAAAAAGCCTCAAATCTGCATTTTACATTTATGTGCAGAAAGTTGTCGAAAACAGGGGCGAACATTATAGGTTAGTTTTGGGTTTGTTTTAAGTAGGAAATGGAAGTGTGCACGCGGGTTCCTATAGAAAATCATATTGTGAACAACTTTATAGTTTTAAGTTTCTTTAAAAACAGACCGAAAAAGCCTCAAATCTGCGTTTTACATTTCTGGACAGAAAGTTGTTAAAATAAGAGTGCTAATATTTTTCATGTTGTTGGTAAGATAATTGTGGTGTTGTGCCTAACATTCTAACTTGATCATATACTTATGATTATTAGGGATATATAACCTTGAAATGATTTTGATGTTCAATTAGTAAATTAATGATGTAAATTATGTTATATCATAAATAATGCCTATTGTATAACTCGAGTAAGAGACTTGATACGATTGTATATATAAATATGCGTGAAATTGTTTAACATGTATATTCTCGAGAATATGCTAGACTAGTCCTCCCATCGACGTAGGCACATTTTGAATGTGATTTGTTATGATTGATTCGGTTAGGTTCCACTCGAGTGTCGTGTCTTAGATAAACCACCGAAATCGGACACATGGTTATAATGCGGGTCAGATAGGAAGACATTGGAACTCCATGTGATTTAGGACTTAATAAGATTGACCTTGCCATGAAATATTGGGGAATATTCGTGTGTAGGCCTAGTGTTACGACTTGTTCCCCCGGATAATGACAGTGACCCGATATGATTTATTGTGTGAGATATTATGCTTGTATCTTAAAGTAATATCTCGAATTGATACACTTGATATTATACTTGAAGGAAGTATTTCGATACGTTAAATACTGAAATAAGATTAATAATGATTAATCGCAATACGATAGGAGACTACATGTTACTCGGGTTTGGGTTAGGTAGTCACGATATAGGATCATTGGTTGGGTAATTGAACGACTTAATTACTAAAGTCAAGTTGTGTTGAGTATGCGTTCATCATACGTACAACGTATAACTGTATAGATTTTCTTATTATTGACACCCGTTTCTATGTCTCTTCTCCCCTCTCCCATATATATGTATTATACAGGTCCTTGCCTCATTGTGTAGTAGACCGTGGAGCTAGATGACCTCGCATCTATTTTTAGGAACCTTTAGTGGTGGACATTGGTCCTTATCCTATTTTGTCACTCTTCCTTAGAGTGTGGTATCAGAGATTTTTCGATTGTTAGGGATTTGAGAGTGTTGAGAGATTTACATTTCACACTTTACCTAGTTTATTTTTTAGCCCGTATGTTTGGACATTTTATACTCAGTACTGATATTACTTGTGGATCCTATAGTTGCTATGATGTGATTTGGTTACACGTATGGGAGTGTACATATTTACTTTACTGCATTTATTTAAATTATGTTTCTAATGCCAATATATTGACGCTCCACTTTAGTTTGATTTAATTGGGCGTAGCTAATCGAATTAGATATAAAAAGCAGGGTTGTCATAGTTGGTATCAGAGCACCCGGGTTTTAGAGCCTTTAGGGATCTGAGGGCGTCCGTTACGTTTTCCCCAAACCTTTTTTTTTATAGTTAGATCCTTACAACTAGTTTTTTTATTCTATGACTTTGAGGAAAAATTCGAGCCACTGATCCAACATGACCGACTATGAGTGCCCGAGTGTATTGGAAGGGTTCCCTGTTTGGATTTCACTTGCGAGATGCTCCACGCACGAGGGTTTACTTTTGTCGGGAGTTATGACTTTTGGCATGATATTTATCCATAACTTTAAATTGTTGCACCCAATTACATATGTATTGCATGTTTTGAACTTTTCCTTGTAGTTATCATACTCTGTGTTTACTCATTTCAAATGAGGAGACGTAGCGGTAGACTGGAAGGAGTAGCATGACAGGCGGGGGCCCAAAAGTAGAAACCCCCACCCACACAGGGATAGTAGGAGGTTTATCCCAGGTCGACTTAACAACCATAGCATAGGTTGTAGCTGTAGCTGTAGCTGTAGCTGTAGCTGTAGTAGCAGCATTTTCGGTGTAGCCAGTGCCAGCACCAGCACCAGCACCGGTACCACCTATTTTCATCGTACCACCTATAGTGGCTCAGTCGGAGCCACAGGTACTAGTAGTTATGCATCCCAACTGGGCCTCTGTTGCGAGTGGGTTTGAGAAGAGGCATCCGCCTTCGTTCGTCGGTGATGTGGGTCCGTTGGAGGCACTTCAGTGAAAGCGAGATATATGTAGACATTTGAGATTGGTTGACTGTACAGTGGTTCAGAAACAGATTTTAGTTACCTTTCGTTTGACTGGGGAGGCGTTGTGATGGTGTGAGTCCATTACTTCCATAGCTCAACGGGATATTATGCCTATTGTCGACTTTTGGGCTTGTTTCAAGGCGAAGTTTGTGCCTCTTGCACAACATGTGCCTTTGAGGAGAAGGTTTGATCCCTTGAAGCAGACTAGTTCAGTTTTTGAGTATGAGCGAGAATTTACCTCATTGGTAGAGTTTTCTCCCGAGGTGCAGGAAGATGATGTTTTGAAGACTCAGAGGTTTATTGAGGGTCTATCTTGTTCAATTCAGGGGTTCTTACTGGTGAATCCGTAGTTTGACAGTTATGAGGTAGTGGTGAATGCGGCATTACATCACTGCAATGATCATTTTGAGCATGTGGTGGGCAAGCGAGGGAGGATAGGCTAGCAGTGTAGGCCCCATGAGGTTGTAGTTACGGGCCCACAGGGAGGCCATCAGGCCAAGCGGTATAGAGTCCGTCACCATGGGCAGTAGGCCCAAGACTAGCAGGGTCAGGCCATTCAGGCTCAGCTGGTTCAGACGATTCCAGGTCATGGTCAGTCGCAGCAAGGCCAGCAGGGCCACTGCGATCAGGGTGCGAGAGATCAACATCGGGCCAATCAGCCCAACATCAGAGCTTTGGTGCAGTAGGCACGATATGGGGGTCCTATTGTATGCTTTTAGTGCGGCGAGACTGGACAGATAAGGAAGGCTTATCCCCAAGGACAGGCGCAGGGAGATAGAGCACAACAATAGCAGGTACTCCCACCACCACCACCATTTTTGGCATTGTCAGTGGCACCAACGACGCCAATTCACCCACATCTTTACCGTGGGCGTGTATATGACGTTCAGCCTGTTCAGCCGCAGGCGCGACCACCTACGATTCAGGGTACGTTTTATGTCTACAGTTCTCATGCGAGAGTACTTTTTAACACTGGTGCATCACACTCGTTCGCTAGTTATGAGTTTGCTAGGATGTCGGGAATGATAGATGCTGTGGAGGCGATAGTTGCCCATATGAGTACACCTTTGAATGGTACGGACCTTCACCACATTTGTAGAGGGGTCGTGATTGAGATCGGGAGACTTCACTCCTTCGTCGACCTTATTTTGAATGAGATGCGTACCTATGATGTGATTATAGGGTTTGATTGGTTGTATGTGTATCACGCCCAGATTGACTGTCATGAGAGTGCGATCACATT
The DNA here is from genome assembly GCA_949130495.1 of Sambucus nigra. Taxonomy (NCBI): domain Eukaryota; kingdom Viridiplantae; phylum Streptophyta; class Magnoliopsida; order Dipsacales; family Adoxaceae; genus Sambucus; species Sambucus nigra. The sequence continues at coordinate 273,349,848 of OX422207.1, read as the reverse complement.
TCCCATTCCTGTTCAAGAGATGTACCTAATAGCATTACCTGGTCTAGAGGGTGGAGCCATCACCCATCTATTTTACATCGAGGAGTATTCTACTGATGGGGTGTCCGTTTCTTTGGATACGATCCCTATAGTGAGGGAGTTCGCGGACATATTCGCTAAGGTTTCTGGTTCACCTCCAGCTCGTGAAATAGAGTTTTGCATAGAGTTAATGTTGGGTACGAGACTGATTTCTAGGGCCCCGTATCGTATGGCACTCTTAGAGATGAGGGAGCTTAGGGAGAAGATTCAGCAGCTTGTGGGCCAAGGTTTTATCCATAGGAGTACCTCACCTTGGGGAGATCTAGTGCTCTTTGTGAAGAAAAGGGATGGTTCACTTCGATTGTGCATCGATTATCGAGAGTTGAATAAGGTGATGATTCGGAACAAGTATCTGTTACCTCGCATTGATGATATGTTCGATCAGTTGAGGGATGTTTCATTCTTTTTGAAGATTAATTTGTATTCTAGTTATCACCAGTTGAGGATTCGGGAGGAAGATGTCCCGAAGATAGCGTTCCTGACTCAATATGGTTTGTACGAGTTTCGGGTCTTGCCGTTTGGCTTGACCAATGCACCTACAGTATTCATGGATTTGATGAACCGTATATTCAGGCCATTCTTGGATCAGTTTATTATCATGTTCATTGATGATATCCTGATCTATTCACGGTCCGAGGAGGATCATACTGGGCATTTGCGATTGGATCTTCAAACCTTGAGCGAGCATCAACTTTATGCTAAGCTCTCCAAGTGCGGGTTTTAGCTGCAAGAGGTGCAGTTTTGGGGCCACATTATGATGGAGGCTGGGATTATCGTCGATCCTAACAAGGTTACTGCTGTTATCGAGTGGGGGCAGCCCACTACGCCGACTGAGACTTAGAGTTTTATAGGTCTAGCAGGTTAATATCGGAGGTTTATTTAGGGTTTCTCAAAGATTGCGAGTCCTCTTACCCATTTGACAAAGAAGGTTATTTCTTTCGCCTAGAGTTCAGAGTGTCAGGAGGCTTTTGACACTTTGAAGCAGAAGCTTACGTCAGTGCGAGTCCTTGCATTGTCAAAAATTGGGGTTGAGTACCGTGTGTACACTAATGCATCATTATAGGGGTTAGGAGTTATTCTGATATAAGAGGAGAGACCGATTTCCTATATTTCGAGGAAATTGAGGCCTCTTCAGGACCGTTACCCGACTCATAACTTAGAGTTGGCGGCGGTTATTTTCGCGTTGTATTCATGGAGACACGACTTGGGGAGAATTTTACGTTGTTCACCGACCATAAGAGTCTTCAGTTTTTTTCTCTCAGAAGAACTTGAACATGCGACAGAGTAGATGGGTGGAATATGTGAAGGACTACCAATTTTCTATATAGTACCACCCGGGTAAGGCAAACGTGGTTGCTGATGCTTTGAGCCGGAGACCCGCAATGTCATTATCCACCTTAGATGTGTAGGAGAGTGTTGAATTTTTAGATGTTTGGAAATCTCAGTGGAAGGAAATGGTTAGGCTTGATGTTGGCAGAGCATATATGGGGATTGTGACTATATCAATTTATATGTTTGAGCGGGTTGTGAAGGCCCAGTCTTCTGATGACTTTTGTCAGGATAAGGTGAAGGCATTGATATTCGGAGGCATTCGGGGTTTATTGATTGGTTCTGATGGGGGATTTCATTATCAGGGATGGATTGTTTTGTCGAACGATGCCGAGTTGCAAAAGGCCTTACTGTCTGAAGCGCATGGATCGAGATTCATTATTTACCCTGGAGGTGATAAGTGTGACAGCCCGCTTAAAATAATAACGGGTGGCCAGCCCTATACTATAATTAATCAATAATATCAAGTGGATCATTCTCAGCATCTACTGACGATACTAAAATAAACATAGCTAACTACCCAATACTATAAAAAATGGGTGCCAAAAAAATTAAAACACATAATGCACTAACTAACCAACAACATAATAACTACTGAACATGATAATATACACACCCAAGTTAAGATAAAAGATAATAGTTCTATAGTATACCAAAAATACACAAAAGGAAATACCCGAATATACTATCGGGTCACATACAATACAACAATCTAAGAAAAGAAATATTAAGTGCTACAAACACAACCCTAGGGAGTAAACCCAATAAACAAACTGAATCTTAAACTAGATTTACAAAACATACGAAACGGCTCTAACAAAAATCCCGCAACAGTCCGCATCTGCTACAGCTCCACGAATGCTGGATAAAAAAGCATCACTGGAATCCTTGCGGAGGAACACCTAATATCATACAATATGCGTATAGCAAGAGAAAAAATATAAACGGGTCAGAGCCTGAGGTGTTAAAACATTTTAGCAAGTGCACTAAAATGCATAATAATTATAAATCCACTATAACATGATGTGACACCCCGACTAATTAAATACCGGGTAGCTACTCCTTTATTAAATTAATTCAAAATGCCAAGTTGGTCCAGTTAACAGCATCACTGTCGAAAACATTTTAATGATTACTAACCACCTAGTATTTAAAAAGTAAGTGCTAAATTTTATTTAAAGTCTGATTAACATGCAACAAGTGTAATAAGGATAATAACACCATTCACCATAATGAAGTAAATAGAATAACCATCACAAAACGTAAATAAAGTCTGGAGGAAAAACTCCTCACTACAAATCCCACAACTGATAAGTAAACTGAATACTAAATCAATACATGCCAAAGTCTGAAAACTGTAAATAGAAAGATGTCTAATAGAAATGGGCAACATGCCCTACAACTGATAGATAATGACTCTGGAATCCAAAAGATAGAAGCGTCTACAAGCAAAGTCCCTGTAGCTTCCACAAACAGCTACAGCTCGTCACCTGAATGAGTATCCTATGCTTGGTGTCCTTGTGGCTGGGCACCTAAAATGGTTTTACAAAGAAAAATAGATTTGAAAGCAAACGAGTCAGAGCCCGAATGTGGAGATATTTTAAAAACCTGCAAGTGCTTTAAAAACATTTAAAACATTAAATGCAAAGTACATGTTAGGACGTGCGCTCACATGATATTCTCACCTCTCGTCTAACAGTGCACTCCTAACGTAAGTACACATCTATAACGACACAAATCACTAGCTAAGTACCATCATATCTAGCTAGACTGTCATAGGTCCTACCCTTATTACTCGGTTCCATTAACCTTATAACGCTCGTAATTAAGTAGGGGTTTAACGTAAACTCAGATGTTCAAAATGCAATATATTACACTATCAGCTAACTCGTTATGTTTCTCGAATCAATACCGTAATTATTTCACAACATTAACATGAAGGTTCTCATTAATTAAGTGTATATTATTCACATCTTAAATATAAAATACAAGCACCCCGAGAACTAAGCTGTGGTGCACACATACTCTGCTATCCATCTCGGTACATCACGTACATAAGGATTACATATTCTGAATCTCTCAGGAATAGTTCACAGATAACAACATCACAAATAATGGAGGCTAACACAGTCACATCACATGGGTCACGCACATACCTACGCTCCCACGATCAGCGGACTTATTAATATCCCAATAAGTCTTTCTATGACCTATGTTCATCAAGGTAACCAGTCTAAATCCGGGCAACACAAGGATTAGAGGGCCCTAAGCGAACGCAAACCTCCCGTGATAGCAAGTATGGTAGGTATGTCATACACATAATTCATATACCAATACTAAGTAAACACACGTCTTAGTAATCCCGTAGTTTAATAGTAGTACTACTCATTCTAGTACCAATATATAATATCTACACTTATACGGTTTCGGTTTATAATCATACGCGCCATAATCTATTCTCACGTCGTAGTAGACACTCACGTCTCAACCCAAACGGTTCATTGAATTTAACTCTCGTATATAATTTCCTTCTCAAAAATACCCAAAAGTCCCAATTCTATCATTACATCATCATCGGAATGTTATCTATAACCTCGAACAAGTTTACGGGACTTCAAAAATCAAAACAATCCAAAAAGGCCCAGACTGCCAGCTCGTTATAAGTCTCGTTCGAACGAGACTGTTCGAACGAGATTCCTCTGTCAACTCGTTAGAAGTCTCGTTCGAACGAGGCTGTTCGAACGAGATCCAGTTCGTTCGAACGAACTGTACCTTCTAACGAGATCTCGTTCGAACGAAGTTATCGAACGAGGCTCCCTTTCGTTAGAACGATTGGTCAATTCGTTAGAAGCTCGTTCGAACGAGTTCGTTCGAACGACCTGGGCAGGGGCTTCTAACGACCTACCAGATTCGTCCCAGATTTGTCTAATCTCATTTTTTCACCATTCTTACTCCTCAAATCTCTTCTAAACTAAGTCCCAACAATCGTTTTAAGGTCTCTAAACAATCCTAAACATATTATAATCACATCCTAACACGTTTTGAAGGATTAATCCATCCTAACATTAACCAAATTTACCAATCTCTAAACTTTTTCCCCAATATTCAAGAACATGAACCCTAACTTTTTGAATCATGAATTAACTCAATATAAATCCGTTTTAATTTCTTCCAATCACCAATATCATGAGAATAATTATCTACCTGTCATTCTGCATGCAATTCTCCTCAAGATTTCGAGTTCTAAGCTTCAAAATACATGGGTTTTCATTATCTTTCAAGAACAATTGATATTCTTCAATTTTCTAACATGGAAGGAACATTCTACGAATTTAAATATGATTAAAACACTTGCCTTGATTGTCTCTGAGTTTGGATGATGGTTTGATAAAGCTTTTCTGCAGAATTTCTTCTCTCTCCAAGCTTCTTCTTCAATGGTGGCTAGGGTTTTTCTTTGGGAAAGTTGTAAACCTAATGATAGCCTCCGTAGCTTAATGGGTTAATATGGGTTGGTTAGTGGGTTTAGTGGGTTAAGTCCACATCGGATTAAAACTCCCAATTTTCGTCATTATTAATTCCTCAAAATACAAAATTACCAAAATACCCTTTAAGTTGCCGGTATGGCCTAAAAATACCCCGGGACCCAAACTACACCCCCGGCTAGTGTTTTCTGACTATCTCGACCCTTCCGGACGCGTTGGTGCACTCAAAACGACCATACGGTTTATAGATTTTAAATTCACTTTTATAATCAAAATATTACACCTTGACGCGGCGGTCCCACGCATCTCAACAAAATTTCTAAAATGCCGTATATAAATCTCACGACAAATTTCATAATTCCAAATTCATATATAATCATATATGCACATAATCAAATACCAACTCGCATCTCGTTAGTATTTTTAACCCGGATTAATTTCCAATTAATTCACATTTAATTAATTAATCCCAAAAATAAATATAGCCAAAAGTACGGGGTATTACATACTTCCCCCCTAATAACTGAATTTCGTCCCGAAATTCGAAACAAGAAAGTACCTGCTAAAAATAACTCTGGATAACGATCGCGCATCTCATCCTCGCGATCCCATGTGGATTCCTCGACATTGTGATGTCGCCACTGAACACGCACTAACGGAACTATCTTTGACCGCAGTTTCCTCTCGCTTCGGTCCAAAATAGCAATCAGCCCCTCCTCGTAGGAGCTATCCGGCTGGAGATCGATGTCCTCCACAGCAATGTGAGAATGAGCCAGATTATCTCTAAGGTATTTCCTCAGCGAGGAAATATGGAACACATCATGAATCGGATGCAAATGCTCCGGTAGTCCAAGTCTATACGCAACCGGTCCGATCCGCTCAATAATAGGAAACGGCCCCACATACCTCGGTGCCAACTTCCCCTTCTTCCCGAAATGCATAGTCCCCTTCATCGGAGATACCCTGAGCAAAACCTGGTCCCCCACTTGGAACTCCCTGAAAAATCTCTTCGCATCAGCATAACTCTTCTGCCTGTCTTGAGCTTCCCGAATGCGACTCCGAATCAACTCAATCCTTGCCGAAGTATCCTGAATCACTTCCGACCCAAGCAGTTTGTTGTCCCCCACCTCTAACCAACATGTTGGGGAACGACAAGGCCTACCGTACAATGCCTCAAACGGAGCCATGCCAATAGTGAACTGATAGGAGTTGTTGTAAGAAAACTCCACCAGTGGAAGGTACTGCTCCCATCCACCCCCAAAGTCAATAATGCACATGCGTAACATGTCCTCCAACATCTGATTTGTGCGCTCAGTCTGCCCATCAGTCTGCGGATGATACGCCGTTCTCAACCGCAATTCCGTGCCCATGGCCTCCTGGAAACTCTCCCAAAACCTCGAAACAAATATCTTGTCTCTGTCAGACACGATATTTAGGGGCACACTGTGAAGTCTCACAATCTCTGAAATGAAGAGCTGGGCATACTGTCCCGTAGTGTAGTCAGTCCTTACGGGTAAAAAGTGAGCGACTTTGGACAATTTGCCCACAATTACCCAAACGGAGTTGTGACCCCTCTGCGACGTAGGAAACCCCGTGATAAAGTCCATGGATATGCTCTCCCACATCCACATCGGGACCTCCAATGGTTGTAGCAATACTTTCGGTCTCTGATGATCCACTTTTACAAGCTGACAAGTGGCGCATTTCGAAACAAACTCAGCGATATCTCTCTTCATACCTCTCCACCAATACTGGCGTCTCATGTCTTGGTACATTTTGTCCCCTCCAGGATGTACCGCGAACCGTGAGCCGTGCGACTCTGCCATCACATCGTGTCGCAATTCTTCCCCTTCCGGAATTACCAATCTCCCATTGAAGCGTAATCCCCCGTCTGAGCTAACGGTATAGGACTCGGCTCCCTCTGCTAGTAATCGAACTATCTGCTCCTGACAGAACGAGTCATTAGCCTGTGCCCGTACTACCTTCGTGACAATCTGCGGTGTAACGGTCATCACAGACATGAAAGATCGAGCCACTGCATCCTGGTGTCCCAATTCCTTCCACTTAGCCTTCCACACCTCTACCACCTCATCTGTTGGCCTACGGCTCAACGTGTCTGCTACCACGTTAGCCTTACCCGGGTGGTACTGGATGTCGAACTGGTAGTCTTTCACAAATTCAAGCCACCTACACTGCCGCATATTCAATTCCTTCTGCGTGAACAGGTACTGTAGGGACTTGTGGTCCGTGAACAGTTAGAATTTCTCCCCCAAGAGATAGTGCCTCCAAATTCGTAGGGCAAATACCACTGCTGCCAACTCCAAATCATGCGTGGGGTAATTCTTCTAATGAGGCTTAAGCTTACGGGAAGCATAAGCTATGGCATGTCTCTCCTGCTATAATACACCTCCAAGTCCTTGCAAAGACGCGTCGGTGTAAACCAAATACTCAACTCCCGGTCCCGGCAATGCTAACACAGGTGTTGAGGTCAATTTGTCCTTCAATTCATCGAATGCCAACTGACAGGCATCACTCCAGATGTAGGGCACACCCTTACGAGTCAGATGTGTCAAAGGACCTGCTATCTTCGAGAAACCCCGAATAAACCTCCTGTAGTATCCAGCTAGACCCAAGAAACTACGAATCTCCGTTGGTGTCGTGGGCTGTCCCCACTCCCTCACCGCTGATACCTTCCCCGGATCAACAAATATTCCCTGGTCGAAAATAATGTGTCCCAAAAACTGAACTTCCTTCAGCCAAAACCTGCACTTCTCATATTTTGCATACAACTCGTTCTGACGAAGTGTCTGCAAAACCTGCCTCAAATGCTCGGCGTGCTCCTCCTCCGTCTGGGAGTAAACTAGAATATCATCGATGAAGACAATGATAAACTGATCTAGGAAATCCCTGAACACTCTGTTCATCAAGTCCATAAACACAGCTGGAGCGTTGGTCAAACCGAAAGGCATAACCCGAAACTCGTAAGAACCATATCTCGACAAGAACGCAGTCTTCGAGACATCCTCCTCCCTGATACGCAACTGATGGTATCCCGATCTCAAATCAATCTTCGAGAAGAAAGAAGCTCCTCTCAACTGGTCGAATAAGTCATCGATTCGAGGCAACGGATACTTATTCCGTATCGTGACCTTATTCAACTCCCGGTAGTCCACACACAATCTCAGTGAACCATCCCTCTTGTTCACAAACAAAACTGGAGCGCCCCAAGGTGAGGTACTCCTGCGAATAAAGCCCTGACCTAACAGCTGCTATATCTGATCCCGTAACTCCCTCATCTCAGCTGGAGCCATACGGTACGGTGCGCGTGCTATAGGTCTCGTACCCGGTAGCAAATCTATAACAAAGTCTATCTCTCGACTGGGGGGTAAGCCTGGTATCTCCTGAAACACATCCGAATACTCCCTGACTACTGGGATAGAATCTAAAGGAATCACTACCTCCTTAGAGGTATCCTCCTCAATGTAATACAGATGAGCGGTCGATCCTCCCTCTGGGCGAGGCATCGCCAATACGAACATCTCTTGCCCCGGAATGGAAAAAACAATGCTCCCGCTGAAGCAATCAATCATGGACCTATAAGCTACGAGCCAATCCATACCGATAATCACATCATGAACATGCATATCTAATACCAACATGTCTGCAGGTAATACCAAACTACCAATCCCTACTCCCACTCCCCGGCATATAAAGAAAACAAGTGACCCACTCCCCAATGGTGAGTCGACACACGTCACTGTGCTCTCTGCCGTAGCTAACAATCCTAAAGCTTTCGCAAAATGTGTAGCTATAAAACAGTGTGTAGCCCCCGTATCAAACAATACCCGACCCATAGTGCCATGGATAGGAAACGTACCCTCAATCGCGGGCGGTGCCTGTGGAACTGCAGCCTGGTGGACGTTGTAGACACGTCCATACTGTAGCTGCCCCTGCTGAGCTGGGACTGCTGGAATGGGAGGCAATGCTGCCATCTGTGGCGGTGCGGGAAGAGCGGCGGGAAACATAGGTCTCTGTGGCTCCTGGCGAGCACCCTGCTGCTGCTGCTGTGGGGCCCTGCCCCTATCAGGACAATCCTGTCGCTTATGGCCAGTCTTGCCACAAACAAAGCACTTCCCTGGGAAGTTCCCTCCTCTCTGTCCCTGTTGTCCCCGGCCCTGGTGGCCGTTACCGTTCCTCCTTTGGCCCTGCTGGCCCTGGTGAAACTGCTGCCCATTCCGCCCCTGTTGGCCCGGATGGCCGTTTGGACCCTGATGGCCCTGACGGAAACCTCCCTGTCCCTGTCTGTAGTTCCCTGACCGGAACCTCTTATTATCCCCCTGCTGGGAGCCCTGCTCATTCTGTCTCTGCCCCTGACCAGATTGTGCCCCGCTGGCACCATGTCCTCCAGTCCTGCCCTGATGGCTAGACTCCCCCGACCTCTTGCCCTCGGCCATATGAAAACGGTGGTCCTGGCAGTGTAACAATGCAGCGTTAACCACATCAGAATAAGTGGCCAACGATAGATTCCCTAGCAGATGCTGACGGATCCTCCATGTCAACCCGTCCGTGAACTTCTCAATCTTCTTCTTCTCTGTTGGTATCTCATCTGGAACGATATTCAACAGATTTGTGAACTCGGCCTCATACTCGGCCACAGTCTTGCCCTCCTGCCTCAAACTCATCAATCTCCTCCTCATTTCCGTATGAACAGCTGACGGAAAGTACTTGCGGTCGAACCGCACCCAGAACTCCTGAATCGTGAGAGTATCCCTCTCCTCCATGGTGGTAATAGACTCCCACCACTGTAGCGCATATCCAACTAGCTTGAACGTAGCTAGCACCTGTTTCTGAACGTCCGTGCAGTCATACATCCTTAAGTGCCTCTGCATATCCTTCCTCCACTGGCTCGAGACTACCACATCTGAGCTACCAGCAAACTCTGGCGGATGCGCTTTCTGAAAAGCGTCACGTACACGCTCCCAAGCAGACGGGAATGCATTAGCCTGTACTGGCGCGGCAACCGGCGCCTGAGGTGGTGCATGCTGAACAACGGCAATGGCGGCATTTACCTCTTGGGCTACTATAGCTGCAACCTCAGCGGCGTTCATCATGCCCTGAACTGGAGCGGGCTGGGGTTCGAGCGTTGTAACCCTGGGAACTCATCGTGCACCTCATGGAGGCATCTGAAATAACAACAAAGTTTATAAGTTCGCTGTTTATAAACTTAAAATAGCTGAAGAACGAAGCATACACAAAAAGAGTACAACAGTCCTAAAATATAGGGCTCTATATCAAAGAAACTTAGCGGAAACATATTAGCCGTACAGATCCTAAAGGACACTAGAACCTGATGCTCTAATACCACCTGTGACACCCCGTTTAATTAAATACCGGGTAGCTACTCCTTTATTAAATTAATTCAAAATGCTAAGTTGGTCCAGTTAATAGCATCACTGTCGAAAACATTTTAATGATTACTAACCACCTAGTATTTAAAAAGTAAGTGCTAAATTTTATTTTAAGTCTGATTAACATGCAACAAGTGTAATAAGGATAATAACACCATTCACCATAATGAAGTAAATAGAATAACCATCACAAAACGTAAATAAAGTCTGGAGGAAAAACTCCTCACTACAAATCCCACAACTGATAAGTAAACTGAATACTAAATCAATACATGCCAAAGTCTGAAAACTGTAAATAGAAAGATGTCTAATAGAAATGGGCAACATGCCCTACAACTGATAGATAATGACTCTGGAATCCAAAAGATAGAAGCGTCTACAAGCAAAGTCCCTATAGCTTCCACAAACAGCTACAGCTCGTCACCTGAATGAGTATCCTATGCTTGGTGTCCTTGTGGTTGGGCACCTAAAATGGTTTTACAAAGAAAAATAGATTTGAAAGCAAACGGGTCAGAGCCCGAATGTGGAGATATTTTAAAAACCTGCAAGTGATTTAAAAACATTTAAAACATTAAATGCAAAGTACATTTTAGGACGTGCGCTCACATGATATTCTCACCTCTCGTCTAACAGTGCAATCCTAACGTAAGTACCCATCTATAACGACACAAATCACTAGCTAAGTACCATCATATCTAGCTAGACTGTCATAGGTCCTACCCTTATTACTCGGTTCCATTAACCTTATAACGCTCGTAATTAAGTAGGGGTTTAACGTAAACTCAGATGTTGAATATGCAATATATTACACTATCAGCTAACTCGTTATGTTTCTCGAATCAATACCGTAATTATTTCACAACATTAACATGAAGGTTCTCATTAATTAAGTGTATATTATTCACATCATAAATATACAATACAAGCACCCCGAGAACTAAGCTGTGGTGCACACATACTCTGCTATCCATCCCGGTACATCACGTACATAAGGATTACATATTCCGAATCTCTCAGGAATAGTTCACAGATAACAACATCACAAATAATGGAGGCGAACACAGTCACATCACATGGGTCACGCACATACCTACGCTCCCACGATCAGTGGACTTATTAATATCCCAATAAGTCTTTCTATGACCTATGTTCATCAAGGTAACCAGTCTAAATCCGGGCAACACAAGGATTAGAGGGCCCTAAGCGAACGCAAACCTCCCGTGATAGCAAGTATGGTAGGTATGTCATACACATAATTCATATACCAATACTAAGTAAACACACGTCTTAGTAATCCCGTAGTTTAATAGTAGTACTACTCATTCTAGTACCAATATATAATATCTACACTTATACGGTTTCGGTTTATAATCATACGCGCCATAATCTATTCTCATGTCGTAGTAGACACTCACGTCTCAACCCAAACGGTTCATTGAATTTAACTCTCGTATATAATTTCCTTCTCAAAAATACCCAAAAGTCCCAATTCTATCATTACATCATCATCGGAATGTTATCTATAACCTCGAACAAGTTTACGGGACTCCAAAAATCAAAACAATCCAAAAAGGCCCAGACTGCCAGCTCGTTAGAAGTCTCGTTCGAACGAGACTGTTCGAACGAGATTCCTCTGTCAACTCGTTAGAAGTCTCGTTCGAACGAGGCTGTTCGAACGAGATCCAATTCGTTCGAACGAACTGTACCTTCTAACGAGATCTCGTTCGAACGAAGTTATCGAACGAGGCTCCCTTTCGTTAGAAGCTCGTTCGAACGAGTTCGTTCGAACGACCTGGGCAGGGGCTTCTAACGACCTACCAGATTCGTCCCAGATTTGTCTAATCTCGTTTTTTCACCATTCTTACTCCTCAAATCTCTTCTAAACTAAGTACCAACAATCGTTTTAAGGTCTCTAAACAATCCTAAACATATTATAATCACATCCTAACACGTTTTGAAGGATTAATCCATCCTAACATTAACTAAATTTACCAATCTCTAAACTTTTTCCCCAATATTCAAGAACATGAACCCTAACTTTTTGAATCATGAATTAACTCAATATAAATCCGTTTTAATTTCTTCCAATCACCAATATCATGAGAATAATTATCTACCGATCATTCTACATGCAATTCTCCTCAAGATTTCGAGTTCTAAGCTTCAAAATACATGGGTTTTCATTATCTTTCAAGAACAATTGATATTCTTCAATTTTATAACATGGAAGGAACATTCTACGAATTTAAATATGATTAAAACACTTGCCTTGATTGTCTCTGAGTTTGGATGATGGTTTGATAGAGCTTTTCTGCTGAATTTCTTCTCTCTCCAAGCTTCTTCTCCAATGGTGGTTTATGGTGGCTAGGGTTTTTCTTTGGGAAAGTTGTAAACCTAATGATAGCCTCCGTAGCTTAATGGGTTAATATGGGTTGGTTAGTGGGTTTAGTGGGTTAAGTCCACATCAGATTAAAACTCCCAATTTTCGTCATTATTAATTCCTCAAAATACAAAATTACCAAAATACCCTTTAAGTTGTCGGTATAGCCTAAAAATACCCCGGGACCCAAACTACACCCCCGGCTAGTGTTTTCTGACTATCTCGACCCTTCCGGACGCGTTGGCGCACTCAAAACGACCATACGGTTTATAGATTTTAAATTCACTTTTATAATCAAAATATTACACCGTGACGCGACGGTCCCACACGTCTCAACAAAATTTCTAAAATGCCGTATATAAATCTCACGACAAATTTCATAATTCCAAATTCATATATAATCATATATGCACATAATAAAATACCAACTCGCATCTCGTTAGTATTTTTAACCCGGATTAATTTCCAATTAATTCACATTTAATTAATTAATCCCAAAAATAAATATAGCCAAAAGTACGGGGTATTACACATGATTAAAGTGGAGTCGCACTCCCCTGAAAATCCAACTCACCCCTCAACTAGAGCGCGCACCTAAACGTATGCACATGGTCCTCAAATAACTACCTAACACTTTCTAGGGACAATTCAATCCAACCTAGGCCAAATCCACACTCGCGTAACCCATCATCTAAAACATAACCCTAAACTTTCGATTCTACCATAATCCAGATATGCATCTAGACTTATTTTAACATATAAATATACATATACTTAACTCTTACTAGAATTTAGTGGATTCTAGTTATTAACTTACACGAGTTGTTAGCATCTAAATGCTAAGGACTAAAATTCTCACAACTCTCAACATTGCACTGCGTTTCGTGCGTGGGACGTCTCGCAAAGCGAAATCCAAACAAGGAACCCCCCCGATACACTACTCCGTGATAATGTTGATCGTCGAGGCCCATTACGCTCATGATGCACGACGCATATAACATCAACTACTTATTTAAAATGGTTCTCTAGTTTATTCTCATAAAGCATTGTTTCACTATAACATATAAATCCGAGTACCTAGGACTAAAATTTCCCCCACTCCCAGCATTGCACTGCGTTTCGTGCGTGGGACGTCTCGCAAAGCAAAATCCAAACAAGGAACCCCCCGATACACTACTCTTTGACAATGTTGGTCATCGGGATCCATTACGCCCTCGGTACCCAACACGAAACTTGTACTACATATGAGGAGAAATAATCTCTAATTACATAAATAAGATATTACACCGAACCTTTAGGGTCTATATAACAACATTCTAGTTATAAAGCACAATCATTCAACCCTATCAAGCACGTACACAAAACACACTTAGCGTACATATAATTATCCAAAACCCAGTCACTTATGGATATAAAAATACTTCACAATGCTATCATCTTCCAGGAATTACTCGCTTTATCCCGGGTTACCATTCATCGGATTATTATCAAACCGCCTTGGTAATAAAAACAAATCACAACGTATATGAAGCGGTCATAGTTCCGAACCTAAAAGTGAGAACGAATCATACCCCAGACTTCTCACCCAGAATAAAATCACGCAATAAATAAAGGACGATTATGACCTGGGGACTATACGCACCATGCTCCTCAAGCCAGGGTCCTCACCCACATTGTGCAACTTTCCATGATAGCACTGGAGGGTATGCCCACACAATAAGTGTGTATATATATATATATATAATCACATCATATATGCACTAACCATCACACAAAGTATATACTTCCACACCATTTATATTTATATACACTCCGATATACAGTGATTAACCCGGCTATAAGTAGATACATAATTTATTCCAGTTGGTAATATGCTAAAATATTCCCAATTCAGATTTCGGTTCAGTTGATCACACGAACCATTAACGTTATAACCTTTGTGATTTAATCCAAAATCCAACATCACTAAGCACATCCAGCCTCCCTCTTATAGACCCATAATTATCTCCAAATAGAAATCTCAGTGGGAGTGGGATTCCCCACTTGTCGATACGATAATCGTCAATTGGTATTCTCTCGAAATAACTTGGTATGCCCCCAATATTTCAACACATGTGAAACTCCCTAAAAGTCCCCAAAACATACTTCTCATAACATATTAAAGGTTCCTAAGTTTCAGACCCAAAAGATAAGGGGTGAAAATAAAATCCCATACTTGGACTAAAAATAGAGGACCGGTCGACCAGCCCCTGAACCCCGGTCTACCGCGGTTCTAAATTTTGCCTTAAGAAGGAGATAATAGGCTTTTCCCTTGAGGCACGGTCGATCGGCCTCCTGGACGCGGTCGATCGATCATACCAGGTATCTCGGCCAACCTTCATTTCGGGTGAACTCCAACATTCCAAAACCGTAAAATACCAACTTCTAACCACAAATCTTCAACCCAATCATGTTTCTAACATTAAAACTTATCAAATAAATTAACCCAACTAATTCACAACCTCAAATCCATATATAAACATCAATTCTAGGATTTAACCCAAAAATCTAGGTTTTAACATACTAACTCAAAATCCATATTTTTATCCACAAATCATGAGATAAATGATACACATAAATTATTTAGCATGTTTAATCACTTGTCTCAAAGTTGTAGAGGTTGAATCTTCCTCGAAATCGCGTATTGGCCGGGATCCCCAAAAGTTTCTTCTCTTTCTCTTATTCCTATCCTCTTCTCTCTCTCTCTCCCTCCCTATCTCTCTCTCTAGGGTTTTCTCAATCTCAAGAATGAGATTGTTATCTCACGGAGGCTTAATAAGCCTTATCTCCAAAATACCCAACTATAAATGATAATACACACTTTAAATGACTCGTTTACTTCAATTCGAGTCAAACGAACTTAAAAACATTCTGGAACCCAAAAAGACCCAAGTACAGTCATTTTGAATATCTCGACCCATCCGGGATAAATTGCACGCTCAGAATCATCATCTAAAATACTTTGTAACATCCTCAAATTTTGACCTCAATTTCCCAATTTAAAATTCTCCAATTTAAATAAATATTATTTCTCCCAAATAAATTTAATTATCAGTCCTCAAAATAACGGGGTATTACAGACTTCCCCCTTATAAGAATTTCGTCCCCAAAATTAAGTTAAGCCTAGTACTCCAAACCTCAACTATCTCCTAAGACACTTACCCTCAAAATCACTATACCTGTTCATCCCACTTCTCACGGCGAATATTTTAAATTTGAAACCAATTCAGTTAACCAGGGAGCCCATACACCCTATACCCGAGCTCAACGGCATAAACATTACCCGGCTCCACTTAGCCTCAAATCGTAAAATAACTCAAAACAAATTAATCCATTATAACATACTAATTATATAATAAAATTGAAATGTCTGAAGATTTAACTCTTCTCAATTCCTAGCATTCTCTACATTCATGCGGGGGACGTCTCCCGCGAAATCAAAATAAGGAACCCTCCTAATACACTACTCTGTATCTCTGTCGGGGATTGAGATCAGTTAGATCGGGACTAAAGTTTAAAGGAAATATTTTTGAATCATTTTGATATTTCCCGAAGGCCTTTAAAATAATTTTATTTTAAAAACAGTTTATGTATTTCGACATCCAAATCAAATACATTATGCCCAATACACAAGGCGCCAACAAATACAATACTCTTACCAACCTTTAGTTATCAAAACTAGCACAACCGTGAGCTAAAATTCTGAGCTCAACAATAGCCCACTAAACCCTAAATCTCTTCAGTAATAAGAATTCCTTACATCATAACAAATCATTGCCACACACTAGGCCCTTCCATAACTGGAACATTACAAATACATAAGTCTAGCACAACTAGAAAACGATAGCTTTTCCATTACTACTCAATGCGTTTCAACGGTTCCTACGTTCAAAACAAAGTCGTAACTCTCTACTAGCACATCACAAGAAAATCTATTCTTCCAAAAGATATCGTTTAAGTGCCCCACTTACTCACTCCTCTCTTCCAGGTTATTCCCATACATAACAGGGTTATAACAACTAATCACTCATTAAAATCTTACTTACGATACTCCCAATACCCCTCAAGGCATAACCTAACCATAAAGGAAAAATATCAATTACCTCCATATTCCGACTACATCACTTCATCGATGGGTTCCTGCTCAAAGTCTTCCTGCCCAAACTAGACTATGATTTATTGTAGGGGTTACACATCCAAAATCTCCTCAAAAAAGTTGCCCTTTACCTCTTTTAGGATAATCTCTCTTCATATGGCCTATTTCTTTATAAAAGAAACATCTACCAGTAAATCCTTCCTGCCCATCCTGAGGAACAAAACGTTGTTGTGACCCTTGATAATCCTACTTATACCATCTTGATTCACTTGCATTATATTCTCCAGACTTAGTTGATATACCCAAGTCTCTAAATTTCTTACCCCCTTGCAAACGAAGACGATATTCCTGACACTGTAAACCTCCCATGAGCATCAACACCTACCTACACAAAACAAAGGCAAGTTAATCTAGATTGTTAAATCTTGAATGTTTGATGAAAAAGTGTATGAGCATCAGTTGAATACCTAAACTTGAAATTGATGATATGTAATTAATATGTAAATGATTTAGGATGCATCCAACTAGAAACAAATTGAACTCATACAAATCCAAAATTAAAAAGGGACGAGCATTGCAAGTTGATTTTGGGTCTGTTTTAAGCCATAAATTCCTGTGTGCTTACAAGTTCCTATAGAAAATCATATTCTGAACAACTTTGTAGTTTTAAGTTTCTTCAAAAATGGATCGAAAAAGCCTCAAATCTGCGTTTTACATTTCTGGGCAGAAAGTTGTTAAAATAAGAGTGCTAATGTTTTTCATGTTGTTAGTAAGATAATTGTGGTGTTGTGACTAATATTCTAACTTGATCATATACTTATGATTACTAGGGATATATAACCTTGAAATAATTTTGATGTTGAATTAGTAAATTAATTATGTAAATTATTTTATATCGTAAATAATGACTATTGTATAACTCGAGTAAGAGACTTGATACGATTGTATATATAAATATGCGTGAAATTATTTTACATGTATATTCTCAATTATACGCTATACTAGTCCTCCGGTCGAAGTTGGCACATGTAGAATGCGATTTGTTGTGATTCATCCAGTTAGGTTCCGCTCGAGTGTCGTCTCGGAGATAAACCGTCAAAACCGAACACATGGTTGTAATGCGGGTCGGATAGGAAGACCTTGCAACGCCATGTGATTTAGGACTTAGTATGATTGCCCTTGCCATGAATTATTGGTGAATATTCTTATGTAGGCCTAGTGTTACGACTTGTTCCCTCGGGTAACGACAGTGACCCAATATAATTTATTGTGTGAGATATTATGCGTGTATCTTAAAGTAATATCTCGAATTGATACACTTGATATTATACTTTAAGGAAACATTTCGATACGTTAAATACTTAAATGATAGGAGACTATACGTAACTCGGATTCGGGTTAGGTAGTCACGATATAGGAGCATTGGTTGGATAATTGAACGACTTAATTACTGGAGTCAAATTGTGTTGAGTATGCGTTCATCATATGTAAAACTTATAACTGCATAGATTTTCTTATTGTTGACACCCGTTTCTATGCCTCCTCTCCCCTCTCCCATATATATGTATTATACAGGTCCTTGTCTCGTTGGACAGTAGACCGTGGAGCTGGATGACCTCGCATTTATTTTTAGGATCCTGTAGTGGTGGAGGCTGGTCCTTATCCTGTTTTATCACTCTTACTTAGAGTGTGGTATCAGAGATTTTCCCATTGTTAGGGATTTGAGAGTGTTGAGAGGTTTACGTTACACACTATACCTAGTTTATTTTTGGGGCCGTATGTTTGGGAATTTTATACTCAGTACTAATATTACGTATGGATCTTATATTTGTTATGATGTGAATTGGTTACACGTATGGGAGTGTACATATTTACTTTACTGTATTTATTTAAATTTTATTTCAATGCCAACATATTGACGCTCTGCTTTGCTTTAATTTAATTAGGCGTAGCTAACCGAAATAGATATCAAAAGCAGGGTTGTCACAACCTCATTGTAGTTACAGGGATCAACTTTGAGTTCATCAGGGACTTTTTCACAAGACTCTCTCAAGAACATAAACCATTCAGGATGACGTATAACCCTTCCACTATGACGAGGTAGTCCCTGTGCTAGTGTGCTAGTGTCAATATGTTGTGTTATTTCATCTTGTATTGGTGGTGTTGAAGATTCTTTTTGGTTCCCTCGTAATTCTTCAAGAACAACTTTACCTCTGGGTTTATGATCCATCATATAATCCCCTTCCAAGAATCGGGCATTGGTGCTTACAATGACCTTCTGATCCTTAGGATCATAGAATAAATAACCCTTAGTTTCCTTAGGATATCCAACAAAGAAACAAACTTTTGATCTTGATTCCAACTTACTGGGATCTCTTTTAGCACATGTGTTGGACTACCCCAAATTCGAATATGTTTTATACTGGACTTGCGCCCAATCTATAATTCCTTGGGTGCAGTAGAGACCTCCTTTGAAGGTACCAAGTTCAGTAAATAAGTGGTCATTTTTAAAGCTTGTACCCAAAAGGAATTTGGGAGATCTGTATAACTCAACATGGACCTAATCATATCCAAAAGAGTCATATTCCTCCTTTCTGCTACACCATTTTGCTGAGGCTTTCCAGGTGCAGACAATTGGGATGTGATCCCTTGATCTTTTAGATACTGCCTTAACTCCCCTAAGAGGTACTCTCTACCACGATCAGATCGTTATTTCTTTATACTTTTACCTTGATGCTTCTCCACTTCTTCCCTATACACTTTGAATTTCTCAAAGGGTTTGGACTTATGGTGCATTAGGTAAACATACCCATACCTTGAGTAATCATCTATGAAAGTCATAAAATACTCAAAGCCCCCTCTTTCTTGGGTTATCATCGGTCCAAATAGATAAGAATGAACCAACTCCAACATATATAAAGCATGGTTTTAGTCTACTTCTCTAATAATATGTATGGTATATAACTCCAATTTGGAGTTGGTTATGGAATTTTGGGTTATGAAATAAAAGGTTATATTAAGGCTCAAAGGGGTTGACGAGGGGAAACATATAAGGTGAGGCTAAGGTTGACATGGGATAAATAACAAAGATGGTTTATGATCTTTTCCTAAAGTTTACGCAATTCTCAAGTCAAGACAACTTTGAAAATCATGCTCAAGTAACACATTTCATATTAACTCAATTAATGAATGATCAATGAAATAATACTTAGATCACTGATGAATCAATATTTTCAAGGAGGAAAGAGTAATGTAAAAACACTCATAAACGAATAAAAGATCAAAGCTCACTTGGTGTAAGTATGTACAATGCAACAAAAGATTATCGAATTATAAACGCCTTAAACCAAACCATTAAAACAAGAAAAGTTCATATGCTCATGGGTTTAAAGTTTAATTCATGAAGTTATTCATAATATCAATTATTTGAGGATTAAAGTCTAATAACTTATAAAATCGAGAACATGTATCATTGAATTGTCTATAGGATTGGGCACTTATTGAAATTTATCATCGGAAACAAAGGCAAAACGCCCAACAAAGGAGCAAAAAGAAAGAAAATATTTTTGAAAATTTTTAATTTCTCAACAAGAGCCTGCTTGGAACGAACATGTGATCAAATCAATGAAACTCTAAAAGCAATGGGAAGAATACCCACACCCCTAACTTAAATGTTGCATTGTCCTCAATGTGAATCAAGAACACAATATAAAGAGAGGAAAAGAAAGATATTACCCAAAATAGAGCGATCCCCGATTAGTACAAGTCCATTGAATCTACAAAACATATTAGCACCAAGCATAACAAAAAATAATAAGAAAACTTTCACTAATTACACTAGACTAAATTAAAAAGGAAAAGAAAAAAACTAATTATGTACAACCTACAATTTGAACTCCTAACTAACTATACATTAGAAGTTGAAATTTTTTAGGGTCCAACCAAAATATGATTTGAATTTGAGGGATTAATGGTGTACCCTCATTTTCATACATGCCTCCCCAAAAATAAGAATTTTATTTGAACAACAAAAGGTATGTGTAGGGCGTAAGAAATGAACTATCACCAATTAAAAAAAATGGAGGATGATGGGGGACTTGGATCCTAAGGGAGACAAGTACAATTGGGATCCAAGAAAAATAAAATCACCTCCCAAAGGTTTTTTAAGTAGAATGAGAGGTGGGGCACACAAAAAGGAAGAACACATCTTGGAAAATAATTCAAGAAAAAAGTCCTTGTCGGTAAAAGGATTAAATATTTCAAAGTTTTCAACCGACTTATAGGAATCTAGCGGTACTTGTAATAGTTTCATAATAGAGAACAAAAATGGGGATGATCTAAATTCAATCTCAAGTAATTCATCATCACTTAGAGGCTGAATTTCATGGGAGAAAGACTCACTTTCAATGAGATGTTCTTCTAAAAAGTTTGAGGTGAAACATAAGTCTCAACCTCCTCTTTGTTTTCCAAATAAGAACTAATCTCATTGCAAAGTGCTTCAATTTCCAAACCAACAACATTAGTGTTATTCATTACGCTTTGGGTAAAAAGAAGCATGGTTTCTTCCAAAGTAAGCTTCCTTAGCTCTAGAACCTCAGATTCCTCATTTGGTTGAAAACATTCTTCAACTTCAAAAATATCAGAAGAAAAATCATTATTGGATTCGAATAATGCATCCAACTCTTGCTCCCAGAAATGATTTTTTTTCTCGATATTTGTTTTCAAGCCTTTCATTCTCAAGAATTCGAAGGCCATCACGCACAATAATAGGTGAAGGCGCGGATTCTTGAAAATAAAAAATTTGAGAACTATTCCCATACAAACGTGATCCATTACAATTATCAAAATCACTAAAAAGACATGATTCCCGAATAGTTTGTAGATGAAAATCTACGTAGAGAGGTATGCGACCGATAATTCAATGTTTCTTGGCGCTCAAATGTGCAAGCCTACAAAAAAGGTTAAAACAAAGAATAAAAATACAAAGGAAAAAAATATACTACAAAAGAGTAAATCAATTACAATCTATAACAAAACAGCCCCCGGCAACGACGCCATTTTGATGTGGTGAAAATTGAGCGACCGTGTGGATATGCTAATTTTTGTTATCGGCTTCCGATCGCAATGCAAAAAATTTAAATTTTAACTGCACTCTTGTGGAGAATAGCGGCTAGTCTGAGTATAGAAAATCCACAGGGAATGTTTGATAGACATTAATTGATTTATTATTTCTCAAATAAAAGTGTAAAAGGTGACAATGGTGCAAAAGGGGAAAAGGAAAAAAAATTAACAACACAATTCAAACTAAATAAGGATTAACAAAATGAGATTAGGATCACATCCCCGCCATGGGCTAATCAACACATGAAAGGGATTATGGTTCAAAAACATTAAACCGAGCATACTCAATTGATTATAAGAATCAAATATGAAGAAACCCAATTCAAAAATGAAAGATTAAACTCTCGCTCAAATATGGTAACAAATGGATTAATATCGTTGCATCACAGAGAAAGTTAAACGCCTAATATTCCAACTTTATCACACAAAGTTTCAATTAAATGCATTTCTAACCAAAACTTAAATTTCAAAGCTCAATATCCATTAATGGTGGAAATGTGACCCCAACCCTTAAACTAGCTACTACACATGATTAAAACAATAAATAAAAGAAATTAAATGATGAATACAACTAATAAACGAACAACTAATTAACAGAGCACGTAAATAAGAGAACAAAGCTAAACAAGAAAATGGAAATTAAAGGAAAGAGAAGATGAATAGTACTTACATACACAAAAATGGGTACAAACCCTAAGAGAGGGAAAGAGAGGGGAGCTCCCCCCAAAACTAACCTAAACTATCCTAAAAATGAATCCCAACAACAAATGAGAAAAAAATCCCTTTAAACAAAACCCAAGGGTCAAACTTGTAAATTAAAAAAAATATAAAGGCCAGAATCGATTCTTCTAGACGATCCAAATCGATTTGGTGATCAGGAAAAATTCGAATCTGGTCCAAACTGAATTGCTTCCCCAAAATGGGCGAATCGATTCACCCCTGATAGTCAGCATTCTTCATCCCGGATCAACGTACGGAAAATGCCATAACTTCTTTGTTATAAATTAGCATAAGTTGAGATTAGAGGCTACACGAAGCTAAATCAAAGGGCTACAAATTCCGAGAAGACATTAGGTAAAAAACCCAAATAATGAAATGACTAAAATGCCCTTGAATGTGCCTTTGATGATGGAACTTTCTCAAAATGCGACCAAACTTCGCGCTAAGAACTTTAATACCTACAAAATCTCAATTATACCTCGTAAATTATATAAACAACTATAAAAGAGGTTCTCTGATTAATGAGCATAAATATAGGAATTAAGGTACCCGAAGAGGCTAAAATGCATAAGTCTAGAGGGTAAATAAATGAAATATTCTATACGAATCAGACGATTAATGTGTCTCCAGCCAAATGAACAAGTTAATGGGGGGCAATCTAATAATGGGGACAAAAGGAGTAATTACAGGGACAATTTGGGGGGTAAATACAAATTACCCAAGGTAGAATTTCCTAAATTCCATGATGAGGATGTGAGGAGTTAGATCAAGAGGTTTCATAGGTTTTCTCCCATAAATCCAATAGAAAAAAGTGAGAAGGTGGTATTTGCATGTCTCCATTTGGAATAAAGGGTTGAAGTATGGTTGTAAGCCCAATATGAGACTCTTGAAGGAATAAGATGGGAAGAATTTGTCAAATCCATTTGTGCCTGATTTGTTGGCCTTGTACAAGGAGACATTATGAAAGAATTTTGTAAACTGAATATATTAGAGAGTGTGAAAGACTATGAAAATAGGTTTGAGAACCTATAACCCTTGTTATAAGGCGAGAATAAAGGGTTAAGTGAGGGATACTTTGTATCCAATTTCATAAGTGGTTTTAATAATGAAATAAAGGTGCATGTGAAGATGTTTAAACCCAAAACCTTTATTGATGCTATTGAAATTTATAAACTTCAAGAGACTACCCTAGAATTGCACCCAAAGAAAAAACTATACAAAATAAACCATACCAGCTTATACGGCAAGACACATGCTTCAAAAAATAATTACACCAGCATACAAAACCAAAATATAATTGAAACAACAAACATCAAGAACTTCACTCCCAATCCAAACACCTAACCAACTAAGAATCCAACCACCAACAATAATAATTACTTACCCCCAATCAAGAATATTTCACCTGATGAAATGCAAGTGAGGAGAGAAAAATGACTATGCTACAATTGTGATGAACCTTATGTGTGGCAACACAAATGTGAGAAGACGAGCATTTACATGTTCAAGACTAAGGAAGAAACTCGAGAATAAAGAACCAATTAATCAATCTATGAAAATTGGCCAAGTGATGATATGCAAATATTACGTATTTCATCCTCCGAACGGATGCATTTTATCCCCCTCGGGTATCTTATTCCCTATATTTATGCTCGTTAACCAGACAACCTCGGATTTCTACGTGAACATGTTTTACAGGGGTTAATTGAGCTTTTATAGGTAATTGGATGCTAAGTATGAAGTTCGAACGTATTCCGATGAAGTTTCGTACGCAATCGTACATTCAAGGGCATTTTAGTCTTTTCACAGCTTGGGCACCTGGCCCAACATTTCACGGAGGTTGTATCCTTCCTCGCTAGCTTCGCGTGGCCATGAACGGTTCGCGATTTTGAGTCCGTATGAAGATGTTACGGCGGTTTCAACGAAAGGAAAAATAATGAAATCAAAAGAGGAGGAGAAAAGGGAGAAAAGAAGAATGCAGTAGCTGCCTTGGTTCTGCCCTGCTTGATCGATCGATCGCTCCTCATCGACATTGGGATTTTTGCTCTTGATCGATCGATCGACCAAAGGGGTCGATCGATCGATCCCCTATTTTCTGCAGATATTTTGCCTTTTCTTTTCTTTTCTCTTTTCTTTTCTCTTTTAATTCCAACTTACTATATAAATCATTTTTTATGTAATAAATAGATATACACGATTTTAGGTTAGTTTAGCTTAGGGTTTTGGGGTTTTGGAGAGTTCTTCTTTATTTCTCTTTGGTTTGACACCCCATTTGGATTGTAAGTTGACTATTCATCTCCCCTACCATTTAATATTGTTGTATTTCTTCATTTCTTGCTTTCTAGTTAATTTACAAGCTTTCTAATTTGGGTTTACTACTTTATTTCCTTTGTTTCTAGGGTAGTTTTACCGCGTTTATTTATTGCATTTATTTACCGCATTTTTTACATGCTTTCTAGGTAATTTAATTTAGGTTGTGTTTGAATGGAACTCACTCGAGTTAACGCGTTGCTTTGCTTAGTGATAGTGTTTACGGATTTATTTTGGGTGCGTTGTCCTAGTTATTATGCCTAGGATATTTGACAAGGCATATCATGTATGTCCCGTGCTTACGACCTTTCGCGCGTAATTTTCCGAATATTTGTTGACGCCAAAATCTTATTAGGCTTTTATGAGGATTTAGGGGCGTGACAACCCTTTATTTAATTAACTGTCGAAACGAGACGCATTTGTAATAACGCATCGACCCATGTAACCATTTTATACAAATTAACCCGGGTGAGGGATATTCAGCTTTTCTCGATCCCCACATGTTTTTGTCAGCCGTTCAATCCAAACCCCCCATCGTCCCACCAAAACTTTTAATTGGTGATGGTTCCTTTCTTACGCCTTACACATGCCTTCCGTTGTTAAAACGGAATCCATATTTTTCGGAAGGCATGCTTGTTTGTGAAGGTACACCGGTTATCCTCCAAAGTCAAATTATTCTAATGGTGGACCCTCAGCTATTTAGACTTCTAGTGTATAGTTAGTGTGAAGCCGAAATAGTAGGTTGTATATAGTTCGCTTTCTTTCTTTTTATTTTTTCTTTCCTTTTTAACTTAGTCTAGGGTAAGTAGTTAATTTTTTGTTATTTGTTTTTTCTATGCTCAGTACTAACTTGTTTTGTATATTCTTTGGACTTGTTCTGATGGGGATCGCTCCCATTTTGGGTAATATCGCTCATTTCCTCTCTTTGACTTGGTTCTTAATTCACATTGAGGACAATGTCAAGTTTTAAGTTAGGGGGTGTGGGATATTCTATTCATTTCTTTATTTAGTCCATGTTTTTGCTCACATGTTAGTTAATAAGTGTGCTTTTCTTAGAAAATTCAAAATTTTCAAAAAGATTTTCTTTCTTTTTTCTCCTTTATTTGGGCGTTTTGCCTTTGTTTCCGATGATAAATTTCAATAATTGTCCGATCCAGTAGACAACCCAACGATGCATGTTCTCGATTTTAGAAGTTATTATACTTTAGTCTTCATTATTGATATTATGAATAACTTCATGAATTAAACTTTAATCCCATGAGCACATGCACTTTTATTGTTCTATTGATTTGGTTTAAGATTTTTATAACTCGGTAATCTTTTGTTGCATTGTATATACTTACACCGAGTAAGCTTTGTACCTTTCGTCATTTATGAGTGTATACACTATTCTTTTCTCATTGAAAATGTTGAATTCGTTGGTAATCTCACTATTCTTTCATTTGACCGGTCATTAATTGAGTTCATACTTGAAATGTGTTACTTGATCATGATTTTCATATATTGTTTTGATTCGCGAATTGCGTAAACTTTTGAAAATGATCATAGGCCCTCTTTGTTATATCACCCATATTAGTCTTGACCTCACCCTTATATGTTTACCCTCGTTAACCCCTTCGAGCCTAAATATAGCCTTTCATTTCATAACCCCATTCTCATAACCAACTCTACATTGGAGTTTTAAACCATATATACACTTTCCATACCTTTGTTTGGATTGTTGCTTGGGATTGAATGATGTTGTTATGATGTTGGTTGCAATTTAGGCATATGAGAGTTTGAAAAGTAAATAAAAGAAAAAGTGAAAAAAAGTAAAGAAAAAGATAAAGCAAAAAGCAAAAGAAAACAAAAGAAAAATGAGAAAAAGAAGAAAAGAAAAGAAAGAGAAAGTTATAAATGTTGTGTATAGTGTTCAATAATCTTTGATTACTCTCCCCGATGATATATCTAATGCCTTTTTGGAACTTGTTTTCCAATTTTGATATTGCCCGCATTTTCCCATTATTCCGAGTTTTCATCTCGAACACTTTGAATCCGTACATACAATCCTTCGTTTCGTACCCTAGCCTAACCTACATTACAACCCTATACAAGTCCTATGTGATCTTAGGTTGATGTAATTTAAAAGTCATAATAGTTTTGATAATCTCTGAAAATTTATTTCACCTCTTTTAGTGTGCGGTATCCTTTCATTGAGATTACAGTTTTTTATTTTATATATAGCGTTCTTCATTTGTGATATGTGTGTGGCCTAGTTTCCATTTACATTTACTCTTTAGCCCGCATGTTCCATGTGTTACCTCCCTATTTTGAGTGAATTCACTTGATGAGTGTGATGCCCGTGAGGATTGAATGTATGCTTACTTTAACATTTATCCAATTTATTTAAGTTTTTGCCAAATCACACTTTGCATGTGCTCACTCCCCTCCCATATTTTAAGGTTTCAATTCTATGAGGTGCATCCTATAATGTTAATGATTTGGACTTTTGTTTGAATTCATTCACTTTGCTAATAATGTGTATGAAATCCTTTTCGCCATTGTTGGGCTTGTCGCATGTTGGGTTAGGCATATTTTGAGAAAACTGTGTGATGTTTATGGGTACCATCTCTGAAGACCCTCACGAGACGACACTCGTCCACTAGGGTGACCTAGGAGTTTAACATATTATTGCATATGCTAAATGCAATCGAATCGCCCGCAAAAGTGTCCTTTTGCTATTATAACATACTTTTGTGTTGTCTACTGCTTTTGGTTCTCTTTTAGTTCTTGTTGCATCCTATTTCATTGCTAGGGACTAGAAATGTGTAAGTTAGGGGGTGTGATGATACGCAAATATTGCGTATTTCATCCTCCGAACGGACGCATTTTAGCTCCCTCGGGTATCTTATTCTCTATATTTGCGTATATAGAGACGCATTCCGGTGTAGTTCAGACGCATTCCGGTGAAGTTCCATACGCAACCACACGTTCAAGGGTATTTTATTCTTTTCATAACTTGGGCACCTGGCTCGAAATTTCACGAAAGTTGTAGCCCTCCTCTCTAGCTTCGCGTGGCTGTGAACGGTGCACGATTTCGAGTCCGTATGAAGATGTTAAGGCGATTTCAGCAGAAGGAAAAATAATGAAATCAAAAGAGGATAAGAAAAGAGAGAAAAGAAGAATGCAGTAGCTGCCTTGGTTCTGCCCTGCTTGATCGATCGATCGACCAAAGGGGTCGATAGATCGATCCTCATCAACAGTGGGATTTTTCCTCTTGATCAATCGATCGACCAAAGGGGTCGATCGATTGATCCCCTATTTTCTGCAGATATTTTACCTTTTCTTTTCTTTTCTCTTTTCTTTTCTCTTTTCTTTTCTAATTTAATTCCAACTTACTATATAAAGCATTTTTTATGTAATAAACAGATATACACGATTTTAGGTTAGTTTAGCTTAGGGTTTGGGGGTTTTGGTTAGTTTAGCTTAGGCTTTTGGGGGTTTGGAGAGTTCTTCTTCATTTCTCTTTGGTTTGACACCCCATTTGGATTGTAAGTGGACTATTCATATCCCCTACCATTTAATATAGTTGTGTTTCTTGCTTTTTAGTTAATTTACTAGCTTTCTAATTTAGGTTTACATGCTTTATTTACGTGCTTTCTAGTATAGTTTTACCACGTTTATTTATTGTGTTTATTTACCGCGTTTTTAACATGCTTTCTAGGTAATTTAATTTAGGTTGTGTTTGAATGGAGCTCACTCGAGTTAACGTGTTACTTTTCTTGGTGATAGTATTTACGGGTTTATTTCGGGTGCGTTGTCCTAGTTATTACGCCTAGGAGATTTGACGGCGCATATCATGTATGTCATGTGCTTACGACCTTTCGTGCGTAATTTTCGGGATATTTGTTGACGCCAAAATCTTATTAGGCTTTTATGAGGATTTAGGGGCGTGACAACCCTTGATTTAATTAACTATCAAAACGAGACACATTTGTAATAACTCGTCGACCCATCTAACCATTTTATACAAATTAACCCGGGTGAGGGATATTCGATGCAACCTATAATTTTACTCGCTTTCATAATCTAGTTTCAATACACTTGCCTAGATAAACATTTCCCTTTTATACATATTTTTCTTTTTAGTTTGTAATCACCTTTTACACTTTCATTTCGGAATATTAAATCATATAAATTCTAGCAACTCGTCTCTGTAGATTTTTGATACCCGACTTACCGCTATACTTGCCTCACACGTGTAATCGTAATTTAGGTTTATTTGTATAGTCGCGGTGAGACAGAAAATAACGACTGTGCACTTACACGCGCACACTTCTCGTGCGCTATCACCAAGATGTGGCAATCTCACTTGAAGCACTCTTTGGAAGTTCCACCAATCAGACCTTGTTAATTAAAGTCAAGATAAAAAAAATCATTGTATTTTAATCTTAATATACACCAGAAGTTCACACAATTTCTTAGATCCAAAGGCAGCCAAGTAAGTGGGTTGTGAGATATACTCCACCAACAGACTCATGATGACAATAGCATATGGGAGTCAAAACTAGTACTAAGGTCGTTTTCCCAAACTTTCATTAGGTGATACAAGGAGAGGAGGTTGCAACCAGTGTCAGAATTTTAAAGATGGGAGGTTGTGGCATGGTGTAAGGGGTTCAGTGGCTAAAGAGCATAAGCCCTATGATGCTCTATTTTAATAAACTGGAACTGTCTTTTAACAAGGAAGGTAAAAGGTTCACCTTGAAGGGGACCATAGAACAAAAGAACTACCTCAATTTCATCAACGACAAGGCCTTATATAAATTTTGCAATAAGAATTCAGAAGTTATCATGGGATAGATGTACTCAATCAGTAACCAAGAATTGGAGGTAAACACACCTAATGAACTCACCCCCATTTTAAACATGTATTCTGATGTATTTCAACAACCCAAAGTCTTGCCACACCTAAGAGAACATGACCACCATATTCTCCTAAAAAAATGGGGCTGAACGATTCAATGTGAGTCCCGATAGATACCTCCATGTTCAGAAAATAGAAATTGAGAAGTTGGTGAATGAAATGCTAGAAAGTAGCATCATAAGACCCTCTTTTAGTCCATTTTCATGTCCTATGATTCTTGTAAAGAATAGGAACAACACTTGGAGAATGTGTATAGAGTATAGAGAACTCAACCAGAACACCATCAAAAATAAATTCCCCATTCCAGTTTTAGATGAACTTTTGGGATGAGCTAGAGGGTGCATGAGTGTTTAACAGGCTATATCTCAGGTAAGCGTACCATCAGATAAGACTACTTGAGCTGGACATTCCTAAAACTTCTTTTAGGACTCATAAGGGCCACTGCGAGTTTTTAGTGATGCCTTTGGGGCTCACAAATACCCACCCTCATTCCAAGCATTTTTGAATTCTGTTTTCAAGAAATGTTTGAGGAAAATTTATTAGTATTTTCTATGACATCCTCTTTTATAGTCCTAACATTGAAACCTACAAGAACCACTTATCATTAATGGTGCAAGAATTGAGGAATCATCAATTGTTTGCCAAATAATCTAAATGTGCATTTGGACAGTTTCAGCTAGAGTACTTGGTACACCTAAATTTAGGCACAGGAATGATTGTTAACCCTTCTAAGATAGAAGCAATGACTAAATTTCCTATACCTAAAACCATCAAGGGTTTAATGGACTTCTTGGACTCACATGATACTATAGAAAATTTGTTAAAAGCTATGGCACTATTAGTAAACTTGTCATGGACATGATCAAGAAGGACTAGTTTAAGTGGAGTGGAGAAGTATTACAAGCATTCAATAATATCAAGAGAGCCATGAGCATAAATCATGTACACATTCTACCCAATTTTAACAAACCCTTTGGGATATAAACTGATGGTAGTAATAGTAGTATCGAGTTGTATTAATGAAGGAGGATAGACCAATAACCTATTTGAGTAAAAATATACCAACGAGGAAGCAAGGATTACCATCTTATGAAAAAGAACTTCGGGCTATAGTTGTATTAGTGGAAAAATGAAGAGTATACGTATTTGGTAATCATTTTATCATAAAAACTGATCACCACAGTATAAAATATCTCTTGGAGCAGAGATTGACAACACGATTGCTATAAAAGTGGCTTTCCAAATTGCTAGTCTTAGACTATGAGATTCAATATAAGAAGGGATAAGAGAACAAGGTAGTTGATGCCTTACCTAGGCAAAAGGAAGATATGCTATGTGGCTCAGTGTCCAAAATTCAATCACCATCAGTGGAAGAAATTTTTAGGAGCATGAAAGATGATCACATGGACCAAAAGTTAATGGTTAAACTAACTAGTCACTCACCTGACATTTCTGGTTACTCACTTCACAATGGGTTCCTAAGACATGGAGGGAGATTATATATGGTATCTACTTGTATACTGAGATAATAGATAATTTTGAAACTACACACTTTTGAGACTGGGAGACACTCATGGAAGAAGGCTACATTCAAGAGTCTTTTGGCCTAGTATAAAAAAAGATGTTGAAACCACATTTTCAAGATTTAATGTGTACTAACAAAATAAAGGTGAGAACTGGCCTTACCGTGGCCTCTTACAACCACTTCATATTCCCACACAATCATGAGAGGATATCTCCATGGATTTTATTGAAGGCCTCCTAAAATCAAATGGGAAGAACTTTGTCTTTGTTATCAGTTCAGCCATTTTATTCCCATATCCCATCCCTCCAATGCCCAAATGGAAGTCCAACTATTTTTTGTCAATATACACAAACTACATGGCCTTCTTAAGAAAATCGTTTCTGATAGGAACCCCCTTTTCCTTAGCCAATTATAGACTCACCTCTTTAAACTGTTAGGCACAAAACTAGTCCATTCAATAGCTTACCACCCTCAAACAGATGGCCAAATCAAAAGATTAAACCAATGCCTAGTTAACTATCTAAGGTGCATGACTAATGACTAACCAAAACAGTGGGCTATGTGGCTCTCCTTAGTTGAACGGTGGTGCAATACCCGTTACCACCATTCCTTAAGCAACTCCTCATTTGAGGCATTGTTTGGATATTCACCCCCACTTGGCCATTCCATAACAATCAAAGATACGTGTTCTAGAGATTTATACATTTATGGAGGAGAGGAAATTATCCATTCAAGTACTTATAGAAAGATTAAGCATTGCTCAAGAGAGAATGAAGTTGTATGTAGATAAACGACAAACCGAAAGAAACTTTATTGTAGGGGAGTGGGTGTATTTGAGGTTACAACCCTATAGACAATCTACTGTGGCAATGCATAGCAATCACAAATTAGCTCCTAAATTTTGAGGCCCATGTCAAATCACCAAAAAAAAATGGGAAATGTTGATTATAAGTTGTGATTACCCAAAGGTTCCATGATTAATCCAGTCTTCCATGTCTCCCTTTTGAAGAATCAAATCGATCAAAAGGTCATTGTTACGCCGCACTTACTAGCTGCGAATACAGATGGGCACACGCTACTGAGACCCACAGCCATTCTCGAATGTCGTGTGATTAAATGAAATAATGCTCCTATGGTTCAAGTCTTAACCCCGCGGGTCAATTCCATTATTGCAGATGCTACTTGGGAGGACTATGACAAGTTGATTAAGAAGTTTCCTCACCTCGATTCTTGAGGACAGTGAGATTTTCATGGGGAGGGTATTGTCAGATCTGCAATGAGAAAGAAGTTGCGTCGTTTTGGTATTAAGTCTTTGAGTTACAAATTAGTTAGTTTTGTTGGTTAGAAGTTGTTGACAGCTGTACAGTTAGTTAGAGATATTTAGTTTGTACGTAATTGTTCCTATAAAAGGAAGTAAACTGATTATATTCAACATGTTGATAAATAACAAAAATTCTTCTTCTCTTCTAATTATATTCTTCCCCTCTCTGTTCTCAAATACGACTCTAAATCTCCATTTTTATTCTGAAATTCTATCACTCAAACATGTGGTTTGACATCAGTTATATATACTTGTTTGTGCATATATTTTGTAGTTAACGGAATGCATTTCATATTTTTTTCTTCATCATATTGACAGAATGTGTTCTAAAAGGCGCAGCTAGGCGGAGGTTCAGGAAAAGCACCCTGCCTTGAGCCTTTTATGCCTTACTCATTATAAAAGGCTTAAGGCGCATCTTTTTAAAAACAAAAACGCTTTAGTGAAACGATATCGCCTTTTAAAGACTTTTATTTTTAAAAAGGGACCAATATCTTATTCAAAACAATTAAAAAAAATGGTATCATAAACATCTCTACCTCTCGTCTAAAAAAATGCATGTTTTTTTTCTTAGTATTTAAAAAAATAGTATTTTAGTTTGCATATATTCACACATATTTTAAGGTATGTATCATTTTACTATTTTTAATAGCTTTGTTATAGTTAAAAATGTTAAAATATATTAAAAAATGCATAAACGCCTTTTTACGTCTAAGACCCGTCTACGTTTCTAACGCTTAAGGCTTGACTTCCACGCCTCGCTCACGCCCCGCATTTTTTAGAACCTTGATTGTAATTATCAAGCTCAAAATTAGATTAATGGATAAATTACATGGACTTCCCCTCTAGTTTCTTACAATCACAAAACCGTCCTTTTCTATCAAATATCAATGGATTAATTTATTTTAACTCCAATAATTAAAAGAAAAAAGAAATGTTAAAAGCATACCTCGTCAATGCGTTGGGGTCGATTACTTGATACCAAATGGATGGTGTGTCTTGGCCCTTTAGCTCCATGCACATGGATGAAGATAATTATGAAAGCCCATATCGTTTTGATCCATGGATATGGGAAGTAAGCCTACTCCATAAGCATTTCGCTACATCCATAAAAGTTATTTATCATAATATTCATTATATATTATCCCATTTGCAGTAACTATAAGGAAGCATTAGCCAACTTATCAATACAATTTTTTTGTTGTTTTGAGAGTCGTACATCATAAAAATATGAGTGAAATTGTCTAAACACTTTATCAATGTAGCACTGGGATTTTCCAGTATATACGTCCTTGTCTAAACACTTGGCGGGCGGATCCGACCCAGGCCGAAGCGGGGCGGCCGTCCCAGTTCAATTTTATTATTATAAAAAAAATATATATATATATATGTGTGTGTGTGTGTGTGTGTGTGTTTATTTATATGAATTTGTTCAAGAGATTGAGGTATGTTTATATGTGTTTGTTTAGAAAAATAAAATATGTTTTTTTGTTTATATGTGTTTAAATTTATAATGAATATTAAAATCAAAATCCGTAGAATCTATTAGTGTGAAGTTTAATTTATAATATAAAATTAGTCTAAAATGAAATTAAATTTAGTGTGAATCTATTAGTCTGAAAATAAATTAAATTTGTTGTAAATATAGAAAGTCAATGGAAAAAATTTTTAAACGGAAAAGAGGAGACAACACACCAAGCGTATCCGAAGCTGAGGTTCAACCGCATCCGAAATTTAAAAATTTAGGAATCCAAATTTAGTTAATTAATACCTCAACATTTTTAGGGTCAAAAATTGTAAAAATATAAGTAAAAACAACCCAAAAAAATTGCCTCGAGGGCTCCCGCCCCCGAACCCCTGGGCTTCGTCAAAAATTTCACCCCGCGTCACTTCAAATCTTGGATCCGCCACTAGGCAATCACACGAGTCATTTACATCATTTCATGTAAACCATAGTCTTTTAGGCTTTCTGTGCATTCTCAATATGTCCCATTATTACCCGAACCAATGTCAATACAGGAGGTTGTGATTTATCACGCCTGCAATCTTACAACAAGAATTGCTCGTTCTCTCTCTCTCACACACACACAGTCGTGCACCAGAATAAATGGAAATGTTGTTTTATTTTTTTTAAATGTGGTGATTATTATTGGAAAAAAAAATTTCTACAAATACTCTATTTTTTTACTCCACGCGTCTCTAAATAATAGTCGTGTCATGCCTTTTGATCCATCGCGAATTAAGAGTCTTGTATCCAACAATAATGTATAAAAAATTAGGTGAGATTCCAAAGCTACCCATCTGGAAGTTACTCATGGGAGAGCAATGACCAAAACATGTGTTGGTTGTTGCATTTCAAATATATTTACAATGCTCAAGAGGATAAACTTGGAATTAAGATTTTTCCTCAAAATATATGAATTTTGGTCATTTTATTTTTCCTCAAAATATATCTTTCATTTGCATGAGGTGTTTAAATGTCCCCAAAGGAGGGGACTCCATTGGAAAATACAAAATGTATTTTTAATATGTGGTTAACATGACCAACAATTTTTGTAAATGAGAAACACAAATTTGTGCAAAACTTGTATCATAAATACATGTATGCATTCAATTGCCACACGAGCTTATGGTACAACTGTATATTGCCAGGACATTTAAGGGCAAGGCAGTTGAGCAGGCTTTAGATTGCCATATATGTACTTATTTATTGGCCAAATTTACTTTTAGTTTGAGTCAAATTTGCATATGAACTATAGAATACATTTGAACCAACTTCTAGATAACATTTGTTATTAAAATGGAGAGCTAGATTTGCGAAACATTGCATACACTGGCAAAACTTCAGTTCTGCTTATGTTCCTTTTTTCATGTTTTCTGTATGCCCACTGTAGCAATTTTGGCGGGTTTTCTTTGGCCCATATATTTTTTTAGGTGTGACATTGGAGCAATTTTGGTATAATTCAGTAAAATAAAGTTTAGGTATCGGCAAAAGGTGCCCTAGTTATGTATCTTATATAATTGAGTTGGAGATTATACTTAAAATTGATAGGGGAAAGTACTCTTAGGACCCTCATAAATAAATTTTAAACATTTAAGGATAATTTACTATAGGGCCACTTGCTATACCACTAACGTGAACTTGTACAAGAAGAGAATTAGTGAACCTAATTACCACTAACGTGAACTTATTCCAATGAAATTTTTTTTAGAAGTGCAAGGTTGATGTGTTTGTACAAAGTTAAATAGCACAAAAAAGAACCAAGCCTCTTGGCCCAGTGATATAAGGTTGTCACTGGGACAGTCTTGGGGTGGATTGGATTTGAAGCCACGAACCGCGAACACAGATTAGTCGAGGTGCGCTTAAATCTGTACCGAACACCTCGTGGTATGATACCAAAAAAATGGCATAAAAAAGTGAACTCCATGGGAATCAAATTACTTAGTTCGTGCAAAGTGATGAATTCTGAATCCAGCTAAAACTGGTGGGATTCTAATTTTAAGATTTGTTTGAGTTAACGATAATGTTATTTTTTTCTTAACACGGATTTAAGACTTGTTACATATGATAAGTATTTTAGTGGGACAGTTTGATCAGCAGTCGTGAATGTATTGGTTAGTTACTATATATATATTTTTAAGGATTCCAAAAAAAAAAGTTTATTTTTCAGGCCAAATTGGTATCAGTTTTCTAATGAAGTGCATAAACAACTGGTTCTTTGCAACAAATTATATGAATTGAAGTATCAATTTTGCAATATATATATACACACATCTATCTGACATACTTTATTAAATATACTAACATAACATATTGATTTTCTTAAATATTAAAAAAATTGATATTTTAAACGAAACTTAGTATAGATGACCTCCACAGTGAGTAGATCATCTATAAAAAAATCCATCAATAAAATCTTTCTCAATATGAGATTATGATCAAAAGTTTAAACGGTCAAAAACGCATATTTATACTCAATTTCAAAACTTGGTATATTAGTACTTGCACCTCCCCCCTCACCGTCAATATAAAAAATGGCTTTTATGAAACGACAACAATGTTTTTAGACATTGATAAAGAGCCTAGTATTTGCAACTTTTTCTATTGTTTATAGTTATAATGGAGAAATAATTTAGAAGATCTTTTGCATTTTCCCCATTACAAAAATAGGCAAGTCATTAACTTAAATGAATTGAAGAATTCCAAAATTATTTTTATTATGATTATGTGTACTTTTTGGTCCCATTTGGGTCTGTCAATGGGTCGGGTCTAGACTCGAACCCAACCCGAACCTAATCCATTAAATTTGGGTCTGAGCACTTTTATAAAACCCAGTTTGATAGGGGTGTAAATTATAAGATATGCTCTCATACCAATCTGAGAATAAGATTTCTTAAAATATATGCTTTGATATCTCATGACTAAAATTCCAAATGTGAGATGGTTCACACAATATACCAAACTTAAAATTTACTTCAAATTAAACAATTAAGATTCCCAAATTTTAACTTTCACAAAATTAAAATTAGACTCAACTAAACAAATATTTAGTTTTATTTCAAACAAAAATTAAATAAACTC
The DNA here is from genome assembly GCA_949130495.1 of Sambucus nigra. Classification (NCBI taxonomy): domain Eukaryota; kingdom Viridiplantae; phylum Streptophyta; class Magnoliopsida; order Dipsacales; family Adoxaceae; genus Sambucus; species Sambucus nigra. The sequence goes on along the minus strand of OX422207.1, from coordinate 273,312,557 downwards.
AATTCAAGTTCTACATATGCCAAACAAACAAAGCATGAATATTTTCAAATTAAATTTCTTAACTTGAATTAAACTAAAATTACCAAAACATAATTAGCACCAAACTTACACCATTGTTGTGATTAAACCAATTTTTATTTTTTAAACCTACACATGCATCTAAGTGATTTTGCAAGATTAAAATATAAACAAACACACAACACCGCGATGTACGATGAAAATCCATAACGAAAAAAACCTCGGACAACCCAGCCAATAAATCCACTAGTTATGGTTTTACAAAAACAAGACAAAAGGCTTACTTACTTGACTCAACTACCTTTCAAGACTTGACGCTTCTTTTTTATTTTACATCCACCTAATTCATAACTCTAGAATCCACCTCAGTTTTGGAATCCACCGATGGGGCTCAGCTACCGTCAACTACACACGATGCCTTTCTTCGTATTCACAATGCAAATCAATGAACTGAAACCTATGTAGAAAACTTTTCTCCTTTTAGGTAGAAATGAAACCCCGGCCAACAAAATTATCTCAAACAATATAATATATGTAGGAACTTGAATCAAACTAATACATGGGTGTAAACTTTGTGTGTTGGTAGAAATTAAACCGTGAAAAATTAACACACGAAATGGGACTTTTTGGTTAAGAATATTTTCTCTCTAATCCTCTCTAAAGTCTGAAAAAGTCACTTTGAAAAAGTTATTCACGAAGTCTTGAAATAAGGTAGAAAAGTAGTGGGAAACTAAGAAGTTTTTTAAGCAAAACTGTCAAAAATTGACGCCTGTCATTCGAATGACTTTTGAATGTTGTTCGAACGACATGGTTCGAACGAGTTTATCAAATGAGATTACTAACAAGAAAATAGAGAAAATCTCGTTGGATATCTCGTTCGAATGACCTGGAAATGTCGTTCGAACGAGGTCATCCACACGACCTTCTAACGACATTTCAGAAAATGTTATTTTTCTTTTAAAAAATAAAGATTCATTTTAAACAATGTTTAGTACAAAAATGACACCCAACAAAAATATACAAGTCTCTCTATATATAATATGCCTTCGTATATGTAGAGATCATGGACTTGAAATGTTGATGATGTATAACTTAGCACGAAAAAACGACACTAAAGATATCTTAATTTAGGCTTGGCTGCTACGTCTTCAACTCAAATGTCATAGGCTTGAAAAACATAACAAACGTTTATCCTATGAGTCAAATAGTTTTTTTCTGGAACTAAGACAATACTACAAATTGACTCAATTGAAAATTTGTCCTTGCACAGTTACTCGACTATCCAGTTACCCGATTCCCGCTAATTAAATGAATCGGATATGGATATAGGTAGACTTGATCAATTAAGGGCCTGATCATAAGTGTGTGTGTGTCTATATATATATATATATATATATATATATATATATATATATATATATAAGTTTATACACATATTTTTTGTTTAAATTGGATTTTTTGGTTCATTTTTTAGTTCCAACTATTTGGGTATTCAGGTCGGGTATCAGGTCAGGTTCTCGGGGCCTTAACGGGTCCGGGTTTGGATATATTTTTTGAGGTTTGGGTCAGGACGGGGTTCATTTTCACATCTTGGGGGTAAAAGGAGTCACAAAAACTAAAAATAAGTCAAGTAGTATAAACTTTGGTCCACAGATTTAATTACAAAGAATTACTGAATCTCAATGTACAAATAACCCTTGTTATAATTATTAATAACATATAGATTTACTTGTTTTAGCATATTACTGGTAAGAAAATAATCTATAGAAAATTGAGATATGAGATATGACTTTTATGATGTGGTAGATGGGTGACCGAGGAAGATGACATTGACTTTTCCTACTGTAAAGATGAAGAAAAAGTTTCCTATCGTCATTATACCCATAAAGAGCACTCAGCTTTAGATTAGTATTATATCTTTGTCACTCCATAGATATATAATATATATACCTCAACCTCATGAAAATAACCGATAATTTTTCTCTCTGCCTTCTCTCTAACTCTTTTTCCTTCCTAAGAGAATCCTTCACACTTTTGTGAGCCTCTCCCTTCATTTCTTGGTCTAGTTTTGTCACTTCTTTCCAATCCTCTGATTTATCTCTTTTTTCCCCCATTGTTTAACCCCTCCTCCCCCATTTTCCTCCCCTTTCTTTGTCCATACCTCCATTACTGGTATGCGTCAGCAAATCTCAAATAATATTCCTTCCTTGTACCTTCCACCTGCATTAGAAGGCACAGAAGTTAGAGTGTACTCCCTGCTAGAAAAGATCATTTCGGGAAAAAAATTCCAACTTAGCCCAAATTGAAGGTTTAGCTCAAAAACTTGAAAAGTTAAAGGTGATTTTAAGATAGCAAAATGTGAGTTTAATATCTTCTCTTTTGATTTCTCTCGGGAGGAGGATATGATCGGGGTTCTTGATCAATCTCCTTGGACATTTTCAAATGGATTATTGGTGCTCAAAGAATGGGACTCAAAGTTAGCAGTTGAAGAAGTTAGTTTCAAAACCATTGAGCTATGGATAAGAGTTCATGGCCTTCCTAAAGATAGATTCCACACATCTAACAGAATGCTGATAGGCCAGATGCTAGGGTCAAATGTGAAGGTGGACATTAGGCCAGGGCATTACTCCTGTATGAGATTGAAGGTAAGTCTCTGAGTTGATGCTCTACTATCAAAAGGTTTAATCTTAAAAGAGAAAAGGAGGATAAATGGATCTTTTTTACTTAAGAAAAAGTTGAGAGATTTTGTTTCAAATGTGGTAGACTGAGTCATATTTCAGTTAAATGTGAAAGTGAAGAAGAAGAAATGAAACGTGGGGTTAACTCCATTGGCTTTGGCCTTTGGATGTCTGCATCCCCATCTTTCAGAGAAGCTTTGAATGATTCCCTCAAGAAAATACCTTGACTCTCTCTTAACCAAAATGCTAACCTTGGCAAAACTACCCAAATGGACCTCACAAATAATTAAACTGGCCCAATTAGTCCAGTCAAAGATGGAAAAAGAGTTATTGATATAATCTCCAGACCCCACACGATAAATTCCAAACTCAACCCTTTTCAGACCTTAGCCAAGCCAGCAGTGATGTGACACTAAACCCAAATCGATCCCTTCCCCCATCTATTATTTCAAACAAGGCCTAGAGAGAAGCCTCTGAATGTCTATTCACTATAACCCCTCCCCTCAACCACCCAAATAGAGACTTTAGCACCCTAAATATCCTAAAGACAAAACCTCTGCCCAGTTGTGTAGAGGGGGTCCGCCATCATATTTTAGTGTCTGATAGGTTCAGAATATAAGAAACAATCACCCTCCACATTATGTCCCAATCATCTAACCCCGACAGATTAAGCTTTAAATCCCATGATCAAAAATCATCCCAATTAGTAACACTCAAGACAGACAAATCCCCCTCAACCATCCAAAATTCAAAACAAAATCCAGACAAAAATCTAAACCTCTAAAAAGTGGCATTAGCTCCAATTTCACAATTATATGAGGGCCCCATCACTAATATCCTAAACCCCAAAAGAGTTGACCCTAAAGTCAGCAGAGGTAAGAAGATTAGAGAAAGGGAAAGAGAAGATGAGGGAGGCTGGGAAACAAGATAAGTGGTCAACCAGAGGGAAACTTGATTATACCTTGGAAAATCATCAAAGGGAGTTAGTGGTTGGTAATCAAATGTTAGTTTCAAATTTCATCAAGCTTCACATAAATAAAAGAAAACTTCCATTTACCTTTGAAAAACTATCTCCTAAAAATATCATGGAGGTTATCCGAAAATAGGAGTTGAACAAAAACCTAAAGAAGTGTCTTATTGGGAAGAAGAGATACACCGGGAAAAAGTGGAAAAACCAACAGTCCAAGCAGTTAACAAAATCCATAGAAGGATTATAACAAGAAAACCAGTAAGCAATTCATTATAGACGAAGAAATGGAGGAATTTTGTGAAGAAAATCCAATGGAAGTAACAAACAACTCAAGTACATCCCAAGATCCAGAGAAGTCAGAAGCTTCCCCTAAAAGGATCCCTCCAACCCAATGAGTATCATGGCATGGAATTGTCAAGGTCTAGGCAAAACCTTGACAATTCAGGCTCTTCAAAATCTCTGTGTTTTGAATGATATAACTTTAATTTGCCTACTAGAGATTAAAGTACAGGAAGAGAGAATTTTGTATGTCAAGAAGCTTATTAAATTTGATAATGAGATTAGGGTGAACCCAATGGGATTATCAGGAGGTTCTTATTTGTTGTGAAAAACTTCAATGAGCCTTCAGATTCATGAAAGTTCTAAAGAGTTTATTGATGTGATCATTAAGGATTGGAAGGGGTTATTGGGTAATACAAGGTTAACTTTTGTGTATGTAAACCCCCCTTTTGAATATAGAAGAGCTCAATGGGGTAGCCTTGTTAGATAACAACTTCATGCCCGTACACCATGGATGTGTCTGGGAGACTTCAATGATATTTGGGCTCAAGAAGACAAAGAAGGGAAGTCGGAGAAGGCCAACGAGGAGATAGAATGGTTTAACGAGATGGTAAACCTTTGTCAATTATATGAACTTCCCTCAAAAGGTTGTAGATTAACTTGGAATAATAAGAGAGGAGATGAGGCAAATGTGAGGGAGAAGCTGGATAAAGTGTTCATTAATATTAAATGGGCAATCAAATTCCCTGAGAGTAGGGCAGTGGCATACCATGACTTGGGATGTGATTATAACCCTCTTTTGGTGGAGAATGTTCCCCCAAAGTTCTTCCATAAGAGGAAGTTTAAATTTGAGGTTTACTGTCTTGAAGAATTAGGGTGCCATGCAATAGTTAAAAAATAATGGAGGAGAGATGTCCCAGGGCCTGACATGTTCTCTATCTTATCAAAAACCTTCAAGACAAAGGCAGCCCTGCTTAGTTTGAGTTCTAAGAAGTTTGGTAATTCTATAGAGGAAATCAGGAAGCTCCAGTATAAGCTCTCAGATTTACAATCCAACTCAAGTCAGAACTCCTGTAATGGGTCAGTCGGGTCTATCTCTAATAATATTAAAGCCTTGTGGGTCAGAGAGGAGAAGTATTGGGCAGTGAGGTCTAGAGTGAACTGGCTAAAGTGGAGGATAAGAATTATAAGTTTTTCATGCTAAAACCATCCAGAGAAGACAGAGAAACCAAATTGTCAGGTTAAATAATCAGGAGGGGGAATGGGTTGAGGGGAAGGCCCAGCTGGAGTGCCTTGCAAATGATTACTTCACATCTCCGTATTCCTCTGCAGGTTGCAGGGATACATCAAGGGTTACTTATCTTATCCATAATCTTGGTATTGCAACTATGAATGAGTATTTAAATGCTTTGTTATCTCTGGAGGAATTAAAGAAAGCATTTTTTTATTTGGGTCCCTTAAAAGCCCCTGGCCCTGATGGGATGCCAGGGTTTTTCTAACAAACTTTTTGGGAGGATATAAAATGGGATTTTCTAAAAGTTTTACGACATTTTTTAAGCTTTGGGCACCTACTAAGGAAAATGAATGAAACGAATGTGGTCTTAATTCCTAAAAATTCAAACCCTAAAAATTTGTTTTGTTTTAGACCAATTAGTCTCATCAATTTCTTTACTAAAATCATTTCAAAAATTTTAAACCTTTGATTGGCAGTATCATAGAGCCTCAACAAACTGCTTTCATTCCTACGAGATTGATTCAAGATAATATTATAGTGGCCCAAGAGATGTTTTCTTTTCTTACGAAAAAAAGGAGAGGGAAAGATTTTGACTGTGATCTAAAGATGGACATGAATAAGGCCTATGACATAGTGGAATGGGGATTTCTAAAAGAGTCACTTTTATCTTTTGGTTTCAATTCAAAATGGGTGGGCATAGTTATGTAATGTGTCTCTTCTGTCTCTTTTAGTATTCTCATCAATGGAGATAACCACCCTTCTTTCAAACCTTCTAAAGGGTTCATGCAAGGTGACCCGCTTTTCCCCTATTTACTCATCATAGTGGCCAATGGCCTTTCCCCCTTTATTTCTAAAGCCATGAATGATAATTCTCTTTAGGGAATTAAAGTCAACTTTTCTACCCCCCCCCCCCCATCTCCCATATGTTGTTTACTAATGATTCCCTTTTCTTCTTTAATGGAAATGTTGTGGGAAGTGAAGCTCTCCTTGAGTTCCTTAATACTTATTGGGATGTGTCAGGCCAGCAAATAAATTTAGCCAAGTCTGACCTTATTTGTAGTAGTAATATGCCCCCCCCCCCTTTTAAATTGTTAATTTTTCATAGGCTGAATGTCCCCCTCGTAGATACCCCTGGTAAGTACCTTGGTCTTCCATATGAATAGGAAAAATCGAAGCAAGAGACCGTTGACTGTCTTAAGGAGAGAATATTACACAAAGTGGAGGGATGGAAGGAAAATTTCATCAATCAAGCGGGGAAAGAGAACCTTATCAAAACAGTTTTTCAGGCCTCTCCATTCTATGCAATGTTTATATTACAGTTTTCGTAAGGTTTTTGTTTTTACTTATCCTCTAAGATTGCAAATTTTTGGTGGAAAGGTAGTAAATATAGGAAAGGGATTCATTGGAAGGCATGGGAGAGTATATCGAACGCAAAAGTGGAAGGGGGTTTGGGTTTCAGAGATTTCCATAGGCAAAATCAAACCAACCTGGCAAAACAAGCTAGGAGGCTCTTATCTAATCCTGAGTCAGTATGGGATAAGATTCTTAAAAAGCCTGTATTTCAAGCATTGAATCTTCTGGGAGGTCTCCAATTCAAAAAAGGAGTTATAGATGTGGAATAGTATCATGTTTGGAAGGGAGATATTTTAGGAACAGGTGTGTTGGTAAGTGAGAAATGGGGAAAATATCAGTATCTGGGAGGACAAGTGGGTGAAAGGGATTTCATTGCCCCCCCCCCCCCCCCTCTTTTCAGATCAGGTTTCAGGCCTTGCCTCTTTTTCTTGGAATTACAACCTTATTTCTAACATATTCCCAATTGAAATTGCAACTTATGTTATGGCTATCCCCCTAATTTCCCCTGTGGATAGGGATGCCCTAATCTGGCCCCATACCATTGATGGACAATCCTCTGTCTCAATTTCTTATCATGTTACTTCCTCAAAGAAGAATCAGAGGATTGCCCTCACCCAGATATGTGGAGATTTTTGTGGGCCATTAACCCCCCCCCCCCCCCCCCCCCATAAGGTCCTTAACTTCCTATGGAGATGTTGTAATGAGGGGTTGGTTGTAAATTACTCCTTTTGGAATAATCAACTCACAGAAGATCCTACTTGCTTTATATGTGGGAAAGAGAAGGAGACCATTGAACATTTGCACATCATATGCCAATGGGTAAAAAAGGTATGGGAGAGATCTCCCCTACTCGGTACTATATTGCTTAGTCCTTGTGACATAATTGAAGATTGGGTGTTTAAATCTAAGTAATTTGGAGAAAATTTCTAATCAAGCTCTGGACCTAAAATTACTTATGGCTTGTACATGTTGAATGATTTTGAAAACTAGAAATGAGGCAATCTTCAGAAAGGCCAATATTTATATCTATAATGTGTTGTTTAAGGCTCAGTCCTTAGCTGAGAACTAGAGTTTAAGTTATAAGGTGTTTAGGCCAATTCCTAGGCAAAACCCTCCTTCACCTCCTAGGAGTGTAAGCAAATGGAGTCCCCCTCCCTAGAATTGGGTCAAAGTTAACTGTGATGGTTATTTTAAGGAAAACACGAACCTAGTCATAAGCTCGGCTACCTCTTACAGAAATGAAAATGGTCTAGACAAGATTATCCTAGAATCGGACTCTAAAGTTATAATTCAAAGCATACAGAGTAAATCTAGGCCTAGATGGGAGTTATGCGGAAGAAAGCATCAGGTTAAATCTCTTACCAGTCATTGTAGGGAGATTTCGTTCTTGCGTGTTCCCTAGATTGCAAATGCTGCTACCGATTGGGTGGTGAAGAGATGCCCGGCCTTGGATTTGCCTCAATATTGGGTCTCAAACCCTCCTCCTTCTCTATCGACCATTCTCATAACAGATTTCCCTCCTAAAGGAGTGAGTGATTCCAGTTGATTTTTCTATGTTTTCCCCTCTTAAATTTCGAGTGGAAGGTTGGTTTTTGGGTGTAGATTGCTCTGTCAAATTAGGGTTTCCTACCTCTCTCTCTAGTGGAGACGATGGGGATTTGCATTTGGGGGATTGTCCTTTTGCTTTTGATTTTTCCTCGAAGACCTCCTAGGGGCTTTTGAGGGTTTTCGGTGCTACGTGTGGGCATCTCTTGTTGTGAGCCTCACACGTAGACTATTTTCGTGTATATCGTGTAACACATGTTTAGGTCCATTAATATAATCAGCCTTAGCTGACGTTTAAAAAGAACTCTTGAAAACCTGACAACTATATTCTGTAATGTGCGTAAAAATTATATGGGCGAGAGAATCTTTTTATAAAAGAAGGGGTTCTATATCTTTGTAAAGTCATCAGTTGTGGTGTCAATGTCCCTTTTGGGTTTTGATTAATTTCAAGTGTAGGAGAGATCTCAATATCATTATCAATAATGGCATTTGTCCATTACAAGTCCCCATTGGATTAGTGAGATGAGAAATAAAAAAGGTGTTCATGTGTGGTGGGTGGACTAGTTTCATTCCATTTCCATGTTGGTTACATGCAAAGCTACCCCCATCAAATACTTTTACTTTTGGCATTTTGTTAATTTATAGTACGAATTTTTCGTACCCAATTTCCACTATGATTACATTATCTAAACCTTATTGACATCACTTATCTAAGCTAAGTTGACAAGCAACTTTCGAATAAAAATAATGGCTAAAGTTGAATACCAACTTTTAATTAATGCTCATATCATATTTAGTTTTACTCAAAATATTATTCAAGTCAAAAAATACTTCAAACAAACTAAGATAAGAGTAGACTTGAGTAAGAATTGGAGAAGCTCGTACTCAAATAGAAAAAATTTAAAATTTGGATTTTGGGAAATGATAATTTTATGAGATATGAATATATGTGTCATTGGGGAATACAGTTTTTTGCCTTGTTCGCCAATGGTTATGTAACTTGTCTTGGATGACAATCGATTAATCATATTAGTCTTTACTGGGATAGTAGTTTGAAGGATAATGACCTGGTTTGATCGAAATGTATGTCCAGTTAAAAACTCCAAACCTCTTTAACCTTCGAAAGTTCTAAAGTTCCATGTGATTGAATTACAACTATGTGAAGTAGACGCTATACGTACACGTTCTTGTGTTCATTAATTTTTGGAGTTTAAACCCAAAAATAAAATGAATTTGGGGCTGAATTTCAAATTCTCCCTTATGTTTAATTTTTTTGTCTCCCTAGAAATTTTTAAGGTTGACCACTGTCAAGTGATACCTAATGTACAAGGGGCCAAATCAATTAGTTTCATGTTAAACAAATTACTTGTTTAGAACAAACACTTCAAAATTTGTTACTATGTATTTATATAAACACCTCAAAAAATAATTACCTAAAAATAAAGGGTGTTTCCAAGGGCATCCCATATAATACTTCAAAATACCACTTCTTTTTTACTACAAAATACCACTTGATTTTAATAGTTACTTTCAAATACCACCAAAGAGCTACCACATATTTAAAGTTGTAAAAAAACATTTACCCATTTTCTCTCCTCCTTTCTACACATTCAAACCTCTCAACTTCTCAATCTTTCAACTACAAAACCTCTCAACTTCAACTACAAATTAATCCCATTGTCTAAACCTCCAAAGCTTCAAATATCTTCATCAAATAATCATTCAACATTATACAAGCAAGATTATAGTCATCAAAACATATATAATAGGCATTGTTTGATATATTATGAAAAATATGTTAAACCCTTGAAAAATATGTTGAACAACAATAATGTGTTAATTTTTTGTACAAAGAACTTTTAATACTCCTCATATGTTGAGAAAACACCACATAATCAATAAATCTTAACGTACAAAACCCTAACTGATAACCCAGTGGTTCAGTATCCCGATCCCAAGTAAAGACCCAAATTTCGTCATGTTCGCCCCGAACCAAATATGGTATGAAAAATTGGATTCAAATATCATTCAGTATAATTATCCCGAGTGTATGCTTCTAATTCGGTATAATTATTCTGAATATATGCATTTCATTCGGTATAATTACTCGGAATGAGACTTTTCAACCAAAAAATATATATATACATTTCATTCGCCATAATCACCCCAAATATATGCATTAATTCGGCATAATCATCCTTAATATATGCATTCCATTCGGCATAATGTAATACCCCGTAATTTTAATGACTTTTAAAAATGGGTTATATTTTAAATTAATGGATTAATTGGATTTTATTATAAATTAATTCATTTGGGTTTTATCCGAATTGTGGATATTAAAATGAATGATTCTAAATATTACTTAAAGATATTTAGGTAATATATGAATGTGATGTTATTGATATTGCTGTGAGTTATAAATTCAGTAATTTAAATTTTTAGTAGGACGCGGTATGGGACGTGTCGGGACTAATTTGTTAAATTAAAAAGGGAACTTATTTTTATATCGACCTTATAGTCATTTTGAGTGCGTTGTTGCATCCGAAAGGGTTGAAATAGTCAGAAAAGTCTATTTGGATGTTGATTTTGGATCTCGGGCCATTTGGAAATGAAAAGACAACCTAAAAGGGCATTTTGGTCAGTTTTACAAGGGGGTGAATAGTGATTTCGGATTTTGTCTTATTATAAGTATTTGGAGATTAGTTGTACGTGGGTTCATTCATCTCTTCGACGCAATATTGAGAGGTCATCTTCTTAGAGAGAGTGAAAGGTTACTTAGAAGAAGAGAAGTTTACTTGGGAAGGAAGAGAACCAAAGGTCACCACCACCGGAAGTTAGCTGGAGAAGGGGATAACCACCTGTGATATACAACCCCAAAGGATCAGACCTTCATTAGAGGCAAGTATTTAATGATTATAATCTAAGTTTGTATATTGTGCATGTTAGGATAGTTATAAAAAGATGAGATTTTTCATGTTTGGAAGATAAAGATGGAGTTGTTAATGGATTTCTGGAAAATGGAACTATGTAGGAATCAAACTCATGTTATAGGTAGATATTAATCCACGAAATAATCATTAAGTTGTTGAAGAAATTATGAGAATCATTGTTGTGTTCTTGAAGATATCATGTTTATAATTTTCTGGAAAAACAGGATAAATATATGCTTTTAATCCAAACTCTTGATGATTCTAGGATGTTTAGATCATTAGAAATCATTCACATATGTTGCGATATCATGTAGTAAGGTTTATAAGGAATTTGGGTAGTTAATACGAAGGTTTGAATGATCAAAAGTGATGAAACCCGTAGTAGAATAAATGCAGAAAACTGGGCTAATATCTGGGCGATCGATCGATCGACCCCCTGCCTTTGATCGATCGACCTCCCCAGAATATGTGAAGTTGTTTCTTTTAATGCTTGTTCATATCCCAACCCTTTTCTAAATCTTTGGTGATTATTAATTGGATATAATGGGACTTAGGAAGGTTTAGTAAGCCCTAGATAAGAATCGAATTAATTTGATTGGGATTTAATTGATTAGAATTATGATAATTAAATTGAAAGAGATTTCATGTGTTGGATTTTAATTTATATGAATGAGGATTAAGGATAGGTCCAATAGGGGAAATTTTATAAATTACCTGGTCATCCTTAAGTTTACAAGAGGGTTCAATCCTTGGTGATCGAAGAGGTGGTTACAAGAGATTAGAAACAATCGGTTATAACCCTAATTAAGGGAGAGTTTAATTCGTAGTATTTCGGGAGATAAGATGATATGGACCAGTAGGATATTTGTGACTTCTTACTGAATAAATATATTGAGGAAAAACCTATTTAAACCTTAAGTAATGAGTGAGACTCGGGGAGCATAAAATTAAAGAAGTAAAGTCATAATAATTTAATACGTAGGATTTAAAGAGATATAATGCTACGTATGGGAATTATCTTAGGGTAGTGTGAGTACCTTGTTGATATTATATCTATAGGTAGATGATAATACATATTTCATTGATTAATGATTTATGTTTATGACATACCTAGCTTACTTGATATTGATGGGGAGGTTTGCGCGTGATGGCAGTCATATCCTGATGAATCCATGGGATTTTTTATATGTCGCTCAAGAACATAGGTCTATGAAAGACTTATCGGGGAGTTGATAAGTCCGCTCACAATGGGAACGTAGCTATGTGCGTGACCCGTGGGTATGAGAATTATGTTCGCCTCTAATATTTGTGTTGTTTGTGGTTTGAGGAATCCGTACTGAACCTTTAGTCCCCTATTCGGCGACCAGCGATATTAGGACGTGATAGCAGAGTAATGCATGCACCGCAGCTGTGTCTCGGGGTGCCGTATTATATATGTATATATATATATAATGAATTAAATGAATTAATGTGTAGATACCCCATTCTATTACCCCCTAACTCTCCTTAGGTCCCTAGTAACTCCCTCCATCACTACAAACCTAGGCCATGTCTCGAGTACTGACCTAGAAACCATCGGGCACTCCCCGGCTCAGTTTGACCCAAAAGTCAAACTCTTCATCTCGATCGAGACTGAATGAATCTTCAAAGGGCACTGAATACCCTTTCCAACGGACCACCCCATGCGCGATTCCGACTTACCATGCGGACGAACGATCTGTTTGCGTCCGAAACTTAACCCAGAGGCCATCGGGCGCTCCCGGGCTCTGTTTGACCCAAAAGTCAAACTCTTCATCTCGACTGAGACTGAATGAATATTCAAAGGGCACTGAATACCCTTTCCAACAGACCGCCCCGTGCGCGATTCCGACTTACCATGCGGACGAACGATCCATTTGCGTCTGAAATTTGACTTAAAGGCCACCGAGCGCTCCCGGGCTCTGTTTGACCTATGTCAACTCTTCAGCTCGACCGAGGCTGAATGAATATTCAAAGGGAACTGAATACCCTTTCCAACGGTCCATCATGTGCGCGATTCTAACTTCTTATGCGGACGAACGATCCGTTCGACTTCGAGAGGTCACCGAATGCTTCCCAGGCCCGGTTGACCAATGTCAACTCCCTAAACCGGGTCAAACTCTTTGGAATGTTGAAGTACATCTCCTAACCTTTCCAACGGTCTGCCCCGTGCGCGATTCGGACTTACCATGCGGTCGAACGATCCGTTTGCGTCCGAACGATCCCCCATTCAATGGACCGACAAAATCTTTCAAGCCATATTTGATCCAAAGTCAACTCCCGAACCCGGGAGCGGTCCAAAATAATTTCAAAGGTCTCTGAATTACCTTTCCAATGGTATGCCCCGTGTGCGATTCTGACCAACGATTTACCCTCGGCGGCCGATTTTTCAAAAAAGCATGAAGCGCACTGCCAAATGGCAGGTTCCAAACTCTGCCTATCGGCAGGTGCCGATAGGAAGGAACGGGTCTATGCCGATCGGCACTTACCTCGGCCTATAAAATGAGGCCTTCACCGCATTTTCAAGGAGAGACCATATCTGATAGAAATCTCTCTCAACGCATCCCAGAAATCCCTCCCGAAGGCAGCGTGATTTCAACTTCCAGATCCCCTTTTTTATTCCACTTTTCATCACCCTTTTCATCAAACTTGGTGAATTAGTCACTCTCCATCATCATCCAAGTGCAAGGGTTGCTCTCCAACATTCAAGATCTTCAAGAAGGTCCAACTTTCTCAAACTCTCTCATAAATTCCCAATAACTTGTTTTCTTACTTAGCGCTTTTATTATCTCATCTCACACATCCTAATATACTTTTTTATTTATTATTATTGCACATCTCCTATTTTCATATAAACAAAACCTTAAAAATAAGAAAAATAGGGTTTGCTCATAAATTCCAAATAGGGATTCTCATACTTTTTGCACATTTTCCTCACAACTAAAACACTTTTCTACACACACACACACTTAAAAATAAGAGATCCCCCATTTGGATTTATGGGATAAACCCCACCCCTTGTTTTGTATGCGAACTACGTGGACTTTGATGCCTTTATAGGCTACGTAGGCGTCTCGGGGTAAAACCCGAGACTCGAGTCCTTTTTCCCACTTTTTCTCTCATCTTCCTATTTTCTCTAAATCTAATCTTCCTATATTCTATATACTTGCCCTTAGTAACGTATTTCTCCATATGCGTTATTGTTCCATTATAACGGTCAACGTAGGGGTAATCGTGTAAATCATATTTTTCTAATATTATTCTTATATCTTCAGACGGACGACTCGCTTTATCTTTTCCATGATACAAGTCGAGGATTCTTACCTTCATTTTATATATATATATATACACACATGCACACATATCACGGGGGGAAACAAAAGGAAAATAGCAAATATTCATGAGAGACCGAAAGGACGGAATGGGTGCCTAACACCTTCCCATTTCGTAACTAAGCCTCCGAACCCTTCTCAAATCATCTTGGTTTCGCACGCACCAGTATGTCTTTGGATGCCATCCTTCGAGGTGGCTTCCCCTTTTTATTTTGTCTGTTTTGAGTAAAATAGACTGGCGACTCTGAATCTCTCTACATTTTTACACCACATCTCAAACGACGCCGGCAGAAGCGCTCCCGAGAGGGACGCGCGGGACCCGAAGGATCCTTCCTCCACGCTCCCGCCCGCGCGGCGAGGATCGGGGATGGCCACGATGGCGACTCCGCTGGCGAAAAGATTCAACCAAGGTTTGGAATGAGGCCTGTCAAGAAGCTTTTGATTTAAATCAAACAATATCTGGCCCAACCTCCAGTTCTCATGCCACCACAGTCTGGTCTCCCTTTGCTCCTATACCTAACCATGACCGACACTGCAGTCGGGGCTTTGCTAGCCCAATACCTTAAAGACTCCCGCAAAGAAAGAGCCATCTATTACGCCAGTCGTAAATTGGTCGGGTACGAGGTCAACTACACTGCTTTAGAAAAGGCATGTGTCACACTATTCTGGGTCACCCAAAAGTTGCGACACTACATGCGCGCCTTCCCAATCAAACTTGTATCTCGAATAGATCCCATCAAATACCTGCTTGAGAAACCCGCCTTATCCAGTCGAATGGCCCGATGGTTGATGCTCCTAACCGAGTTCGATATCGTGTACGTCACACAGAAAGCCATTAAAGTAAGAGCCATCTCTGACTATCTCGCCGATTCCCCCATAGACGAAGCAGATGTCCAGATCTTCGAATTCCCAGATGAAAATATCCTCTACACCACTCAAGACCGCCTTCGATGGAAAATGTTCTTTAACGGCGCTGCCAACAAAAAGGGATATGGTATTGGGATACTTCTTATCACCCCAGATGACTCCCAAACTCCCATCGCCAATAAATTGGATTTTCCTTGCACCAACAACATGACGGAATACGAGGCATGCACAGTGGGCCTCAAGGTTTCTCTCAAGAAAGGTATTCAATACCTTGATGTCTACGGGGATTCTGCCCTTATCATCGGTTAAGTGCTTAGAAAGTGGAAATTCAAGGACGAAAAGCTTCAACCCTTTCATGACCAATTAGAAAAGTTAGCCTCCCGATTCCGAGATATCACCTTCCATTACCTACCCCGAGCAAAGAATAACCTAGCTGATGCTCTCGCCACCTTAGCCTCCATGGTCTACATGCCCGAAGGAATAACAATGACCCCCTTCCTAGTTCAAAAGCAAGACAAACTGACTCATTTCTACCATATTGAGCTTGTCTCCACTGAAGATCCCGAACTAACCGATTGCTGGTACTATGATATCTGGTGCCTCCTTAAACATGGTAGGTATCCCGAGGGTTCAAACAAAAAAGATCGAACAACCCTTCGAAGACTAGTCACCCAGTACATCATCTGTCATAAAGCTCTATTCAAGAGGAATTTCGATGGAACTCATCTACACTGCATCGCAGGGGCTGAGATTGAGAAAATATTGCATAAAATCCACAGCGGGGAATGCGGACCCCACATGAATGGTCACATTCTCACCAAGAAGATCATCCGACAGAGATACTACTGGACCACCATGATCCAGGATTGCACCGCCTACGTCCGAAGGTGCCTCAAATGCCAATAATTATCCAACCTTCAACATTTGCCTCCGTGAGAATTATAAAACATGACCTCTCCCTGGCCGTTCTCCACCTGGGGTGTCGACATCATAGGAAAGGTTACACCAAAGGCTTCAAACGAACATGAGTTCATCCTGGTTTCCATCGATTACTTCACCAAATGGGTCGAGGTTGAGTCCTACGCAGTATTGAATGCCAAGAAAGTGGCTAAATTCCTCAAGAAAAATATCATCTGCCGATATGGGGTCCCGCACGAGCTGGTATCAGATAACGAGTTGCATTTCGAAGCAGAAGTCACAGAAGTAGTTAACGAGTACAGGATTCAGAGACACAAATATTCTCCCTACCGACCTCAGACCAATGGTGCAGTTGAAGCCGCCAACAAAAACCTCAAATCCATCATCAGCAAGATGACCGAAAGTTGTAGGGATTGGGACGATCGGATCCCATATGCCCTATGGGGCTATCGAACCTCAATCCGAACATCTACTGGGGCTACCCCTTACTCCCTGGTCTACGGCATGGAAGCAGTCCTACCTGTGGAGCTGGAAATACCCTCGCTACGCGTCATGTTCGAAAGCAAGGTTAGTGAAGAAGACTGGTGCCAAAGCCGTCTTGATGAGATAGCCCTCCTAGATGAAAGAAGATTAAAAGTACTTTACCACATACAGGGGTACCATCGTCGAATAGCGCGATCATTCAACAAGAGAGTCAAGGACCGCGATGTCCGGTAGGGGGATTTAGCCCTCAAGGAGATAATAGGACCCATCTGGGACCCCAGAGGGAAATTCAAGCCCAATTGGAGCGGCCCCTACATTGTGCAGAAAATCTTATCCGGTGGTGCCGCCATGCTCATTGACCTAGATGGGGAGGAGATGGCTCGTCCAGTCAACTTGGACCGTCTCAAGAAATTCTACCCCTGGTCCGAAATCTCGGTGCGCTATGACTGTTCTCATTCTCCTTCTATTCTAAAAAAAAGAACTCTTCATTTCCCTCTACCCAGAACTACGTGGGCCTGATCCTCTGCAAAAAAATAAAAAATAAAAATAAAAAAAAAAACTATTTTGCAAATAGACAAAAATATTTTCAAAAAAACCCAGAGGTACGTAGGCAGCTCATGCATCTCCTATGAGTGCGGCCCTTTCTTTTTCACAAAATACTATTCTTTCCTTACCTCCGAGAACGGCAGTTTATTCTAAAAATATTTGAACAAAAGGATTATGTATGCCTTAGCGATCAGTATAGATAATTCAAAATACAAAAACTCATCGAAAGGCACAGCTGGATGATCAGAAACTTATTTATTTCATTAATAAGAAATTACAGTACGGATTACATAAGAAAAAGGAACGGATAACTCCCTTACCCACTACCATAAAAAATAAATAAAATCCCCACATCTGTTACGCAAATAAACTCCCCAGGAGTCCTACCCACAGCTACCAGAGGAGCCTGCACCCTCATCATCTACATCCTGAGGTCCCCAAGTTTCCCCTACCTGAATAGAGTGTCGTAAACATTCCATAGATCGATGAGCCTTAACCATCTTCGAAAACACCATAACACCCCCTTCCATGGTGTTAGATAAAACAAACCATCTTTGTCCAGTCTCTACTGCCAACATCTTGCTGACTACTTTCCTCCACAACCACTTCATATAATCTTTGGGGACATGCCAAACCTTCTCAACAGACTGAGAGGGACGGGTCGACGGACGAAAATTTTCCCACAGAGACCCAAGCAACAGACGCAGGCGCTCAGTCAAATCTTCTACCGGAAAGAAGTTTGAGGTCCGAGAGGGCATGACCTGCGCCCAGCCGAATTGGCGCAAAAACCGCCAAGGGAAGTAAAAAGAGGTCTGTCTGAGACCAATCAGCCGCACATATGAATACTCTCCTAGCTCCAGGACAGGCTGCAACTGTCCCCACCAAGGCACTGACCAATACAGCCCACTAGCCCCATACTCCACAAGCCCATTCTCCCAGTTCTCAACATACAGGCCAACACTGATGAAGTAGCGTGAAAAGAAGTTGGGTACGACCGACAAGGGATACTCTGGAGGAGTCTCCAAGCGGAATCTTTTAGACAACCACATGAACAGCATCACAGGGCTACCCTTCAAAAAGTCAGAAGGACCTTCTCTTCAGGTATCCAGGCCATTCAGAGTCTCCGCTAATATCACCGCCGCAGGATTGCGACGGTATGACATCCATGAAGTAATGGCTGCAAGTTGTGGGTCCACTTGCACCTCTCCAATCACCAACAGCAATTTTGAAACCAGGCCCAGAACAATGGCTCCAGCATAGCCATCATCACCTACTTCCCGTAAATGCACGGACTGCAGCACCGCCGGGAGGGAGATCATTCCTCCAGCAACCAATGATCTAGCCGCCGAAGGCAAAATGTGAAGAAGCCCGGCCAATAAATCCCTGGGTGAGCGGGAAAATTTGGGCAAAGCCGCAGCAACACTGGGATTTACACCTAGTATGGCAGAAAATTCCTCGTAGGTAGGACAAACTTCTTCCAACCCAAAGCGGAATACATGGTCTTCGGGGTACCAGAATTGTACCATCGCCGTCAGCACGTTCCACTCAAAAGGCCGATTGCGCCACAAGGAGACTCGACGCATGTTGAAAGCATCGTAGTCGACATTATAAGAGTACATAGCTTCCAAGGCTTCGAGGTAGCCAGCAAACTCAATGCTACCAGGGAGAGCCATCTTGCAAGGCTAAGAGATGGTGGGCAAGTAGGTAAAAATGCAAAGGTGTGATGAAAACACTCCACCCTTACCCCTTTTTATACTTGAGAACCCTCACAAGAGACACGATCCTTGCAGAAATCGGAGGGAATCCTACCCCACAAGGTACCAAAGGCTGAAGAGGGTACCAATCAAAGCTTTGAATTGATGGGACTGGACTGAACTATCGATAGGATGGTCAGGGTGCTTGTCGATCGATAACCCCCCCATTTTTAGAAATTTCCCTTTTTTCCTCTTTTGTCAATTCAGAAAACTCAATAAAAATAAATTGATATTCTCAACAGAATTTCAAAATCCCTTTAATTCCCCTTTTTAATCAAAAACCTTCCTTCAAAAAAATCCAAAAATATTCCTTTTTACGGTCTCAGTAGCAAAGTAAAAAGCGCATGTGCATGCATTCATTCATCATTAAATAAAAGATAGTCAAAAAAACTCCATTGCATTGCATATATCTATTTTATGTGTTACGTCATTTTGCAAGAAATAGAAAGGAAAAGCAAAAACAACGGGACTCAGCCCAAATCCACATTCTTTCTCTCTCTCTCTCTCTCTCTCAAGAGCTTCCACCCCGGTGGCATGCTCTCTTCCCCCTACGGCAAGACGACGCACCCCCACTACCCGAACCAGAGTCCTCTCCGAATGAGGCAGACGGCACCAAGAAAGAAGGAACGGGAATCGCATCCCGAATATGGGCAGTCACCAAAGATATCCAGTCTCTAATGTCCCTGAGCCAAGTGGTCGACACCCGAACTTGCTGAAAGAAAAGGTGAAATCAGTATCAAAGAAGAAATGACCAATGCAGAAAAGAAAGAAAGAGAAGAACAGAAAGGTATACCGCAGGTCGAAGGACCTCCTCTGTCAAACCCAACTCCTCCGGATCCATCGCATGAGGATGGTGCAGCATAGGCACCATCCCTCCATCAGCCCGCCGAATGTTGTATGAAGGGGTATGTAGCCGTATAAAAGGGACCTCCGAGGTCGCCGCCACCACAGATGCCGACGGACCACCACCTCTGTGGGAAGATCCCACCGCCCGACTCGAACCCGTCGAAGGGAAGGGCAGTGCATTATATATGTTGGGCGCCATCAACCAGCTCGTCACAAAATCCATATAGTCATACGGCGCAGCCGTATCGGTATATAGCAAGTAGGACTCGCCGATCATCGTCGCGATCCTCTCATCCTCCAACATCAGTGGCTCATGCCTCATAGACGTAGGAGGCTGCACGGGTGGCACCACCACCTCCTCCTCAGCAATCTGACGAACCACCCTCTCCCTGAGGTACCAGGAATGGTCGAACTCATGCGCCAGCAAACGCCTCATTCGCGCGTTCACCCCGGTCGCCCCCGCATCATGAATGGCTGTCCCCCATGGGTAAAAGGTCACCTGAAAATCTCCGAGCGAGCATAAATCAATACAAGATCAGAAGGAGCAAAAACCAAGATTGAAATGGAAAGAGTCTTACCCTACCACTGGTCAGGTCATTCAAGACCTGACGCACCGCCTCCAGGGAAAGAGATCCCTTCGACTATCGATTGGCCTTACGCCATCGATACAAACGACAGAAGTCCCCAAAAGTGTCGTCCTTCAAAACAATCAGCGGGGTATTGCACCTAATCACCTCATAGAACCACGTCAGAATTCGCAAGCAAAAAGAGACGCATAAGGAAAATGTGAATGCATGAAAGGAAAATGCGAGTGCATGAAAGGAAAATGCGAATGCATGAAAATAAATGCACAAACTGAAGAATACCTCAAGAAGGTACGTGGCCCCAGTAAAGGTCTGCCGGCAGCACCGGCTGAATGCATCTAGAGAAAAGTAAAGGGTCGCCAAGGTCAGACTCCCCCAATCATAGAAAGGGATGTTCAAAAACATCCTCAAGTACGCAGAAACCACAAATGAACGGCCACCATGAAACCTCCCAATACCAGCAGAATGAATAACCGGGCCATCTGCCTCACTTGTAGCCCATCCTCCACATCAATCACCCTGCTCAGTAAAACATCCTTCAGCAGGGACAGCCAGATTGAATCCCCAGAAATTATCCTCCCTACATCACCTAGTGTCGCACGCACTGCCTCCGGTCTCACCCGTAAAGAGCAAACCACCTCTATCTACTCTCCATCACAATCCAGCCCCAGCAGCTGCTGCACATCTATGGGAGTCACCGTCATCTCCCCGAATCCAAAATGAAAGGTGTGGGTAGTGTCCCACCACCTCTCTCCCAAAGCGCACAGGACCGCTGTCGAACAAGGCGTCACATCCAACGCAGATGCCAACTGCCCAAAACCCGCTGATGATACCATCCAACACACCACAGGTGGGAGATGCTCCCAGACATCCTTGAGCCCCGTTGTCCCACGGGCACGTATGTTATTCAAAGAAATATCAGACTGGAAAAAAGAAAAGTCTCCTCAAAGGTCAAGATAGAAAGAAAAATCACCAAATGGGAAGAATGCCAAAGGTCGGGCTACTTACATAACCACCGGGACTCACTCTCGAAGAGTGATGACGCGATGGCTCCCGCAGCAAGGTCCGCTCATCCGCAACAGGCTCAAATGTATCAAAGGAGTTCTCACTCCCCAAAGAAAGAGGCGCCCTAGCCCTCCACTCCACATTCGCCCAATCATCAATGGTCAACCACTCCCGGTGGACTGCAGTGCTCACAAAAGCGGCCATTTCTTGAAGATCGGAATGATAGAATGATTTGTAGAAGAATCACAGAGAGAGAGAAAGCAAAAAAAGCACCCTTCATATCCCGAGGTAGCCCAAAAGTTCGTGCCACTACCGAATGGCACCCTTCGTACTATGTCGACCGGCTCCCCCCTTAAATTTCGTATATAAATTCCCAGAAAATACCAGAAAGCCTCAAAAAATCCTCGAAAAATCCCTAAAAATCCCAGGAGGCATTTAAAGCCTTTTCACCAAGAAAACTTCGCGTTCCCTCGAGCGGAACCCCTCTTTCCCAGCAAAATCCTTAAAAACCAAGTGAAAACTCCTCCCGGCAAAGCTCCGGAGGATCTCTAAGGGTCACTTGATCACTTCCCCAGCGGAATTCTCTTACAGCACCCAAAATAGGTTATTCCCCCCTGCGAGGTCTCCTAAAATCTTCCCTAGCTATCAGCTCCCCAGCTCAGATCAAAATCACAAATCTCTTTCTCCAGCAGAATCAAAATACAATCTTTAACCACTCTTGGGTCAGAATTGGCCCCGATCTTGGATCGTCACCTGAGTTAGGTCAGAATTGACCTCAGTCCTCGATCGTCACGACTCTTGGGTCAGAATTGGCCCCGGTCTTGGATCGTCACCTGAGTTAGGTCAGAATTGACCTCGGTCCTCGGTCGTCACCACTCTTGGGTTAGAATGGGCCCCGGTCTTGGATCATCACCTGAGTTAGATCATAATTGACCTCGGTCCTCGGTCATCACCACTCTTGGGTCAGAATTGGCCCCGATCTTGGATCGTCACCTGAGTTAGGTCAGAATTGACCTCGGTCCTCGATCGTCGCCACTCTTGGGTCAGAATTGACCTCGATCCTCGGTCGTCACCACTCTTGGGTCAGAATTGGCCCCGGTCTTGGATCGTCATCTGAGTTAGGTCAAAATTGACCTCGATCCTCGATCTTCACCACTCTTGGGTCAGAATTGGCCCTGGTCTTGGATCGTCACCTGAGTTAGGTCAGAATTGACCTCGGTCCTTGGTCGTCACCACTCTTGGGTCAGAATTGGCCCCGGTCTTGGATCGTCACATGAGTTAGGTCAGAATTGACATCGGTCCTCGGTCGTCACCACTCTTGGGTCAGAATTGGTCCCGGTCTTGGATCGTCACCTGAGTTAGGTCAGAATTGACCTCGGTCCTCGATCGTCACCACTCTTGGGTCAGAATTGGCCCTGGTCTTGGATCGTCACCAGAGTTAGGTCAGAATTGACCTCGGTCATTGGTCATCACCACTCTTAGGTCAGAATTGACCTCGGGTATTAAATCTTCACCCTAAGCCCACAGAATTGGCTTTGACCCACATAATCGGTCACCCTCATCACTTAAGCCCGCAGATTTGGCTTTGACCCGCAGAATTGGTCACACACACCCCCCAACACCATTTCAAGTCCTCAGAATCGACCTAAACCTCCGATCGTCATTCATCCCCAGCACACTCCTTAGGTCCGCAGAATCGGCCTCGACCCTTTGAATCGATCATACTCCCTCAAAGGCATCATGTGGTGTCTATTCGACGGTCATCATTTGTTTAAAACTCACCCGTCGAGGGGCTCTGTAGACACCCCATTTTGTTATCCCCTAACTCTCCTTAGGTCCCTAGTACCTCCCTCCATCACTACAAACCTAGGTCATGTCCCGAGTACTGACCTAGAAACCATCGGGCACTCCCCGGCTCAGTTTGACCCAAAAGTCAAAATCTTCAGCTCGACCAAGTCTGAATGAATCTTCAAAGGGCACTGAATACCCTTTAAATAGACTGCCCCATGCACGATTCTGACTTACCACGCAAACGAACGATCCGTTTGCGTCCGAAACTTGACCTAGAGGCCACCGAGTGCTCTCGGGCTCTGTTTGACCCAAAAGTCAAACTCTTCATCTCGATTGAGACTAAATGAATCTTCAAAGGGCACTGAATACCCTTTCCAACGGACCACCCCGTGCGCGATTCCGACTTACCATGCGAAAGAACGATCCGTTTGTGTATGAAACTTGACCAAGAGGACACCGGGAGCTCCCGGGCTCTGTTTGACCTATGTCAACTCTTCAACTCAACCGAGGCTGAATGAATCTTCAAAGGCCACTGAATACCCTTTCCAACGGTCCGTCCCGTGCGCGATTCCAACATACCATGACGACGAACGATCCGTTCGACTCCGAGAGGTCACCGAATGCTTCCCGGGCCCGGTTGACCAAAGTCAACTCCCCAAACCGGGTTAAACTCTTTGGAATCTCGAATTACATCTCCTAACCATTCCAACGGTCCACCCCGTGCGCGATTCGAACTTACCATGCGGACGAACGATCCATTTACGTCCGAACGATTCCCCGTCCAATGGACCAACAAACGCTTCCGAGCCATATTTGACCCAAAGTCAACTCCTGAACCCGGGAGAGGTCAAAAATACTTTCAAAGGTCTCTGAATTACCTTTCCAGCGGTATAGCCAGTGCGTGATTCTGACCAACGGTTTGCCCTCGGCGGCCGATTTTCCGAAAAAGCCTGAACCGCACTGCCAAATGGCAGGTTCCAGACCCTGCCTATCGGTAGGTGCCGATAGGCAGGATTGGGTCTATGACGATCATCACTTACCTGGGCCTATAAAAAGAGGCCTTCACCTCATTTGCAAGGATATCCCAAATCTAATATAAATCTCTCTCAAAGCATCCCAGAAACCCCTCCCGAAGGCAGCGTGATTTCAACTTCCAAATCCCCTTTTTTCTTTCACTTTTCATCACCCTTTTCATCAAACCTGGTGAATTAGTCACTCTCCATCATCATCCAAGTGCAAGGGTTGCTCTCCAACATTCAAGATCTTCAAGAAGGTCCAACTTTCTCAAACTCTCTCGTAAATTCTCGTAAATTCCCAATAACTTGTTTTCTTACTTAACGCTTTTATTATCTCATCTCACACATCCTAATATACATTTTTATTTATTATTATTGGACATCTCCTATTTTCATATAAATAAAACCTAAAAAAACAAGAAAAAGAGGGTATGCTCATAAATTCCAAATAGGGATTCTCATACTTTTCGCATACTTTCCCCACAACTAAAACACTTTTTCTACACACATACACACACTTACAAATAAGAGATCCCCCATTTGGATTTATGGGATAAACCCCACCCCTCGTTTTGCATGCGAACTACGTGGACTTTGATGCCTTTATAGGCTACGTAGGCATCTCAGGGTAAAACCCGGGACTCGAGTCCTTTTTTCCACTTTTTCTCTCATCTTCTTATTTGCTCTAAATCTAATCTTCCTATATTCTATATACTTGCCCTTAGTAACGTATTGATCCATATGCGTTATCGTTCCATTATAACGGTCAACGTAGGGGTAATCGCGTAAATCTTATTTTTTTATATTATTCTTATATCTTCCTACGGATGACTCGCTTTATCTTTTTCATGATACAAGTCGAGGATTGTTACCTCCATTCTATATATATACACATGCACACATATCACGGGGCAAACAAAAGGAAAATAGCAAATATTCATGAGAGACCGAAAGGGCGGAATGGGTGCCTAACACCTTCACATTTCGTAACTAAGCCTCCGAACCCTTATCGAATCATCTTGGTTTCGCACGCACCAGTATGTCTTTGGATGCCATCCTTCGAGGAGGCTTCCCCTTTTTCTTTTGTCAATTTTTAGTCAAATAGACTGGCGACTCTGAATCTCTCTACATTTTTACACCACATCTCAAACGACGCCGGCCGAAGCGCCTCCCAAGAGGGACGGGCGGGACCCGAAGGATCCTTCCTCCACGCGTCCGCCCGCGCGGCGAGGATTGGGGATGGCCACAGAATGTATATAGTGGTTAAATCAATCTACTGTGTGATAATTGTAGATAACGGTGAATAGAGAAAGAGAATTGAATTAAGTTAATGAATGTTTATTCTTATAGATTTAAAAAGCTTAATTCATATAAATGAGAAACGATGCATGTTAATGGGAAACGTATATGAATGATTATACGACGTATGGTATGGGACATACGGGGTTATGATGTGGGATAGAGTCATATTATGGAAACTAGTGAGGAGGAACCATTAACTAGGAGGTTAATAGGAAACGTTAAGAGTGCACTCTAGATGAGAGGTGAGAATAGCAAGTGAGAGTATGGATATTAACATGTACATAAATGCTTTATTGCACTGGTTAAATACTTGTTTTCAAAATCATTTTACATCGGGCTCTGGCCCGTTTCCTTGCGTATTCTCTTTTTCTATTGTATCTTCTATATCAGGTGTCCAGCAGCAGGGACGCCAACCTTAGAGGATTATGATGACCTATGGAGCTATGGAGTATTGCTTAGACGCCTATCTTCATTTGATTCACAGTGTTCTTTTAGTTAGGGCATGTCGCCCAAAGGAATTCAGTTATCTCTTTTCTATCTGAGTCAAATACTCTTGTATTCGTGTCATTTTAATACATTTACTATTGATGGGATTATTGTATTGGATTATTACTTGGGATTGTTTATTCCAAATGCATCTAAATTCTTTTGTGCTATCTGTTCAGTTATTAGTGTTGTAGAATAATATGTGTAGTGTTATTTGTAAACTAAAATGGTTTTTGTTTAAATTAAAATTTGGAAAGTTTTTAACACCAGCTTAATTGGGTATTGGGTGAGTTGTAAATGTTTTCAACAGTGATGCTTAGAATAAGCCAACTGTATATTCTGTTTTAATTTGGTATGGGACTGGACACCCGGTATTTAATTAGGCGTGGTGTTACAGGTGGTATCAGAGCATCAGGTTCTAGTGTCCTTTAGAGTCTATACGGCTTATTGTGTTTTCAGCTTAGCGTTCTTTGATGTAGATCCCTATGAGTAGGATTATTGTTTTTCTATTAACGCCTACGTTCTTCAGCTATTTTGTTATATCAAATACTGATGGTATACTCTCGTTTCAGATGCCTGCTCGACGTGCACCTCAGCCCGCCCCAGCTCAGGGTACAATAACTGCGGCCGAAGTTGCTGCAATTATCGCTCAGGCAGTCAATGCAGATCTAGCTGTTGTTCAACAGGTTCCAGCACAAGCACCAGTTGTGCCACCCGCGCAAGGGCAAGTGTTTCCTACTGCATGGGAACGAGCGAGGGATGCCTTTCAGAAGGCACACCCACCTGAGTTTCAGGGAGGATCAGATGTCATGACTGCTAGCCAATGGAAGAAAGATATCCAAAGGCACTTGAGAATGCTGGAATGTACTGAGGTTCAACGTCAAATACTAGTCACATTCAAGCTAGTAGGGGCAGCTTTACAATGGTGGGAGGCTACGACCACTATCGAGGAGAGAGACACAATGACTATCCAAGACTTTTGGAAACGGTTTGATCGGAAGTACTTCCTTTTCTCCATCCAAACAGAGATGAGGCGAAAATTACTTGATTTGAAGTAGGGAGAGAAGACGGTGGCGAAATACGAGGTAGAATTGACGCGACTAACTAATTTGGTACCAGCAGAGGTACCCACTCAGGAGAGGAGAATTCTAATGTTCACTGATGGGTTGAACTATAAGATTCGCCAGCATTTATTGGGAAATATTTCACTCCGAACTTATGCAGATGTTCTTAATGCTGCAATGCTTCACTGCCAGGATAACCGCTTACACGCTCAGGGTGTCAAGCGGGGGTTTGGGTCAAGCCTGCAAGGCAAGACTAATGGGGGCAGTTATAGTGGGACTCATCCAGGTCGGAGTCATCAGCATCAGAATGATCAGGGTTCCCAGACAGGGGATTATGCTAAGCATTTACGATCTGTAGATTCTCAATTTGAGGATAGAGGTAATGGGAAAGGACAGCAGGGCCAGAGGCATGCTCATCAGGGCCAAGGGAAAGGAGGTAATGTCCAGCAGGGTCGGGGTCAACAGGGACAAAATGGTGGAATGTTTGCTGGAAAATATTTCGTGTGTGGCAAGTATGGCCACAAACGACAAGATTGTCCTGATAAAGACAAACTTCCTCAACAACAAAATGCTTGACAGGAGCCACAGATACCAGTATTTCCACCAGCTTCTCTTCCAGCTCCAGCTCCGGTGCTAGCACTACCTCCCATTCCAGCAGCACCCGTGAAACAGGGTTAGTATGGGAGTGTATATAACGTCCATCAGGTAGCGATTCAACAACCACCACCCGCGAATGAGGGTACATTTTCCATCTAAGGAATTATGAGGCGCGCACTGATTTTTTTTGTAGCGATTAATATTGTATGGGCAAAAGGGTTGTTAAACTTAGCCTATTGCACTGTTATTTACGTAGACTCACCGAGGGCTTGTGGGACACCTATATTTTACATGTTATCACGTGGGTCTTATTTTTATCATGGAATTACTTACTTTAGGCATGTCCGAACATGTTGTGACTATCGGCGTGGATTGACTTGTGGTAATTGAGAGCGTATGTACTACTAGCCAGCATCTTGTCTTTTATAAGAGAGTAGATGAGTAGACTTTATTTGCAATCGATAAAACCTGTAGAGAGGTTATATACTATTGATTAAGGACCTGAGGAGTTTCGATGACCGACTACTTTAGGTAGTACTGTATCGGGGGGTTCCTTGTTTGGATTTCGCTTGCGAGACGCCCCACGCATGAAACTAATAAACGTTGGGAGTCGAAATAAGTTAGGTCTTTAGGATATGAGTTTATAACCTTTGCGATAAATTAGTGTATTATGCGGGTAATCATATCCATTTTATAAAGAAAGTTGTACGATAGGGTGTATGGGCGCCTTGGATGGTTGGATTGTAGTATTTTTCATAATTGTGAAAAAGTAAGTAGTTGTGACTTCAGGATTTATTTACTTAACGGTTGAGGATCATTCCTTCCCAAACTTTGTTACGAGGGTGGTATAGGGAAGATTGGATAAAGTTTAGATTCGATTCAGTTGGAACTATATGGTGAGACTTGGTGTAACGTCAATAAGGATTTTCGGCAATGTACTGTATGGGCGGTACAACATAGATTACTTGCGATGTGAGATGTATACTCGGAGTTGACCTTATCAATATGATTGATATTTCCGAATTTCAGGACAAAATTCTATTATAGGGGGGAAGTACGTAATACCCCGTAATTTTAATGATTTTTAAAAATGGGTTATATTTTAAATTAATGGATTAATTGGATTTTATTATAAATTAATTCATTTGGCTTTTATCCGAATTGTGGTACTTAAAATGAATGATTCT
The DNA here is from genome assembly GCA_949130495.1 of Sambucus nigra. NCBI lineage: Eukaryota > Viridiplantae > Streptophyta > Magnoliopsida > Dipsacales > Adoxaceae > Sambucus > Sambucus nigra. Next base: position 273,283,751 of record OX422207.1, on the reverse strand, counting down.
GAATATTACTTAAAGATATTTAGGTAATATATGAATGTGATGTTATTGATATTGCTGTGAGTTATAAATTCAGTAATTCGAATTTTTAGTCGAACGCGGTATGATACGTGTCGGGACTAATTTGTTAAATTAAAAAGGGAACTTATTTTTATATCGATCTTATACTCATTTTGAGTGCGTCGTTGCATCCGAAAGGGTTGAAATAGTCAGAAAAGTCGATTTGGATGTTGTTTTTGGGTCTCGGGTCATTTGGAAATGAAAAGACAACCTAAAAGGGCATTTTGGTCAGTTTTACAAGGGGGATGAATAGTGATTTCGGATTTTGTCTTATCATAAGTATATGGAGATTAGTTGTACGTGGGTTCATTCATCTCTTCTACACAATATTGAGAGGTCATCTTCTTAGAGAGAGTGAAAGGTTACTTGGAAGAAGAGAAGTTTACTTGAGAAGAAAGAGAACCAAAGGCCAAAGGTCACCACCACCGGTCGGAGAAGGGGAGAACCACCTGTGATATACAACCCCAAAGGAACATACCTTCATTAGAGGCAAGTATTTGATGATTGTAATCTAAGTTTGTATATTGTCCATGTTAGGATAGTAATAAAAAGATGAGATTTTTCATGTTTGGAAGATAAAGATGAAGTTGTTAATGGATTTCTGGAAAATGGAACTATGTAGGAATCAAACTCATGTTGTAGGTAGATAGTAATCTACGAAATAATCATTAAGTTGTTGAAGAAATTCTGAGAATCATTGTTGTGTTCTTGAAGATATCATGTTTATAATTTTCTAGAAAAACAGGATAAATATATGCTTTTAATCCAAACTCTTGATGATTCTAGGATGTTTAGAGCATTAGAAATCATTCACATATGTTGCTATATCATGTATTAAGGTTTATAAGGAATTTGGGTAGTTAATATGAAGGTCTGAATGATCAAAAGTGATGAAACCCATAATAGAAGAAATGCAGAAAACTGGGTTGATATCTGGGCGATCGATCGATCGACCCCCTTCCTTCGATCGATCGACCTCCCCAGAATTTGTGAAGTTGTTTCTTTTAATGATTGTTCTTATCCCAAACCTTTTCTAAATCTTTGGTGATTATTAATTGGATATAATGGGACTTAGGAAGGTTTAGTAAGCCCTAGATAAGAATCGAATTAATTTGATTGGAATTTAATTGATTAGAATTATGATAATTAAATTGAAAGAGATTCCGGTTGCTAGATTCATGTGTTGGATTTTAATTTATATGCATGAGGATTAAGGATAGGTCCAGTAGGGGAAATTTAATAAATTACCTAGGCATCCTTAAGTTTACAAGAGGGTTCAATCCTAGGTGATCGAAGAGGTGTTTATAAGAGATCAGAAACAATCGGTTATAACCCTAATTAAGGGCGAGTTTAATTCGTAGTATTTCGGGAGATAAGATGACATGGACCAGTAGGATATTTGTGACTTCTTACTGAATAAATATATTGAGGAAAAACCTATTTGAACCTTGAGTAATGAGTGAGACTTGGGGAGCATAAAATTAAAGAAGTAAAGTCATAATAATTTAATACGTTGGATTTAAAGAGATATAATGCTACGTATGGGAATTATCTTAGGGTAGTGTGAGTACATTATTGATATTATATATATATAGGTAGATGATGATGCCTATTTGATTGATTGATGATTTATGTGTATGACTTACCTAGGTTACTTGCTATCGATGGGGAGGTTTGCGCGTGAGGACAGTCATATCCTGATGAATCCTTGGGATTTTTTATTTGTCTCTCAAGAACATAGGTCTATGAAAGACTTATCGGGGAGTTGATAAGTCCGCTGACTACGGGAACGTAGGTATGTGCGTGACCCGTGGGTATGAGAACTATGTTCACCTCCAATATTTGTGCTGTTATTTGTGGTTCGAGGAATCCTTACCGAACCTTTAGTCCCCTATTAGGCAACCAGCGATATTGGGACGTGATAGCAGAGTAATGCAAGCACCGCAGCTGTGTCTCGGGGTGTCGTATTATATATGTATATATATATATATAATGGATTAAATGAATGAATGTATATAGTGGTTAAATCAATATATTGTGTGATAATTGTAGATAACGGTGAATAGAGAAAGAGAATTGAATTAAGTTAATGAATGTTTATTCTTATAGATTTGAAAAGCTCAATTCATATAAATGAGAAATGATGGATGTTAATGGGAAACGTATATGAATTGTTATACGATGTATGGTATGGGACATACGGGATTATGATATGGGATAGAATCATATTATGGAAATTAGTGAGGAGGAACCATTAACTATGAGGTTAATAGGAAACGTTAAGCGTGCACTCTAGATGAGAGGTGAGAATAGCAAGTGAGAGTATGGATACTAACATGTACATAATAAATGCTTTATTGCACTTGTTAAATACTTGTTGTTTTCAAAATCATTTTACATCGGGCTCTGACCCGTTTCCTTGCATATTCTCTTTTCTATTGTATCTTCTATATCAGGTGTCCAGCAGCAGGGACGCCAACCTTAGAGGATTATGACGAGCTATGGAGTATTGCTTAGACACCTATCTTCATTTGATTCACAATGTTCTTTTAGTTAGGGCATGTCGCCTAAAGGAATTCAGTTATCTCTTTTCTATCTGAGTCAAATACTCTTGTATTCGTGTCATTTTAATACATTTACTATTGATCGGATAATTGTATTGGATTATTACTTGGGAATGTTTATTCCAAATGCATCTAAATTCTTTTGTGTTATCTGTTATTATTGTTGTAGAATAATATGTGTAGTGTTATTTGTAAACTAAAATGGTTTTTGTTGAAATTAAAATTTGGAAAGTTTTTAACACCAGCTTAATTGGGTATTGGGTGAGTTGTAAATGTTTTCGATAGTGATGCTAAGAATGATCCAACTGTACATTCTATTTTAATTTGGTATGGGACTGGCCACCCAGTATTTAATTAGGCGGGGTGTTACACATAATCATCCCAAATGAAACTTTTTCTTTAAAAAACATTATCATTGATTCGATACAATCACCCCGAAAATCATCATCTTCTTCGGGGGGCCCACCCCGAACCACTGGACGATTTCTGCGATTTTTCATATTTTCAGTCCTTATGAATAAGCAAATATATATATATATATAATGGAACCCAAAGTTTACTTCAAAAATGTAATTTTGGGAGTTTTCATTTGCTTTTGAGATGTCGTAATTGTCTTTTGGGGAATATCCATTGATATTTTAATATTTTAATAACAAACCCTAGTTATTTAACAATGTTGAAGGTTGTTGATTGAAAATGGTTGGTTGGATTAATGGAGAAAAAGTTCTTGACTTTTGTGAAGAAGATAAAGGGAGAGTTGGGATGTAGTGTAGAGCGAGAGAATGTGTGGTAAATTGTGTTGAAAATAGTGTGTAATATATATATATATATATATATATATATATATATATATATATATATATATATATATATATATATATATATATATATATATATATATATATATGATGTGGTGCCCGTAGAAAAAAAATACTTTTTTTCCTTGTGGTATTTTGAAGTAAAAGTTGTGGTACTAAGAGGAGTGCGCGTGCGTTCAAATAAAAAAATTAATTAATTAAACACAGTTTTTGTTAATTAAATCCTAAACATGCAACTATATGTGATTGAACAAGATGATAACATATGCAAGAACATTCAAACACATACATGTGAGGAAAAATCCCCCAAAGGGGCAAAACCATTTATTTTCATTATAATATTGTAACGTACAATTTTGAATTACAATGAAAATACAAGTGACTAAGAATTACCCTCAGGTGTCGGATTCTGTAGTCGGCGGCTGGAAGTTTCCCTTTCCAGGAGGGCAACAGTGAAGAAGAAGAACGGTCTTCTCCACAAGAGTATGAACAGATACGTGGATGTGTTCTTGGGTTGCAAACTGATTCACAAAGGATTGGCAAAGTTGTGTGAATCAAAACATGAGTCTAGGGACTCAAAAAGGTGAAGACTTGAGGTATATGGACTCTCAAATTCGTCTATGCAAGTCTTATAAAATAGCTCCCCCGAAGTTGGTATTTATAGGGAAATATATGAAGAGACCCACGTTTTAAAAACACCAAAAATTCTGCCAGCGTACAGGGTACCCGAACCGGTTCGGGGTCCCTGCGAACCGGTTCGCCCCCCCCCCCCCCCCCCCCGAACCGGTTCGGGCTGGGTTCGGGGAAACTTGCTGGTCAAAGGGGCTTTCAGCACTTAGAAAAAATTCCAAGGTTTTTCTTGGAAATAACTCCATTTTCAACGGGCCATAACTTGTTCATCGTAGCTCCGATTGAGGTGCCGTTTCTTCCAGTATCTTTATTGCGGCAAGCTCTTCAAATTTCTAGTTGACCGGTCCACCGGACGGTGGCTATAAAATTACCAAATTGCCCTTGAACTTCCCTATCAAGCCTTGTTGTACTGTTTTGACTTCTCTTGCGTACCACTTTCTTTACGTGCCTAAAATCATGGAACTTGAAGTCGTTGAGGCAGATGAGGGAAACATGATGGAGATCATAAATGCTTGATTCCCGAAATTCGGATTGAGGTCGTCGTGTGCGATCGTGTAGAGACGTGCCAAATGTAACGGCGTACGACATAAATAAATGAAATATTTCGGACATGATAAAAATGTTCTTACAAATCTCCCCCTATGTCTATGCCGATACATACATAAAAAAATCCGAATTATCGAATAACAAAATTGCCTATACAAATTTACCCTTCCATGAACCCAAAACTGAAAAATAAAAATGAATAAGTCTTCATCGTTTGATCTTAAAATCTTCAAAAACTTTCAAATTTCTCATCAGGGTGTGCAATTCAGTGATCATCAATGTAGTACCTACACACATGAGAAAAATCAAATACCACGTGACATATCGAGTTTGAAATGAGCTAAACACAGATACCAATTTAAAATAGATCCTCAAACTCAAAACTTACTCCTCCATAGTATGATAATTATTCTCCCCCTTTATATGATGTCCCCAAATAGACAGATATGAGAAGCAAAAATAGATGTGCATGAAGAATGTCACAAGTAGGGATGTTCAAAAAACCGAATGGACCGGTGGACCGAATCGGACTGAACCGGACCGCCCTAATTTTATCTGGTTTTTTTAATCGGTCCTGTCCAAGCTTTTTTTTTTGACAAACCGGTCTAATCGGTCCGGTCCTCGGTCCCCCTTATTAAATACCCGGTCTGGATCGATCCGGCCCGGTTCCTATATATATATATATATATATATATATATAAAAAACAAATACTTAAAAGAATAGAAAACAGGCAAGGGGTACGCCCGTCAGTCTTCAAAGTTGGAGAACCAAAAAAAACCTAGGCTAGGCTCGTCACTCCACAACCCACACCAACAACACAGCCGATCTCTATATCTCTCTCTTCTACTCCCAAGCTCTCTTCTCTTCTACTCCCAAGCTCACACCAACACAGCCGGTCTCTTTTTTCTTTTTTCCACCGTCGAAGGCTGCTATACCCTATGCCACACACGGAAGCTGCTCCACCCTCTGCACAACGTTGCTGTTGGGCTGCTCTACACTCTGCCACACACGGAGACTGCTGCTCTACACGCACAACACGTCTACCATCTACGGTATTGTTTTTCTTTCTAAAAAAAAAACTATGAAAGTTTTATATTATCTATATCTGCTCTACACTCAGATTTGTTTGTCTCAGGTAGGACCTGGGTTGTCTCAGATTTGTTTTTTTTATTTTTATTTTTTATTTCAGATGTATTATTTTACCTGTTAATTGATTTATTCAAGGACTTCATGCAGTTTTTATGATAATTTATGCAGTTTTCATGGTAAAATTAGGACCGACAAGTTAAACCGGACCGATCATATAAAAAATCGGACCAATTAGGTCCGGAAAACCGGTTTAATCGGTCCGATCTTGGTCCATTTTTTTTTAGGACCGGTTAAATCGGTCCGGTCCTTAAAATTACTAAAAATCGGATCGGATCGGACCGCGAACACCCCTAGTCACAAGGTAGTAAACCACTATTTTTGAATTTTTCAAAAAAATTTCACACAAATAAAACAACAAAGAATCACATCATGAAAGATCACAAAAACAACCAAGTCAAGGATAGCGAAAATGAAGGGGTGTGATCAAATTCGATAGGAAAATCAATGCATACAAACATGACATATGTGCACGATGAATATCGGATACTCCTAACGAATGAACTCAAAGTCTTCCTTTGGTGTAAAAAGGTCGTAATATGGGACATTGACTCAATCAAATCAGCAAATCAAAGCTCAAAGTGATTTTCACACCAATAACGTCCAAAACTATTTCATGCTTTTTCAGGACTTTCAAGGAAGTGCAAACCCATCTATATTCTCCAACCAAACTCCCTCAGATTTATATTTTGAATAGAGGCTTTCTAAATTCTCAAACTTTGGAGAATTAATGGTGAAACCTAAATGGCCCATATGTGGCATGAATTGCTTTTTATTGCCTTTAAATTTTTTCAGGCTCTTTTAACCTCTTTGGACCCCGGATAATAAAATTCCTCCATTTTTTAGGTCCTTTTGAACGGTGGCTTTTGCGCAAAGAAGAGATAATTACCTTTCGCAGCACCTCCCCGTTCTTAAACAAACACACAGTCTCACAAAAAACGGTTTTTACATGCATTCCAATCTTGTCAAAATTTATCGCATAATGTTAGTTGTATAGACAGAATTGAGATGGAAACACTCAAGCCAATATGAGATAAACAAGTACAATAATCAAATATAGCCGTGCATGTGTACAATAAAGGAGATAGGAGTCAAACATGTAGAAAGAAATCACTAATCACATCTCAAAGACTCCAAACAATGTAAAGCACGTGGATGAAATGATGTAGCGTCCAAAATCTCTATCAAACAGTCACATGGATAAATGGAATGAATTTTGTGACTTGGCTATCTTAAATGTTCATCCATAAAAGGTGTAACAAAATACAAAAATCTTTTTGGTCTTTTCTGAAAATTTTTCTTAAAGGAAAATCTTTTTGGAATTTTCAAAAGAATAAATAAATAGTTGTACAACAAAGCAATGATACATATAAAATAAACTAGCAATAGGAAGCATATGATATTAACATGAAAAAACATCATATTCTAGACATAGACCAACCCCTCAGTCAACTATGCAAATTCGCAAGGACTTCCTAAGACTCTCAAATCTAAGGGCATCTAAAGGTTTCGTGAAAATATCGGCTAACTGACGGTCGGTGGGAACAAAAACTCAGGGATACGACTTTCTCCTCAACTAACTGTCGTATAAAGTGCTCACGTATCCTGATGTGCTTTGTGCGCAAATGCTGGACTGGATTGCGGGATATGTGTATCGCGCTCGTGTTATCACAGGAAATGATCATGGTGTCCTGTGAAATCCCATAATCCTTCAGCATTTGCTTCATCCATAAGAGTTGCGTGCAACAACTCCTGGCGGCTATGTACTCAGCCTCCGCAGTGGACAAAGAGATGGAATTTTGCTTCTTTCTCAGCCAAGAGACAAGAGCATAACCAAAATAGAAACACCCAACAGAAGTGCTCCTACAACCATCTACATCCCCGGCCCAATCGGCATCTGAATAGGAGGACAAACGGTCATCAGTATCAAAGGAATACCAAATACCGTATGAGAGAGTCCCACTCACGTATTTAATAATACGTTTTAAAGCAAGTAAATGTGACTCTTTCAGGGACGCCTGATATCGCACACAGACTCCAACACTAAAGGCTATGTCGGGACGACTGGCAGTTAAGTAGAGAAAACTACCTATCATACTCCGATACAAGGTTTGCTCTACGTCCTTGCTTGAAGTGTCCTTACTAAGCTTGGTAGTGGTACTCATAGGTGTACGTGCATGCTTAGCGGAGTCTAAACCAAATTTCTTCACTAGGTCTCTAGCATACTTGGATTGGGAGATGAACATCCCATCCTCTAGCTGACGAACCTGGAGACCAAGGAAGAAAGTAAGCTCACCAACCATGCTCATCTCAAACTCACTTTTCATCTCCTCTTCAAAGTGATGAGCATGTTGAGAGCACGTGGATCCAAAGACTATGTCGTCCACATAGACCTGGGCAACCAAAATTGCACCGTCATCTCTCTTGACGAACAACGTCATATCAACTCCCCCTCTCTTGAAGTCACGGGCTAAGAGATAGGAAGTAAGACTCTCGTACCAAGCACGTGGTGCTTGCTTCAAACCATACAAGGCTTTCCTCAGATAGTAGACGTGCTCCGGGTGCTGAGGGTCTTCAAACCCTTTTGGTTGTTCCACGTAAAACTCCTCCTGTAGAATGCCATTCAGAAAGGCACTCTTGACATCCATCAGATATAACTTGAAGCGCAGATGACATGCGATGGCGAGTAGTAAACGGACATACTCAAGCCTCGCAAAAGGAGGAAATGTCTCCCCAAAGTCTACACCCTCTATCTGTGTGTATCCTTAAGCGACCAACCTAGCCTTATTTCGGATTATGGTATCATTTTCATCCATTTTATTCTTGAAAATCCACCGGGTACCTATCACATTAGTCTCACTAGGTCGGGGAATAAGTTCCCATACATTATTCTTTTTAAACTGAAGCAACTCATCCTGCATAGCAGATATCCAGTGTTCATCCTTGAGTGCTTCTTTATGATTTTTGGGCTCGACTTTGGACGTGTAGTAAAGATGGCTAATAACGTTCTCTAGCTGAGCACGAGTCTTGACCCCTAGAGTGGGATCGCCAACAATGGCAGACGGGTCATGACTCTTGCGAACCCAAGCAGGTGTGTCCCCTAACACCGGAGTGGGGACCACAGAGTGTGGGTGAGGGACAAGTAAATCACTGTCAGAAAAGTCCTCATCCTCACACTGAAGGTTAGGATCAATAGCCGTCAGAGGTTCGTCATCTTGCACGGTGACATTTATTGACTCCATAACCTTAGAGCTCTTCAGGTTAAAAACCCGGTACGCTCTACTATTCGATGAATAGCCTAACAATATTCCCTCGTCGCTCCGGGAGTCAAACTTTCCTAATTACTCTCTATCCCGTAGGATGTAGCATTTACTCCCAAAAACACAGAAATATGCCAGGTTGGGTTTCTTGCCAGTCCACAATTCATAAGGTGTCTGAAGTGTGTGTGGACGCAGGTAAACCCTATTCACCGTTTGGCATGCAGTAGACACTGCCTCTGCCCAATATCTCCTAGAAACTTTACGACCTAGAAGCATAGATCTAGCCATCTCCTGGATCGTTCTATTCTTTCTCTCAACAATCCCATCTTGTTGAGGAGTCTTCACAGCTGAAAACTCATGTTTGATCCCAAGGCTATCATAATAAAAATCTACCTTTGCTTCCTTAAATTCAGTGTCGTTGTCACTACGTATCCTGTTAATAGTGACTCCGTGTTAATTTTACAGGACACGGCACTTGGTCATTAAAAATTCTACAGCACCGAATTTCTCTCTCAGAAAACCTACAATGGAGTATCTGGAGAAATCATCCACCATCACGAGGATATACGTCTTACCACCCAGACTCTCGGTACGAGTGGGACCCATAAGATCCATGTGTATAAGCTCAAGAACACGAGAGGTGGTAATGGAATGCAACTTTCTATGGGGACTACGAATTTGTTTTCCTAACTAACAGGGTCCACAAACCGTCGAAGTTGACTTTCCAAGAGATGGTAAGCCACGTACTAGGTCCTTTTTAGCTAAGCGAGTGAGATCTCTAATATTTACGTGACCTAGACGTTGGTGCCACAGATCCATAGGAGTGATCGTGGCGCTGTTGCAGACAAGTGAGGAAGTAGGCTCAGTCCCATAACAATTATCCTCGGTCCTCACCCCTTGCATCAAAAGTTTACCGGCTTAATTGTAGACATTACACGTGTCCCGGTCAAACTTTACTGCAAATTCAGTGTCGCACAGCTAGCTAATGCTGAGAAGGTTTACTTTTAAACCTTTGGCGTATAACACATTCTCTAGCTTAGGAAATCCTGGTAACTCTACAGTTTCTCGTCCTACAATGCTAGACTTGCTCCCATCTCCAAAGGTGACTCTGCCATCCTGATAATCCTCAAGAGATGTAAAAAATGAGGCATCACCTGTCATATGTCTGGAGAATCCACTGTCAAAATACCACTGTGAGGTATTACGTGCTTTGAGAGCAACATGAACAACAAAGGCCTTTTTATCTTTCTCAGGCACCCATGAAGTGGTAACCTTTTTTTTGCCTTTGTTGTTGTTGGTTTTAGCTGGAATGTGAGAAGCATTCACTGACGGGAAAGACATCCGTCGGAATTCCTCCATCAAACTCTGAGACGTGGCAGCTAAAAACTCAACTCGCTCTCTCAGACTAAAAAAATCATCAGTATGACGTGGAGGAACAGTATTACGTCATGTCTGACCCATGCTATAGCAAAACTCCCTGAGGTGGCCTTTTCTTTTGCAATAAGTACAAAAGAACACAGTCAAAGGCGGACCTTGGTTTGCTTTTCTTGGTCGAACTCTCCTTCTAGGTTTTTGACGATGGCCATAAGGATTCGTAGTAAACTCAGGAACTGGTCCAGGTGCAATTTGGGAGGTGGAGGTACCATCATAACCAATTCCCTGCCTATCACCAAAACCTAAAGCAGGACCAAGGAGCATCTTTCCCATTTTCCCTGATTTGTCCTCGATTTGTACCTTGACTTCCCGTGCTTTCTCAAGATCATGAGTCAGCTATACAACAAGGGCTTCAAGTTTCTTCCGAGTCTCCACGGAGGAATGGAGCTCACTCGTAAGACTAGCCACTTGTTTAGTCAAGTCCCCTCACTCTTTCTCAAAATTACTCTCTCTCTCTCTCTCTAAACAAACTCTCTTTCTCAACACAGTCAGATTCTCTCTCTCTCAGGGCGGTGCAGGTGGAGGACTCTCTCTCTCTCTCGCTTTTCTTAAATCTTCCTCTAAGCCAGTGATCTTAAGAACTAACGCTTTGTTACGCTTTTTAGTTTTAAAAGACTCAGAATATAACTCATCGTAGGCGCGTTGAATATCACTCTCGTTCTCACTTGTGTCATCCTCCCCCTCACTCACATCGATTTCATTGTCGAGGTGTCCCTCTGATGCAGCATCCTCATCGTCGTGAGAGGAACTAGAAGTGCTCACATGACTAGCCATGAATGCGGTGAAGTTACACTCATGCGGTGACTCAACTCCAGAATCCACCGACTCGATCTCACTGTCATCACTAAGGGTAGCATTAAGGACAGCTTTCCCTTTTTCTCTGTTAAGACGTGTGGCACACTCAAAGGCTCTATGACCCCTATTGTCGCACTCAAAGCATCTCTCACTTTCTTTCTTAGGAGGATCTTTAAAAACTTTTTCATTTTTCTTTTCAAACTTATTTTTCTCAAATTTATTTTTATCTTTAAAATTGCCGTTTTTCTTAAATTTGAGAATTCTTTTGAAATTTTTTGCAAAAAGAGTCAAATCATCTAAGTTAAAATCACAATCAGAATCTGACGTGTAAGTCTCTCTCTTTCTAGATGACTCTACCCTCTTTCTAGCCGACCCCTCACTCTTTCTCTCTTGGGCATTAAGTGCAATTCCCTTATCTTTAGACCTAGAAATTTTAGGGAACATATCAATTTCATAAGCCTGCAAATCTCCTACAAGCTCTTCCAATTTTAGCGTATTTAAATTACCCATAGAATTTAGCACAATGTCTTTAAGGATAAAACGCTTAGGCAAAGAACGAAGAATCTTTTTAACAACTCTAGCATTAGGAATATGTTCACCAAGATTAAAGCTAGTATTAACAATGTCAGAAATCCTAGCATAGAAGTCATCAAAACATTCAGTCTCATGCATGGTGATTATTTCAAATTGAGTTGTCAAATTCTGCAATTTAGACTCTTTCACAGCATTAGTTCCTTCATGGGTGAGTTGTAAAACATTTCATGTCTCTTTTGACGTGGTGCACGTCATTATGCGTTTGAACTCATCAGGTGTGATAGACCCAGAAATAGCACTCAGGCCTTTAGAATTAAATGATGACCATCTAAATTCGTCTTCAGTCCAAGAAGTGACAGGTTTTAAATTGATCACATTATCTACAGTGACAGAGGGAGGTGTCCACCATCTTTCAACCAAAATTCAGACACGTTCATCAATGGCTTTTAAAGCAGATCTCATACGGGCTTTCCAATATGCATAGTTTGTCCCGTCAAAAACTGGCATTTTATTATATAACTTCTCCATAATGAACACACTCGTTTTTAAAAATCAATTTTTCAAAAAATTGATATCTTAGAAAAATTTTGTGGAAAATTACACGGTAAAATTGTGTAACTGACTCTGATACCAATTTGAGAGGAGTGCGCGTGCGTTCAAATAGAAAAATTAATTAATTAAACACAGTTTTTTTCAATTAAATCCTAAACCTGCAACTATATGTGATTGAACAAGATGATAACATATGCAAGAACATTCAAACACATACATGTGAGGAAAAATCCCCCAAAGGGGCAAAACCATTTATTTTCATTATAATATTGTAACGTACAATTTCGGATTACAATGAAAATACAAGTGACTAAGAATTACCCTCAGGTGTCGGATTCTGTAGTCGGCGGCTGAAAGTTTCCCTTTCCAGGAGGGCAGCAGTGAAGAAGAAGAGCGGTCTTCTCCACAAGAATATGAACAGATACGCGGATGTGTTCTTGGGTTGCAAACTGATTCACAAAGGATTGGCAAGGTTGTGTGAATCAAAACATGAGTCTAGGGACTCAAAAAGGTGAAGACTTGAGGTATATGGACTCTCAAATTCTTCTATGTAAGTCTTATAAAATATCTCCCCCGAAGTTGGTATTTATAGGGAAATATATGAAGAGACCCACGTTTTAAAAACACCAAATATTCTGCCAGCGTACAGGGTACCCTAACCGGTTCGAGGTCCCTGCGAACCGGTTCCCCCCCCCCCCCCGAACCGGTTCGGGCTGGGTTCGGGGAAACTCGCTGGTCAAAGGGGCTTTCAGCACTTAGAAAAAATTCCAAGGTTTTTCTTGGAAATAACTCTATTTTCAACAGGCCATAACTTGTTCACCGTAGCTCGGATTGAGGTGTCGTTTCTTCCAATATCTTTGTTGCGGCAAGCTCTTCAACTTTCCAGTTGACCAGTCCTCCGGACGGTGGCTGTAAAATTACCAAATTGCCCTTGAACTTCCCTATCAAGCCTTGTTGCACTGTTTTGACTTCTCTTGCGTACCACTTGCTTTACGTGCCTAAAATCATGGAACGTGAAGTCGTTGAGGCAGATGAGGGACACATGATGGAGATCATAAATGCTTGATTCCCGGAATTCGGATTGAGGTCGTCGTATGCGATCGTGTAGAGACGTGCCAAATGTAACGGCGTACGACATAAATAAATGAAACATTTTGGACATGATAAAAATGTCCTTACAGGTACCCTTAGAAACACCCAAAATAAAATATGTTATTCTTTTTCTCTGCATCATATCTCTCTCATTGGCCACCGGCATCACTATCTGCCTAATCCAAAGCATTGGAATTTCGATAACGGTATCTTAAATTTTGATACCAAATCATGTATTATATAATATACAAACACTTTTGTATTATGAAATAAATTTAAAAAATTTAGCTATAAGTTGTACTTTTAACGATATATATATATATATATATTGCCACAACTTCAAATAATTAGCTTATATGAGTTTTGTCAGCGTACCTTGGTGTGATGACAAGTACCCTCACTCAAGCTACGGTTGCTCTCAGATTCGAGACATGAGACAACCTCTCCACATATAGGGGTAATGTTAGCCGACATTCGTCTCTCTCATAGCCTACAGTTAAGTGAAAGCTTTGTTCACTAAGTACGACATGTTATATGATTTTTTTCAGGTCACATAAGAATTTTGGTTACCCCATACTTAAGACTTTAGGGAGTTGACAACCTGGTTAGAGTTGATAACATTTTCAGACTTTCAAGGGAAACAAAGAGCAAATTGAAACATGAGGGGAGATGTATAAACCATTCATAATTTTTATACAATTTCCTAGTTATAATTTATAAGTTGAAGAATTTGATAGTAGATTAATGGGTTACACTAGCATGTAGGCTACGCAATGTATGGCCGAATTTATCTAAACTGTATTTTTTGTGGTAGCTTTTTTCGCATAATATATTATATGAATGAAAGGAGATTGACCCATGTTAAGTTTTTTATGCGAAACAGGTTACAATACATTTTGAATAATAAATTCAGAATACTATGTACTGACGACATTAGACACCCCTTCATCTAATATTAAACCATTTTAACTGGAACACCAAATATCTTTAAAAATAAAAAAAATAAAAAAGTATGTACTTCTAAGTAGAGTACCAGAAAGTATTACAAATCCGTTAACTTTGACGGAATGAAGGGTAAAATTGACAAACCATGTTGTTTTCTAAGGCCATCTCCAATGGGAGAGGCTTAAAAGATGTAAGTTTACATCTTTTGGTTTAAATTGTTAAAGATTATTCATAGTGGGACAATGTAATTGGAAAGCTCAAAGAGGATGAGGCAACCTTGGACGGGAAACTCTTAGCCGTCCAAAGCTTGGACAGGTGAATAAATGATGATGTGGCAACCTTAGATTGGTAGGAAATTAATCAAAATGCTTGGACGGATAAATGGTTGCCGTCTGACAGGCTTGGACGGACGACTGTCTCCCGTCCAAGCCATGGGTCCCATTTACACATCGTCTTCCGACGATGTAGTTTTACATTCCCGTAACATTTTCTGTCACCGAAAAATGCATTTTTTGATACCCACTGTGAACCGAAACAATCCAAAATTAGCCTTTTACATCTCCCATTGGAGATGGCCTAAATAACACGACATTTGTAAATTAAACCAGTCCATAAATCAACCCTTATCAGCCTTAAAACTAATTTAATGCTCATTTGAGAAGTAATCGCTATGATTAGGTATGAAGAGCCTTTTCTAATTGATGATGATAAGTGATATACATATATAAACTTATCTAGATCTTTCTTAAGTATCGGTGTCTAGCATGTGTTTGATAAAATTGTACACGATTTTATGGGTTACTAAACCATAAAATTACATTCAGAAGTAGTCGCTCATAAAAGTAGTACTAACATTTTGATGTACATGAAAGCAAGAACTAAAAAAGAAAAAAGAAAAACCCACAAACCTTATAAAAAATTCAAATAAGTTGATTTGATTGGAATAAAATGAGTCACGTGTTTTAAACAACTGAAAATCTTTTGAATCGGGTGCCTCCAACATTATGCCAATCCAATGATTCTGATGTAGCTAGTGCCCACTTTTGAGGTTCTGAATATGTTATATGATTCCCATGCATAAGTTGATCCAAAGGAGTGTGACCAGGCTCTGTTCAAATGTTGAGTTGTTGGTCTTCTTTTATTTCTAACGTTGCTTCTTGTTTTGAATATATAGTGGATATGGAAAGAAAGAAAGGCGACGGGCAAAGAGCAGGTCTTCAAAAGCCACATACGTTCCAATGAAAAGCCTAAATGAATCAATGGCAATTAAATGGATGACACTCTAAAATAATGCCACGTGGCAAGTTAATATACTTTTCCCGCTATAGTTTTATATATATACATAGATTAGTAACATCGTATAAGTTGAGTGCCATGATTGCTTTTAAAAAACTCACCTCCAAAATATATCTAAAACGATCCGCAATATATGATTGATTTGGAAAAAAACTTGATTTTCCTACTATTCCTCTTTAAATGCACTCGAAGGAAGATTTGCAAGAATACCAACCCAATCTTATATTGTGGATTGTTTTGAAAAATCTTTAGGCAATTTAAGATTGATTTGGAAAAAACGTTCCTACTAGTCCTCTTTAGATGCACTCGAAGGAAGATGTACCAGAATACCAAACCAAACCTATATTGTGGATTGTTTTGATAAATCTTTTGGCATTCGAGTTTTTTTGGTTGGTAAAAGTATGTTGTAGAATAATCGTTTTGACATTAACTCTATATTAAATCACCCCTTCTTGATTAACATGGAATTACGGTGCAAATCAAATTTTTAGATATAGTCACGAGAATACATTTTCGTTTTCTTACTGCATTGGCTTTTTTGTAAAATTTTACTTCGTTGAATTCATAATCAATGTTGATGGTGATTCACTTGAAAACCCTCTTGACGACTTGATTATTGCAATATAGTATATATGTAACAGACAAAATAAAGGTCTTGTGTCAAACAACAATAGTTTGTGTTGTCTGTGCATTGAAATTGTTCAGTACAGTTTCTTTTTCTTTAACATCTTGGGCTATTCAAATCTCTTTAGGGGCCATCCCCATTGGTAAGTTTAGACCCTTCAACGACACTTGGGCACATGTATGTTTGTTGGCCATGAATTTGTAATTATACAAATATATTCAAACAAAATTTTATCAGAATTTTTTTCTCAAATTTGAACCCCCCAAATACAAAATTCTGGCTTCAACCCTGTTTACAAGATTATCAATGGGTTTCAAACTGAGCATGACATAATCCAATTCCACAGTAAAAAATAAATTAACTAAAAAATGTTAACTGGGTTGATGAGGGATGGGGGGTGCTGCAAAGAAACTAACATGACATACAAAGCTTGGGATCGCAAGAAAACATCATACTAGAAACATGAAAATCAAGCTAGAGGTTCAACTTATTTGGGACAATAAGAAATATATTCAGTAATACCAATCAGACCATGAGTTTGTGCAAGGGAAAATAGGTCAAGCCGTAGCAACCACCTTCTTCTCTTGCTCAAGCCGCTGCAGCTCAGCTAGTCTCTGAGCCCATTCTCTTTCCCTAGCAACTGCAGCCATCTTACGCTCTACCCTTTTTATGATTTTCTTCCTTCTGGCTTCTTGCAATTCAGCTTTACGTTTCTTTTTTTCCGACTGAAAAGAAACAGTATTACAACCATAATGACCACAAATGGTATCCCATAACAAATATTAGCTTGTATATTCAGGAAACTAATGCATATGCACTCTTGAATTTATGTAGGGCGTGCAGCATAACTTGTAACGATTCTCTGAGCATAACTTATTCTGCAGGATAATGAATAGTTAGATTGGGAAACATTTACCTCCAAAAATGAGACATAAGTTCAAACAAAAGGTAACACACTACCAATTTCACCTTTTCCTTACATAATTGACTTAATCTCACAGGATATTGTATAATTGGGCTTCAATGATACGTGTCCACTACTTCATCACTACAATTAGACTTGTCAATGGACCATGTCTAGATCAGCTTCGTGTCGCGTCTAGGTCAGTTTTGCGTCATGTCAAGATTGACATTTATAATCTTTTATAGTCAGTTTCATGCCATGCGGGGTTCATGTCATGATATATCCTGTATTGGCAGTTTTTATCAGGTTCATTTAATGTATAGCTAGGTTCCTGTCATCCATTTTTGTAATCATGTCCAGGTCAGCATATTAAAGGCTATTATCCAAACCCCATCTTACATCGTGTTAACAAGTCATGTTAAGAACTTTTTAGGTACAATCCATAGTTGCACCAGAGACGCATTGATGTAACACACATCATGTGTGTGGCCCCTTGGGGCATGCGCAACAAACTAGAGGAGAGAGCGGGTCCTACAATATTTAATTATTTTGACCTCTTTTATTATTTATATTTATCTTCATATGGGATTAGTGTTTTAGTTTTAGTAGCTTTTTTTTTATCTTCTCTTTCCTAATTAGCACTATCCTAGCCATGGTTCAAAGTCGCGGTATCGGTTTATGATTCGAACGCTTAATTTTTTATTCGGTATCGGTTTATGACGCGGTATCGGTTTCCAACTAGTGTTCGTGCTGATATAGGCTCAAGTGCAAGTCTATCGCGTTAGTAATAAATCCGGTAAGTCGGGATCGTCTCCACAGGGAAATAGGGCGATGAAATCGTGACGACGTTAAAAAGATTGAGAACCCTAACTCGACTCTAAAAACGAAATAGAAAAGATGATTTGGTATGGGAAGTAACTATAACTAAAAGTAATGAGAAAATCTGCCTACTAAATCGAGAGATTACTACTGAAACGCTTTTTAAACTACTTATGAAATTGGGCTTTTAACTGAAAAGTTCGCAAGTGAGAAAGATATTTCAGGATACAATCCTCCAACCCTAGTACATTTACTAATGTTAAAACCAAATCTTGAATTGAAATATCGCTCTCGGTCTCGGGCAATACGCAACTATACACAATTTAGAGAACTCAAAAAAATTTGAAAAAAATACAGAAAAGTTAAGAAAAATAAGAATAATAATATGGCTCAATTAGACATGTACACAGTCACCATTTCGTATGCATAACATTGTAAATCAATATATATTTAGTAATATATTCTTCGTGAATATTATAATAGTACCTATTGCTAATTAAGGATATATATAATGTAAATAATCATACACTGTAAGGACAGATTAATAATATATTTTAATATAAATTAAGTAAATACAAAAAATAAGGGCAAATAGGAGATAATTCTTTTAATAACACTACACGAAAAGAAATGAGAGATTTAACCAAACAACCCGATTTGTGACAACAAAACATCATATACCCTGTACCAAATTGAAAGCGATTGCTCTGATCGTGACATGGATGTCAAATCGAGGCTCAATTGAGCGAGTTAAAAGCTGAGATAAAAATATTGATACTTATACCATTTCAATTGATATATCACCGATATAGGGTCGATACTACCGTGATATCATCGATATGGGCCGATTCTACCGCAATATCACCGATATGAGCCGATACCACTGAGAAATTATCGATATAGGGTTGATTCGCACCAATAATCGAAAACTCAATTCGTAACTCGGAATCGGATCGGTGGGTATCGATACCTAGTCAACTCGGTCGTATCGTCGCGGTTTCGGCCTTGACTTTGAACCATGATCATAGCAAGTAGTAAGTATATACTAGGCCAATGTTCCCTCTGTAAGCAGTTTCGAGTATTGTGTGAATTAATGAATCATTTAAAAGAAAGTATAAAAGTGTATGAGCAAACCTTTCTACGGTTCGTGTGTGCATTTTACATTTCTGCCTCCCAATTTAAAACAAAAAATATCAAAGCTGGGTTCGCCTTTGAATTTTTTAAGGGAAAAGAAATCAATACATGAATTGCTACAAATACCGCTACCCCCACTGTTAACGCAGTACAATCGCCTCTGTGTTGACGCTGCGCCAATCAGATCTCCTTATGTTTCTTACAACCAACAAAAATTTGATTATGATGTTGAAAAGCCCACCAGTTGAGATGTAAATGACGCCAGATGGGTAATAAGAGGAAGATATCTCACACCTTAACCCTCAATCAATAACTCTCCAAAATATAAAATGTCCCAAATGAGACTACAATAGGGGTATTTATAAGTGGGAAGTAGCTTAGGCTCCAAGCAATGTTCTAGTTAGAAATATATCCCTATCAGCCTTTGCCACTTCCTTCCTATAATACCAAGCAAACAATTACTAAAAGAAAATACATCAAAATAAGGAAAAATAACAAAAATGCCACTAATGCCAAAAAATACTAAAAATAGGCCCTAAACTTCTAATTCACATCATTCTCTCCGCTTTCGAAAAAGCTCGTCCTCAAGCTTTGAAAGTTGAGGAATCACAAAATCTTCAATATTAGAGAATCACGTGACAAGCACCAAAATTGTGTGGAAGAGAGGCAAAACTGGTGGGACCAAAAGTAATTTTTCAAAAATTTGAGGAAGATCCTTCAATTCTTGCGTCAATCTTCATCTTCTTCCTCTTGCCTCTTATGGAAATCTTCAAAAATATCTTCCCCCAGGTCAAAAACCATTTTCTTGGTGCCAAACCCTAGTTCTTGCACATGTTGGAGGGTTCCACCTAGGGCTGAAGAGTGATTGGCTAGCATAGGAGGGGATTGGGTCAAAAGGGGTGAAATTGGATTGAAGTTGTGGGAGAAGGCTTCTTGGGGATTTTCGAGTGGATCTTGGATGGGTCAAAAGAAACACCGATTCTTAAACAAAAAATTTATCAATGACCACCGTTTGAGTGATCCGACCATGGGGTATGGGATGACAGGGTTGTTTCGGGGTTTGTACCACTAGTGCGATGCTATTTAATGCCGGATTTTGATCGGCCAAGTTGATCGGAGCCGGAACTAGAATGTTCAGAATCGGAGGTCGGTCGGAACTTTTTAACACTGAAAAGTGGTCGGATGATCCAATCGGTGGTTGTTGGTGACCTGTGGAGCAGATCAGGGGTCAGTCGGGGTCCCTTGAGGCCGAAAATGGTTCAAGAAGGGTTTTCAGTGGTCAGTTGACTTGGGTGGGGAGATTGGCAGCCATAGGGGCTTCGTCAGCCACCAGAATGGTTGTCCGACCATGGAGTTGGGGCTGGGGGGGTTCATCCGGCGGTTTCTTCCCCTTGGACAAGGCTGACCTATAGCTGGATGTGGCCAGAATGCCTGGCCGGCGACTGTTGGATGTTCTGCCCCTACTGGTGTAGGGCAGGGGTGGTGGGATGGTGGATGTGGTGGTTCTTGATGTGGTGGTGGGTGAAATAAGGTTAGGATTTGTAGAACTAGGTCTTTTTGTGGATGGGGTGTGAAATAGGTTGTGAAAGCGTGGGTGGGAGTATTTTGGTGGTTAGAGTTGGGGCTAATAATGGGGGGTGGCTCAAGGTGTCTTTGGGGGTGGTGGCGAGGATAGGTTGAAATTTTGAGGAAGTGAGAGTCTTGGTGTGAGGTGGAAGGGTGGGGTTTTAGGATTTGGGGGGTTAAATGGGGAGATAAGAAAACACGAGGTGGCGGAAGGTGAGGGGATGGAAAATGATGGTGTGATGGTAATTTGGGTGGTGGTGGAGGGAGGTGGGTCTCAAGATCCTCCATTCGTGTCAAGAGATGATCCAAGGCCCTCGCAATTCGATTATTACGAGTTTTCATGGGAGCATATCTCCTCTCAAAATCCATTTTGACGTTTACGAGTTTTTGTTTTTTTACAACAACAACGGGTAGAACCAACGAGGCTCTAATACCTATTGGCGTAAATGACGCCAAATGGGTAATAAGAGAAAGATATCTCACAGCATAACCCCCAATCAATAACTCTCCAAAATATAGAATGTCCCAACATTAGGGGTATTTATAAGTGGGAAGTAGCTTTAGACTCCAAGCAATGTTCTAGTTACAAATATATCCCAATTAGCCTTTGCCATTTCCTTCCTATAATACCAAGCAAACAATTATTAAGAGAATACATCAAAATAAGGAAAATAACAAAAAAGCCATTAATGCCCAAAAATACTAAAAAATAACCCCTAAACTTCTAATTCACATCAAGTTGTATGATAGTCATTACAGTCCTTACAGACACCATAGATATGTCAATGATAAAGAATCACCCATTGATCCAACGAAGATTGGGAAATTGCGTGGCAACACCCTGGTTATGAGTTTGTCGTCTCAGCAATGAAGAGGACTCAATAAAAAAACTCAACAAAGAAATGAAAGATTGCATTGATCTTACAAAGCAAGAGCTCATGCCTGGCAACAGACCATTCCAAGTCCACTGAATCAGCTACAAACAAAAGCAGCTCACACCCCATTACAGTATCCACCATTTTCGCCTCCAAACCATTGAGGACAGACATCCACCTGCTCCGTATTACTGACATCATCCATTCTGCCTCGTCAAGTAGGCCCAATGGGAAGAAAAATGTCCCACCATTAGCCAGGAAAAAGCAGGGGGCTTAGTCCTAAGAGAGAGGGTACCACTACAACAAGAGAGCCTAGAGATGGGAAATTGGGACCTAAATGCGAATGCCCATACGTCATCACCAAAATAGCAAGACCTTGGTGTTACTACCTTAAGATCAAGATGGCTATGATCTCCCTCACCCTTGGAATATTGAACTTCTTAAAAAATAATATCAATGATGATAAGTTACTACCTTAAGATCAAGATGGCTACGATCTCCCTCACCCTTGGAATATTGAACTTCTTAAAAAATACTATCAATGATGTGTTATCAGAACGACTTTTGCTCCATCATGAGTTCACATCAGCATTCGTTTATTAGCTAAAGTCTCAAAGGTTTTCCGAAAAAACTTGACCTATCAAACTACTAAAGAAAGTACGCATTCCTAAGGAATTGCAAAACGTGAATCGAATCGTCAAAACCGGTAAAAATATTTAAAAAATGCAGTAAATATAATCAGTGTATAGAGGACACAATAGAATATGTAATAAAATACATTACGGCCTAAAACCAAACTTAAGACATGAGCACATCATTTAAAGGTAAGACGTGTGCCTTTATGGCATATAATATGAGTTCAAAAGCAAAATGTAATCCCATTATTACAGAAATTTCAGAATAAAAGAACAATAAATGTATATAGAATAAAATTGAAAAAAAAAAGTGTCTTCATACGATGAGTCAATTCATGACTAGGTTAAAGAGTCGCATTTGTTCAAACAATAGTCTCTTTACTAAATTAAATGCTAAAGCATGCTACAAATGACCCTAACCACCAGCTCTCTTCTTGAGCATTTCATATATCATTTTTCTTTAGAAGGTGAACTAATTGTTTCCTATTCCTTCTGTTTCACAATGCGCATATCCATTGTCATCTTAGCTTTGCCTTTATCCCCTTCAAAGCATTCAACATTATCTTCTTTTTCTATTGTATTTTTGCTATCTTCTTTTCGTCCGAAATAAATTTGAAAAACTTTTCAACTTCCCACGGACATTGTTTGCATTCGATTACGTTAGAATGTGTACCAACAAAATGTTGTTTCATTCTAAACACGTCTCCCCATCTATGACTTCCACAATCATTGCATCTTATATGCATTCCATTCTCATCACTTTCTATAGTACAATGAGCCCAAGTAGGATCATCATCTTTATTGTCGAACTCTCAGGCTCTAAGCTCATTTATCTTCACCCTTTTGATGGCAATATCAGATTTTAAGCCTCGGCTTCTTCTCCTGAAGATCAACAACATTGGCATCACAGGGAGAAAACTTTTGGCTAAAGAGACGGGTCTCAAAGATTATCTTTATCAACAAGGCTCTCTGATTAGACCTTTGCTGATTCATCAGCTTCAAGCTAAGCTTGGTAATTCGTCATGAAGGGTCTCGGTGGTTGAAGAGGCCTTAGCTTCAGCATCAGCAAACTCGACCAACTTTAGCTTGGCCTCGGCATCTGTCACATTGACCTTCTGTTTACTCGGCTAAGAGACCCATCTGCTCATCACGAAGAACCAAACCTTGGTAGCCAATCTTCAAGTATGCTTCACGCTCCAACTCGAAACCTCCTCAAAAAGGACAGAACCTTGGACTAAACTGCTTGCCCCTCCACACCATTTTCCATAAGAGCCTCAGATAAGTGTGTCCATCACTACCTCAGAAGTGCCCACAATCTCTAGAGGAATGCCTTGAGACGGGCGCAAAGGTGAACTTGGCCCTCGGAAGCAAAGGGCTTGTATGTCATTTCAACAATGTCCTAAGGGTTTCCACCCTCAAGAGCATTCAATAGATGAGACATGGGCTGCAAGCCCTCTGAATAAAAGATGACTCCTTAGTCTTCGAGAGCTCCATCAACGTCCTCAACCACTTGCATGGGAAGAAATAAATTTTCCAGCCATGACATTCCCTTATAAATATTGCAAGTTGGTCCTTGTATTCTTGATTCACCTCCGACTCCCCTTTTGAAAGAGTTCATTCACAAACTTAAAAGTTGGAAGTGGAGGAGGTTGGGTCGCGTGAAAAAGCTTAGGAAGTTCTTTGACACCTTTTTTTCTATGACTGCATAAATTTACTTTAGATTTTTGAACTTGGGAAGATTAGCCTTGCAAAATTCCAGCCCCCTAATATTAGTGGGCTAGAATTAACCCCATTGGGTCCATCAAAACCTTATTTATTGTGCCCAAACATTAACCAAATCAGCAAAAGTCCTTTGAGACTTAATGAAATAAAACCCATTCAACCCAAGGTCCTTCATGCTCCATTTGCTTGGTTCCAAACAAAGGCTTGTTTGAGCCTAGTTAGAGATGCAACTTCTCCATTGTAAATCTCATTGGGGTTTCAAATGTCAATCACTACTGAACTTTCCTCCTTCTACAGATAAGAAACTTTAGACTTCATCCCTTGTTTATCCTTTCCATTCACTCGATCTCTTCCCTTTTCATCGAGTCTTCTCCACCAGGGTCAAAAAACAGCCTACAGTTGTAAAACCCTTCGTTACACCCCTTATGGACATCGCCAGAGTGTATGGCCAGCGCAGACCTCACCCCAACCTTCAAAATCCTACATAAGTCAAATCAGCCATCAGTAAGGGCCCGACTACCCTCTTCTTGTTCAATGTCTGGTCTTAATCTCTCTCTTCTCTGAAATACTAGGGGTAGAACAGTGTTGCGACTGCGTGGGCTTTACCCTCGACCGAGGATTGTTGGTCTCCTCTCTTGTAGATTTTCGAGGGTTTCCCGGTTTGGGCCAGGAAGGCATGAATGGAGGGTGTGAGGTGGGAACAGGGAGTGTAGGGGAAGGCGGTGAGGAGGGTCGTGAATGTGATGGTGGACTCGCGATGTCCAGAAGACGATAGTGGTGCTGGTTTGGGTAGCAGTATGGCGAAGAACGCACTGACCTGCCACATAATTACAGGTTGCCTCTCGAGCGTAGCGTTTGAGGCTAGGTTGTGATCCTCTTACTGGAGCCATTAGTGGTGTGACATGAGTTTGCACACAAACAATATAAACGAATCTCGCGCTAATACCATACCAATTGACGTGACAAGCCAATACTCAACTCAACAAAACAATTTCTCAATTATTTGGGGTCGGCTACATAAATCATATTTCTCCATTTTGCTCTGTTCAGCACAATATCATCAATAACCACAAGATACCACCAAGTCAATTTCGGGCCTACCACTACCCCTAGTGTTACCACCAATACTGACTAAATTACTTTCTTATGGGGCATCTATTGGTCTACATTTGACATGTCCGAACCATTTAAGCCAATTTTCTCAACCTAATTTCTATAGGAGTGTGACACCCCGACTAATTAAATACCGGGTAGCTACTCCTTTATGAAATTAATACAGAATAACTAGTTGGTTCAGTCTTAGCATCACTGTCGAAAACATTTAATTGATTACTAACCACCTAATATTTAAAAAGAGAGATGTCAAATTTTAATAATTAAGTTAACAATTAACCAAGTAATTAAATCATCATCCAACAATCGCATAAACAAACTCATATGAATAACCAACGAAATGAAATAAACCGAGCTCGGAGTAAACACTCCAATAATAATACCAGAGTAAAATAAAAATCCCGATACAGGAGTCTGAATAAATAAACCAACATCTGAAATAAAACTGAAAGTCTGAGAATACTATCTCTAAATGGAAATGGGCGACATGCCCTAACAGATGGGTAACCCTGAATAGAAAAGAGTGCAGAATGTGGAGGCGTCTAATACCGAAATCCTGTATCTTCCATAGCAGCTACAGCACGTCAATGTAACGGAACTCCTATGCTTGGCGTCCCTGTGGCTGGGCACCTAAAAGGTTTTTACAAAAATAGATTTGGAAGTAAACGGGTCAGAGACCGAGGTGAAAACAGTTTAAAAATATAGCAAGTGTTTAATTGCATTAAACAGTAAATATTATATACATAATAGTTGCGTACTCTCACATGAGTTTCTCACCTCTCAACTAATGTGCACACTTAACGTTTACCCTTATTCCATCCTAGTTATGCCACTATCTAACTAGTCCGTACTAACCCCTGCTTTCACATTCTAATATGAGGTGTCTACTCGTATTTACCCAAACAAGTTATATTTATATTTCACATTCGCATTCATTAAATTACTTATCACAAGTGTTATTTAAATTCTCAAATTCGTAGCCCATTCAAATATCTTAGTTATTCACATCTACTAAGCAACAGTGAACCAGTCACAAGTATATATATAAATCACTCTCAATACATATATACATATATGGCACCCCTAGGCTAAACTGCGGTGCACGCATACTCTGCTATCAAATCCCGGTACATCACGTATATAAGGATCAAGCGTTCCAAATCACTCAGGAACCGTATCAATACAATTCACACATTGGAGGCGAACATAGTTCACATACCCATGAATCAAACACATACCTACGCTCCAATGGTCAGCTGACTTGTCAACTCACAAATAAGTCATTCACAGTCACCTTAAGGTACCAATCTAAATCCCCCCGAAGGCACACAAAGATAAGATGGTACTTTTCCGAAAATCAACCTCCCGTGATAGCAAGTATGGTAGGTATGTCATACCCACAATAATCCAGATACTAAGTAATCACACAACTTAGGTAATCATCACATGAATATATGTATACACCAGCCCTATATCTTAAGTCTCATACGTATCATAGTGTCATCCCGAATATTCTACATAATATGTTTAGCGCAACAACTCTCATCGTATAAGTCCGAATACTTAAACCTACCTCATAAGGTTACTAAGTCTCCCACTAGTCTTTAAGATTACCTCAGTTATTCCAAGTCCCTCTTCTACTGGTCCTAACCTTAAATTAACCCCACTTTAAATCCCAATTTTATGAAAATTCTAACCGTACCTCACTCGGTAAACACTCGAAAGTATTCCATCAAATCCCATAATATACAACATATTCCGAGCATTAACTACAATCCTACTGACCTTAACCAAGTCCCCCAATATTCTATGAAATCCCCTAAGAGTTCTTACAAGCTTGGGATTTGTCGAACCTTAAAGGGAAATAATCTACAAAAATCAGGGAGTCGATCGATTGATGAAAAGGGTCGATCGATCGACATTCATGGATCGATCGATCAATCAAACAGGTATTGCGAATCTGCATAAATTTTGCCTACGGGTTCATCAAACTTAACCCTCAAATCCTCTACTATAATGTCCCAAACTCTTAAATATCTATGCCTAACATCGTACCAACATAAATACATAATTTCCAACGTTTTAGAATCATCAAATCAAAATGGGAAATCAATTTCTTGGATCAATTCACATAATTTTCATAAAAACCCTAGTTCTCCTATTTTCTTCAAGAACACTATATAATTCATTACAAATTCATAATTCTCTATACATGGATCATAATTTAGTGGCTGCTATATTCCCAGAAGTTAAACTACATGCAAAGCCTACCCAGATTACAATTTTAATTCTTCAAATCCATTCAATCATCATTATTCAAGGTTATTCTCCAATTCTAACCTAACATGGATGATATATGCACTGAATTATTGCAAGTTAAATCACTTGCCTGGTAATGGAGATTCTGATCCTTTGAAGTAGATTGTATGCGAATGATTCTCTCTTTCCGATCTATCCGGTGGTGGTGGTGGTGGTGCAAAAGCCTCTAAGGGTGGTTTCTCTTTTGGAAACTTTCCTCTCTTCCTCTCTTCCTCTCTTCTTCTCTAACTGCCATTGGTGGTTTTTGGTTGTGATAACCCTAAGAGTTCTGGTGTTGGCTGATAATATAAGTCTAAAATTCGTGGGTTATAATACCTCAAAAAGTCAAAATGACTAAAATACCCTCCCGGGCTGTCGGTTAGGCCTAAAATGCCCCGAGACCCAAACTAAACCCCCGGCTAGTGTTTTCTGACTATTTCGACCCTTCCGAACACGTTGGCGCACTCAAAATGATCATACGGATGATATAAAAATAAATTACTGTAAAATCCATTAAATTAGGTCCTGACACGACTGACACGCGCGTCCTAACTTAATTACCGAAACTGCCGTATTTTCAACTCATGACAATTTTTATAAATTCAATAATCCTATATTGCCATAATCACTCAGTAATATTCAACAACATTATCATAATCAAATACCAATTCTCATCTCGCTAGTATTTAAATCCGGATTAATTTCCAATTAATTATCTCAAATTAATTTAATTAATCCCATAATTAAAAGCAATTTTATTTAATTAATCTCATAATTAAAAGCCATAGAAATATGGGGTAGTACATTTACCGTTCCATAAATTTGTTCATTTCTAATTTTATCCTTCTGTGTTTTTACCCCAACTCCATCTT
Organism: Sambucus nigra; assembly: GCA_949130495.1. Taxonomy (NCBI): domain Eukaryota; kingdom Viridiplantae; phylum Streptophyta; class Magnoliopsida; order Dipsacales; family Adoxaceae; genus Sambucus; species Sambucus nigra. The sequence continues at coordinate 273,255,518 of OX422207.1, read as the reverse complement.
ATCATTCACATCTCCGCCAAGCTCATTTCTACACATTTTATATTTGGTTGCTGAACACTCTGTTCCATATATATAACATGAGCATGACAAGTCTAATGGTCATCCTATCGAACTAAGAATAACATGGCACAAAAAAATAAGAATAACTCTAGCACAAACCCTTACATATGTAAATAAATAAAACCAATGGGTTTATGCTACAAATTATAGATTGTTCCGGTTTAGTGAGGTCATAAGTGATGTCATCCGTGAGTGAAATCCCTCTTGACAACACTAATGATACCTTTCTAGATTTCTTAATACTAACTGCTAAAACAAAAAAATGAAGGTACCAAAAGATTATACAAATAATGAAATATCACATTATACAAATAATGAAATATTACAAGTTGGCCCTTGTATTCTCAATTCACATCAGTTCAACCGAGTCTTCATTAAATGCCATAAGATCAATCAAATGAAAGTAGCGAATTTCACATCCTTATGAGAGACAATAGTCCGCTACATCCCATAGAGTCCCACATATTGGAAAAAATGATTTGGCTATACAAGTCCAAAACCATTAAAGTGTGCTAAATTACAAAACAATATGCAACCACATGTATTGTTCCTTGAATGGTTGTCTGCAATCCAAGTAATATGTTCATGCCCAATTCTCGCTAGGCCGCATAAGGTATTTGAGGCATGCACAACATTGGGGAACTAATATTGCCACATCATGCCTTTGAAATAGACTTATAGTCATCTTTCTTTTGGGGTTTTTTTTACTTTAATACGTTTATAATTACCAGATTTTGAGTTTGGTACCCTTTTTTTAGTTGCCTTTGACTTTGGTACCTATTTCCTTAGAACTCTGTTGAGTTAACGGTCATGTGCAAGGCACATGACCTGTTTAAAAAAATATAATTAAGAAACAAGAAACAAATAAAGGAAAAAACTTGAGAAATAAAAAAAATAAAAGAATAAAAAGGAAAAAGTTGCGTCCCAGCCCCCACACCCCCAAAAAAATATTACATTTTTTTTAACAAATTTCAGTTTATAATGTAATTAATTTTACAAAAGTCTATTCATAATGTTACTTTTTTACAAATTTAAGTATAAATGTTTCTGTTTTTACAAATTTCAATTCAAAATGTCATTTATTTGACAAGTTTCAGTTTAAAATGTTACTTTTTTTATAAATTGCAGTTTAAAATGTTATTTTATTCTGTTCTTTCTTTTTCTTTTCACAAATTTCAGTTTACAATGTTAAATTTTTTACAAATTTCAGTTTACAAAGTTATATTTTTTACAAATTTCAATTTAAAATGTCTACCAAGAAAGATTTTGAACTTATTTGGAGTGATTGTTTGAACATATTTTTTTAAATTATATTTTTTTCCAATTTAAAAACTGAAATGCACGAATTGCTTGCGCGATGCGCAACGCGGCCCCGCAACCAAAACGCGACACCTTGTGCGACCGCGATTAAAAACATTTGCCCCTAAATATTCACATCACACAAATAGGAGTAGCTTCCCAAATCATTTGAATCTCCTTTTTGACTCTTACCATCCAAGCCACCTGCTCAGCTACCGACCTCGGCATGACCCAAAGAATCCCAAACAAGACGAAAATGATGGACCATTGGCAAAATCGCAATGGAGCAAAAGATAATCAATACTCTTCTCCTCGCACTTGCAAATCACTAATTGCCATTTGAAGTGCCATTATTCATGTAATTTCCACAAGTCTAGATCACGAATTGAAGTAGAAGGAAAACAAGGACGATGCCCCTTAAATATATAGCCAACATGTAAGAAAAGCTCTGAATAATCCTAATATGAATATTCACTTTGGGTTAGCAAATTTATGGATACTCAATAATCCAATACAAGTTATTGACGTAGATCATGCTATTTCACTGTGATTTTCCAATCTAAAGAAGATTATTTCAAAGTATCAGTCGTTAGCCCTTGGTTCCTCTTTGACTAAGAAACCATTAACAATTTTATACTATGGAAGTAACTAACCGAACACCCAATTGAATATTATGACAGAAACATTCTCCAGAAAATTGCAAAAGCATTGGAAAAGCCAATCAAAATGGATTTTCATAAAGGAACCATAAATATGCAAGGTTACGTATTTGATTTTGAGACAAAACTAACCTTTCCTACCAAAATTTAAATTGGTAACACCATACAGCCAATCATCTATGAACTAAAATCTCAAATTTGTATTTTTGTAATGAGATTGGTGAATGGAAATCATTAGTCATAGACTAGGAAACTTCAACCCGAACAAAATTCCAGTGAGGAAAGAAAATAGTGCATTTGACCAAAGTAAAAAAGTCAACAGGTATGATGTTTTGTCCCCAAATGACACAACTGATAACGGGAATCAAGATAACTCGAGAGAAATCATTCTTAGTGAAAACCAATATAAAACACCTTTCTTTAGCCCAAGGGATAATAATGTGGGAAATTCCAAAAAAGACCCCTAACCTCCAAAAACATCTGGAAAGCACCGGAAACCTAAGAAAAATATCAACACAAGCCTTATTGCTAGAAATAAAGATATTGATCCCACAAAGCCCACTATAAACTATTTAACCAATAATCACGACACACCCTTAAGAAAACATGTCATTTAGTAATTAAAAAACAAAAGAAAATAATTCAGTGAATCTCCTACACTACCACCTTCTCTAGATTTAAAAAAAAAAGGATCATATCCAGTGCACAAGGCTCCCACTTAACTACTGGGAGAGGCGGATGTCGGCTGGCTTTACCCCCACATATGGAGAGACTGTTCCCATATCTCGAACCCGAGACTAACCGTAGCTTGGGCGGGGGCACTTGCCATCGCACCAGGATACGACCTCTAGAAAGATGACCTCCTCTAGATCATCAAGAAAATTCCGATAAGCCAAAGAGCACAATGCCAATACTTCTTCAGTAAAAAAAAAAAACCTCGCTCAATCTCAAGCTAAGGATGAACCAACGGTAGATAGTTTCTCTAAAGCCACTATAAAAAAAAAAGTAAACAAATAAAAGCAAAATCTAGATCTTACGGTTGGTATCCCTATGCACCAAATTAAAGCCCTATTTCAAAGCCCTTAATCGACAATCAGCTCAATGATCTTAGCCTGCCAAACTTCGAAAGGAGAAGATTTTCTTCCCCATCGATGACAATTAGAAATAACTGTCGATCTATTTAAAAACCTAAACGAACTCTGACTTTGGAACTTGCCAAAATCCCGCAACTTCTTCTCCCAAACATGGAATTCAGATCCAAAATAAGGAATCAAATAGCCCAATTCAAGAGCCCTAAAAACAAATCTCTCCCAATTTTAGGATCAGTTCGTACAATCCAAAATCATATTCATATGCCGCTGTGGCGGAATTCGATAATCTCAAGCCACCGTCTCACCTAAAACCAAATGATTTTTAGTGAAATCCGACAAGTATTTGAGTCAATGGTCACGGGTTCGACTCTTGTCTGTGTCATTTGTTGGGAGGATTGTGTTGGAATGGGAGTACAACAAATGCATTGCCCAGGGACAAAAATATTGAGTGAACCCGTAAAAGATTAAAGGTACGCCCTCCTTAACACCAATTGGTTTTAACTGAGATATAGGCTTGGGATCCAACTAGTGGTATGTAAGCAATGATGCTAACCATTGTCAAACACTATAATCATAATCATAAAAGAGAAAATCACACAGTGCACACAAAAAGGCTTAAACAAATATCCCAAAATCTAGGGTTATATAATAAAAGATGGCTTATATAGCCTACAATACATTAGTAAAATGACTAAATTACCCTAGCCATTACAATATCATTACATTACCACATATATCTCTAGCACCCTTGTCAAACTCAAAATGGTAGTCATCTATAAAGCACACACACTTCTCTTGAGGTGACGTACCCATGTCGGACACTCCGGAGTGGGCACGTGTCCAACACTCCACGTGGCGAGTTAGACTTATTTGATATTTTAAAGAAGGCGGAGACCTGACACACCCAATTAAGACTCTCCGCGACAAAAACTAAAAAACTTCAATTATTTTAAGTGTTAATCATGTAAAAATAAATATTTTCAAAGTTCATGCATAATATAAAGAAAAGTTCATAATTAATGAAGTTAGTCTATGACTTGATTTCAATACAAACTTTGTTTAACTGTTATTAAGAAATATTTAGCCATGTTAATTTTGATAAATTAGTTTGATAAACAAGGCCTTTTTCAAAGTGCAATATAGATTAACTATATCTATACAAAACCGTTCAGATGCGAACTCAAATAGCAAACTCATGGACTGCTCCAAAACAACGTCGTATTGGCATTAAAATGAAGAAGAAAAAAACATGCTCATGTTAATGCAAAACGATGTCGTTCATAGATACCATTAGAAATCCACTATTCGACTCTGCACCTCTATCTATCTATCTATATATATGTGTGTGTGTGTGTGTGTGTGTGTGTGTGTGTGTGATTTTAAAAGTATATTTATTTGTTGTCGTGTCGTGTCCTAGTTTTTTAGATTTGTCGTGTCAGCGTGTCCGTGTCGGACACGACACTTATACCCGTGTCCATGCTTCATAAATAGTCATTAAGAGTTTGCACAAAGAAGCTTAACAACTTAAACAAAATACTCGCCGCTAAGTTTGTCGAATAATGCCTCATCAATATAATAAAATTATCATTAGTATGCTAAGTGCTAGATGTTCTTCGCTTACTCCAAATCAGAAGAAAGAAGACAAACTAGTATCGCTGGGACCTCCAAGAAACTATAACATAACCAACGCTCACTCAGCAATGGTGGCAATTAAAAAAAAGGAAAAAGAAGAGCGTGCACTAGGTCTTGAAATGTCGACCCAGTGTTTCTCACCAACACTCGAATCTCGAGACCACTGTTCTCACCAAGTAAGGATCTTGAGACAATGATGACCTCTCTCAGACTAGGAACGAGTGGGGGTAGGACTAACAATCAAACTCGGATAACCAAATAAAAAAAAAGGTTATGCAATAGCATTGGACATAATCCATAAAACTGCGAGCAACGATGAGGATATAAATAAATTTCAAAAATTATGTATCAATGTGGCAACAAGCATAAAATGCAAACATAGTTTTTTTTTCCAAGCAGATTTGGCATCTCAAATGTTTGAATAAGAAGAGGTAACCTTCTGTGACCAGTATTATTATCAGACCCAATGGAATTTGACCCGAATTGATCAATTCACAATGAGTTGTCAAATGACCCGTCTTCACTAAAGACTTCTCATCACCTCCCCAAAAGACACTCCTATTTTCCTCAAATGTGGTGCTTGCCCCATCTCTATCAAAGTGTTGTTGTTATCCATCTCGATCTCAAATTCGTCCTAAGCTCTAAATGAAAGCACCAAGAACCCATCAAACAAACCCTAGAAAGTTAAACCCATTACCTTTTTGAACAAACCCATCAAGAAACAAAGGACCCATTTCGATGAGCAAACCCGTTAACCCCATATAATTACCCACAAACAAACGGAGCTAGTCATGCTTTAAACGAATTCCATTAATACTGAAACTAAATCTGACAAACACCAAACCTTAATCTCTAACACCATGAGTCGGATCTCAAATCGCCATTTATCTTAAAACCAATTGGTGTTAAGGAGGGCAAACCTTTAATCTTTTACGAACTCACTCAATATCATTGTATCATCATCCCAAGACAACGAATTTGTTGTACTCTCATTCCAACAAATACCAAACATAATCACAATCCAAAACATTAATCACCTCGTTCCTTAGACTTTGCATTCAAAGGAGCCAAGCCAAGTCCAGATCCAAAGACCCACTTCAATTCCCCCCAAAGAAAACAAAAATTCTAACAAACTGAAAAATTCAAAACAAAGGAATTAAATAGTATAGAGAGGCACAATGAGCTACTTATTTTAAGCCTTTCATTTCCAACCACGGATAATTTATCAAGTGGGAAGGTGGGATGCTTCAGGACGTAATGTTTATGGACGAAAAAACATCTTCACAGTTCAAACAAGAATGGCGCCAAAGAGAAAATATTGTACAAGCAAATAGCTCCAATAAAAAGCTCGTCATGACAAACAACTTATAGAATATGTATTTGGACTCAAACCTTGGTCCTTCCCTACCTCAAAATGAAAATACTCACATGGAATGCTAAGGGTGCTAATAGGAAACCTTTCTAAGGGTGAATCCCTTCAGCTTATCAAAATCCATAAATCTCATATTTTCATTGATATGATTACCGAGTGCCATATAAAACAATCCATAATTATAGTAGGCAATCTTCCTTACACATCCAAAATACTATTAGCACTGGGCATTTGGGCCTTTTGAAACAAAGATATTGTTCATGCTCAGTTTGTTTTGGGTCTCCTTTAGAATGTTGCATGTTGCATCTTCTGTTTGACTACAATCCGCTTCACCTTTTTTTTCCTAATACTCGTCTACAACTACCCTTAACCAGATTTTCAAAATCAAGTATGAAGTATGGGAGTCTCTCAAATCCATTTTTAGGAATATTAATCTTCCTCGGTTAGTTCTACGAAACTTTATTGCTATTCATGCGCCTTTTGAGAAATCTGGAGAAAACCTATAATAATATCTCAATCTATTAATTTCAAAAAGAGAAGCATGGTGATAAGTCATTTGGACTCTTTAGAAATTAACGATAAACACAAGCTAAAAACAGTTTTTCAATAAGTCCATGTGTGTTACAATTATTGTAGATACAATTACACTCATTAGTGTAGATACAGTTATACTTATTAACGTAGATAAAGTTACAATGATGAAAACAGTTACAATTGTAACTCTATCTACATTAATAAGTGCAATTGTATTTACATTAATAAATGTAATTGTATCGTTTGGACTTATCATTAATTAATTGAATTGTTTATGGGTCTAAGATACCAAGTTGATTACCGTTTGGACTGATAATATATAAATAGACTTTCAATATATAAATAGACTTTCAAGGAATTTATTAGCTAATGCCTCTTTCAAAAATTGCATTTTAAATTGTACATTAAAGGACTTAGGCTTCTCTGCACCCAAGCCCAATTTCACCTAGAGTAAGTGCTTTACTGGTACTTATGAAGCATGGACACATATACGAATGTCGTGGCTAACATGACATGGACACGCCGACATGGAAAATATCAAAAAATTAGGACACAACACGTTAGAGACAAGGTGAAAAATAAATATATTTTTATGATTATATATATAGTCTAATATAATTTGTACTTCAAAAACAAAAATCAGTGATCAAACTAATTTATCAAAATTAACATGGTTAAATATTTCATAATAACACTTGAACCAAAAGTCAAAAGTATGCATGGAAATCGAGAGAGAAACTACTTACATGATGACACTTTTTTCTTAAAGTGCATTAATTTTTGACGTCCCGCCATATCCGCTAAGTGTCCGCCTTCTTTAAAATGTCAAACAAGTCCGACATGTCATGTGGTGTGTCGGACACATGTCCAGGCAGTGCCATACACGTGTTGGAGTGTCCAACATGGATACGTCACCTCGGGAGAAGTGTCCATGCTTCCTAGATTGGTACTAACCATATGAAAGACTTGACAGATGTTTAGGCAATAACTTATGGCTTGATAACTTCCCTTTTCACACCTTGTCAATTCCTCTTCAGATCACATCCCCAGTAACCTTGACACTAATCCCAAATCTTGTAACTATTTCACTCGTTTCATTTATGAAAATTGTTGGGGTAAGGAGCCCAGCTATTTTAATCTTATTAATAGCTTCCGTCAACAAAATTTTAAAGGATCCCAAGCTTTTCAATTCACTCCAAAATATAAAACTCTCGTTGTTAATTCGAAAATTTCATTTTGCCTTCTGGAACACTCATATCATTTTGTCTTCGCTTCCCTTTGAAGAGATCAATAAAATTAAAGGAATCTTGGTGCCAACTTCTGAATCTGATGACATTATCATTTGGAGTCCAAACCCAAAAAGAACTTTCTTCATTAAACACACAAATAATTGGATCCTTGATACAAAAAGAGCCGCTAATGTCTCAATTCCTTGGCACCTCTTTTAGAAAATGAAATCCCCCCCCCAACACACACACCAAAAACAATTAAAAATAAATAAACTAAAACTTTCCTTTTTTATCCTTCATGATGCCCTTCCTACTAGTGACACCCTTTTCCTCAGAAAAAATAGCCAACCAAAAATTGTACTCTTTACAATTAGAAAGACAACAATCTGCACCCATTTCTAGAATGTGAATCCTTTCTAGACACCCGAAAAGGACAAACCTTTCTACCTTCAATCCTATCGACATAATCGCCTCTAGAATCCTACTAAAAAATATCTTATTTATTTCAAGAAAAATCCAACTTACTTATCCTTGCTTGATTTGTTTGGAAGCATAGAAATAAAGCAATATTTGAAAATACTCCTAGACAAAGTCTCTCCATCATTAAACAAGCTGGAAAGACAACTCAACGATTTCAAGTTACTAAGGAGGACATCAAAGCACAAAACACCCAGCAGAAGACTTTTCATAACGTAGAAACCGTCTAGCTATACAAATTTCAAGCTACCCACAGGAAAAGACCACAAGAATCAGCTGGCATTGGTGGAATTTCACGAGACAAACATTGTTTCGGCTATGCAACAAGTATTGGAAGAGCATCAAACAATCTTGCAGAATTATGGGTCGTTAGAGATGGATCGAAGTACGAATCTAAACTGACTCCCAAGTCCAAGCTAAACAAATGAGTCTTGTAGTCGTTTAGTTAACAGGATATGCCCCCACAGAACTCAACATCTCTTTTACGGATATCACACAATAAAGTGCCAAATTACTAATAATCAAGCCCATCACTTTTAGAAACTAAATGTTTGTCAGATAGAATCCCCATTTCTCAATGCCCAAGCCTATATATTCCCTCTTGCATAATTCCATCTTAAGCAAGATAAAACATATTCAAGGTGAGACATATAAAGTTCAACTATCATAAGTTTAGACTCATCTGAACTACTTAAATATGCTTAAATTGCTTGAGTAATGATAAAAAGTTTCAGCAATAAAAAGTTTTAAGCGTTGATGAATGAGAATATTGAGGAAACGGAAGTCTTAAAAGACGCACCAATATAAAGGCTCGCTTCTGTCTCATCCGCTTTTTCTCATTCCTTTGTTTGACACTTCCCTCATTGGGCTGGTTGGGAAGTATTGGTTGACCAGGCACATATTTAACCCATGCATATGGCCCTGCATTACAAAAAAAAGTGATAGAAAAATTGAATTGAAAATGTAGGCCTTGTTTAGATGTGGAATCAGACAAAATTTCCTAGGAAATAGAAAATTAGAACATGCGTTCAGGTTTGATATTTTTCCAAAATAGAAAATTGGAAAACCACTTTATAAAGTTTTCCACTGATTTTAGAATTCCCAAAATTACATTTTGACCCTGAACTTTTTTTATTTATATCTAGACCCCTAATTCCATTTTAATCTCTTAACATTTTATAAATTACTTTTTGAACTTGGAATGTTTTAGAATTACATTTTGGCCCTAAAATTTCTATAAATTATATTTTGGACCCTTGAGTTTCTGTAACTACATTATATCCCTACCCTAAACTTTGTGTAAAGTACATTCACAGCCAAATTTCTAGAAACTACATTTTAGAAAAAATAATAATTTATTTGTAGGCATTTTCTAGTTTTGAAAAAAATTGTTTGGAAAATAAAAAATAGAAAAGGGAAAAGAATTTTGCACAAATAGAGTTGGGAAATGATGTGATTGAGTTAAAATGGATTGAAAAGAGGGGGAACCTGGGGGTCTCAAGCTGGCCCTTTTTTTACGAGGCTTATCGGTGGGCCTGCGCTTTGGGAAACGAGTGTCTGTTAAGCTATGGAATGCGTTTGATGCCAGAATGCGGCCAAATGAGGCCAACACTGGCGGAGTTGGAGACGGACAACTTAAGGGGAGCTTAGAGAGAGAGAGAGCAGATGTTCTTGTACGGGCTGATAATAGGGTTCTTGATACCATGGATCTTACCCCTCCCAAACCCATCATTCTCACAATCTCAAACCCTACACCGGAACAAACCCTTTTTCCAATGCTTCGGATCTTTACCCTAATTTTATTAAGGGCTTGTTTTTTTTAATATAAGTCATCCATTCCGACTTAAAAGTTACTCTATAGTGTGTTTAATTTTTTAAAAGCTTTTTTGTTCCCTATTTTGAAAATTCGATTTTAATGCTTCTAAATACATTTTTAAAATTTAACTTTTTATATTTATAATTATTGATGTATATTTGATAAACTTTTTTTTAAATATATTTTTTTTAAAATTTAACAAAATTGACAGATAGATGTATTTATATTATACATATATATGTAAATATATAAACATATACATAAAACTTTAATACATAGATAATACATTAATGTATATACTTACATACATACATACATACATGTACATTTAATATCATGTATTTTTATGTATATTTAATGAGGTATGTTGGGGAGTTTAACTACACATACATTCGTGTGTTTGTGTGTGTGTGTGTGTCTATAGAATGATATTTCATGTATACTTCACAATAAAATTATATACATACATGAATTGATAATATTTTTAATACATATGTAGTATATGTATATTTTATATTATTCAATACATTAATAATACATGTATAAAACTATATATAAGTATCGTGTATCTATTCATATTATTATTTAACATATGGATCTTAGTATATTATATAATTCAATAATATAAATATACGTAATTTTGTGTACGTGTACATATATATTTTTTATATATAAGAATTGCACATATATTAATGTATTATGTATGTATATTATATATTAAGGTGTAAATGCATTAAAATATTAAGAATGAATAATTCTGAGTTGAAAAATAAAAAATAGAAGTTATAAAACACCCTTTTGCTGTTTTCTGAAAAACTTGATTATAACACAGAAATATTATAATTCAGTGTTTAAAAACAGGTTGCCAAACACAAATTTTTACCATAATTGTATTTAAACACAGAAAACAAAATTATAGTTGCAAACCAAACAGGCCCTAAAGGATTAAGATATTAACGGTTATTTTTACTTATGATTAATTAAGAGATCACTTTAAATACATTCATTCAAAGGTTCATGATGACATAAAAACAAATATATTTTTCAGATTCAGTTTTCAGACTTCATACTTCAGATTGAGATAAAAAAAAATACAACCTAAGTAATCCATAGATAGTAGATGTTAAACGCATATAACAATTAGCATAGCCGTAAAACATATTTAGCGAGACCCTCCATGAACCTCAATCACACTTTTCTCGACATATTTGTTACTTAATTTTATTTTATTTTTCCTGTGAAACTTTAAAATTAAATATCTCATAAACTATACATTCATTCGAACAAAAATTATATATTTGGAAAGCTCTCGACAAGATCTATCAAAAGGGATATATGACTATCAGAGGTCGTCGAAGTTCACGGGATGTCGCCGGAGTGTCTCTGAAGTTCACAGGCTGCGGTTGGAGCATCGTCCGAGTTCACAGGGTGTCACCGAAGACATGCAGTGGGTTGAGGTAAAGAGAGAGAATCAATAGTGAGTTAGTTATGGTAGAGGGTATTTTGGTCTTCCCTAAAATATGAGTGTTGTTTGGATAATCACCATCTAAAACATTAAAGATTAACTGATTATTCCACTAAAACAAATTGGAAAACAAATTGATATTTTATCTGCAAAAACTTGTCATACATTAGCCCCTAGTTGCCTCTACCGTTGCCAACCTCCCCCATCATAACCTGCTATAACCACCAGCAAAATCCCCTCCCTCTCCTTCCAAACTCATTCCTATAAACCTCCACCCGCACCCAAAACTCTTATCTCTTTTTATCAATTCCTGTTAACTTGGCCATAATCACCACCAATGTAAGTCGATCTGAATAAAAAATGAAAAGGTAAACACTCTATCGAATTATAATCAAACCTCAAATTGAATGAATATCCAACCGCAAACCTTAATAAAATAAAATCAAGAATAAATCGTGAATCGAACCGAATCAACCCTCAAATCTATAATACCCCGACCCAATGTTGTATCTCTTTTCGTGTAATTCGTAATCATGAGAATTTATATAAAGAGGATCATTGCTTAAAGAGTTTATAGTCTTTCATTCGTTTTGGTTTGGTGACTCTTTTATGAATTTAAGATATTATTGGGCTAATGTGTAAAACTTAGAAACCTAGTGCTTCAAGCGAGGTTGGGGTCATTCAAACGAGATTCTTATCTCGTGCGAACGAAAGATTCAGTCGCTAGAAACGAGCTTCAAGCGACCCAGTGAAAGAATTACAGTAGCAGGACATCAAAAGGTCGCGAGAAGTGGACATTGAATGAGACACTACTGTCATTCAAACGAGGTGGATCTCGTTCGAGCGACCCTAACGAAATCATGACGAGTGTGTTGTCACCATTTGAGCCTTAGATGTGAAAAAGTGTTAGCTTCTTGGAGCCTGTCTGATTAGTTTTATGGGGTATTTTATATGATTTAAGAGGGTTTTGAGTTGGTTATAAAAGAGAGAGATGTCATGGTGAAATCCCACAACCATTGTCATCTTCTTTCTCTCTCCAAAGAGCCTCTACACTTATCCCCCTTCCCTAAAGTCATTTTTCCTCCATTTCTGAGTAGTGTCAACCACTCTCACGCCATAAAATATCCATATATACTTCACTACTTTCCAAGCTTTCTTCTTGAAGAAGGAGGTAGTGGAAAAACTTTGGCGGAGCTTTGAAGAAGCTAAGGCATTGTGGAGCTAGAGCCTTGGAGCTTAGGAATATATGAGCTTTCAAGTCACCCATTGGTAGTTCTCCTCTTTAAAAACAAAGGTATGGTTTCTTTCCAAACTTTCAACGTTCTTTTAGCTATGAAATTGGTGTAGGAAGTGCTAGATTAAGATTTATGCCAAATATATGGAGTTTTATTCATAAAATGTTTTGTCTTGCAAAAATGAAATATTTTTCAAAAAAATAGTCCTAAATGGGTCTTTTATATATAAAAAGAAAATGGCATTTTATATCTTGATAATTGGAATAAAGCATGTGAAACGATAAATCTATGAGATATGTAGAATAAATGCATGATTGAAGTATTTCTAGGTTGAAAACCTCCCATAAACATGTAGGAGTATGTAGTATGATAACATGTGATAATATAGACTTAAACAAGCATGTCAAAATGGGTTTTATCTCCCAACTAATAAGTAAAGAAAAATAGCCCCAAACTTGTTAGGACTTGATATGATGGAAATGAGATAAATGTTAGAATTGACATGAATGATAAGACAAGACTATGAACTTTTGTCAAAATGGTCTTAAGCAAGTTGAACATTATTTTATGTGGTAAAACATAAAATGGAAGGATATAGTTTTAAACATGAAATGGTAAAATGTATTACGAAAATAATTAACTTTTGTGCCACTAAAGAATAAAACTAAATGAATGTTTTCACAAAATATAACAAAGAGGGGTAAAAGGGGGATTTTAATAAACATGAAGATTCTAAGGGTTAGGTCTCCTCTTAAGACCTCATAGGTCTAATTTTGGGTGAAAGCGGATAAAGGATAAGTTTTGGCATGATTGTTAAAGTTATGATGCTTCAAAACAATGGATGATGAAAATGATGGAAATGGAAATGGAATAATGTGGACTTTGGATAAATGTTAAACATATACAAATTAAGACTCGGATAACATCGGGAATATTAAAAAAGCCCCGGAGCCCTGGGGTGAAAGTCTCAAAATCACTATCCAGAGCATATGGCGGCGTTGTCAGTGGTGAAGAGACCGTTAAAACACACAGTATTTGGAAGATTTCGAGAAATAATAAATAAAGGAAAACTAAGCGGTTGTATTGATGATTTAAGTAAATAACCCAATTAAAGTAATATATGAGACTAAAGGGTAAAAGGAGAATAATTAGTCTCTAAATCAGATAAACGGTGGTAAAAATGGGCTAAGTGTGAGTATGAGCTTATCACTCGGGCACGTGCATGTAGTTGCATTACGAGTAATTAAACTGCCTAGGTTTTTCGTATTTGAATAAAAACACTCGTTATATGTTTGGTAATTTGTTGAAAAAGTATTGCCTAGCATTAATTCCCTGTCAAGCATTCGCTCACATCTACTTTTCTTTATGTTAAAAACCCCACCCCAGGTACCGCGAGTAGAAATGTTGGACAGGATGCGAGTAAAGCCCTAGGAGGTGACCAGCGTCGTTAGAATGCTCTATACTAATTTTCAAACGATGGACTTTTGGTATTTGTACTTTGAACATTGGACTTTATTTGGGCCTTGGCCATAATTTGTAATAATACAGGATGGTGTGACTTGATTTCAGTTTAATTAGCATTTTGGGTAAACTCGATTTTTCATAAATATATTATGTTAAATAACTAATCTCATAGTGGCCACCTTTTCTTAAAATATAAATAGGAATTTAAAGCACCAAACTTTTGAGTCAAATTTAAAGGGTTTTTTCTTAAATAAATTGGCTAAAGCTTTCCACTCATCCTTTTCACTCATTGGCTCGGTGCGGGTTGATCCAATGATGACCCAAAACTGGGTCGGGGCATTACAAATGATATCAGAGCAATAGGATCCTCGGGTGTGACAGAGCGTTTACGTTTTCTTAATACGTTTCCCCTACTTCCTGCCTAACTAATGATTAGTACAACTTAGTAAATCGCTTCCGTTAATATTTTCATGTGTGCCAATGTGTATTAAATGCTCTATTATGTAGATGCCTCCACTTCGTGATATTGTTAATGGTTTCGGTTCCAGCGAGCTCCAGCGTATGGAGTAAGCCATCCGACAGCTTGCTGGTCTTTCTCTCTCTCAATAGCAGGCCAATCGTAGCGGAATCATTAAAAGCACCACTTTCGCATTGATCCTTAAGGAATTCAAGAGGCTTAATCCACCCATTTTTAATGGGGCGTTGAACCCTGATGCAGCCGAATCATGGCTCGACGAGGTCACGAGGGTAATGAAAATTCTAGATGTGCTAACTGGTCACAAGGTCAAGATTGCGACATTTCGGCTGACTGAGCAGGCACAACACTGGTTGAGCACCTACTTTGTCGGTACCGCCGAGACCATTGATTGGGACAACTTCAGAGTTGCCTTTCTTGACCGATACTTCTCGCAGGCATTTAAAGATGCCAAGAAAGACAAATTTTTGCAGCTGATTCTTCAGTGAATAAGTATCTAGTGAAATTCAAAAGCCTATGTAAGTATATGGACTCCATTAAGAAGGACGAAGCTGAGAAAACAGGGCTCTTTATTAAGGGTCTTAACCTGTTCATTCGGCGAATTCTGGTAGGTATGGATCTGCCCAATTTCAGGACAGTTGTAAACAAGGCGATTAGGTTGGAGATTAATGCTGAGGATAGCAAATCTATTATGGAGAAGAATAAGGAGTCGGGCGGCTCTCACTCGGGTATAAAAAAAAGTCCCAAAGCAAGGCCCGGGGCTTCTTCGCAAAGCTCAAGGCTGTAATGGGGTTGGAGTCCTCCTCAACACAGTGTACCAGTGATCAGAACCCTATCTCCCCGATAGATAGAACCTGTTTTAGTTGTGGGCTCCCGGGGCATATGAAGAGGGAGTGCCTCAATAGTTATTGGGCATTCAGTAGGCTGTTAACTTTATATCGGTCCGGAGTTTAAACTACTCGGGCTTAACTTAACAACAACATCAATTTTCTTCTCGGTACCAGCAGCTGGTTACACACAGTGTGTATGGATCGCGTCCAAGTCAGGGATAGGGTGGTCACGAGCATAGCTAAGTGCCCAACAGTTAGATCAATAAATTTAATCATGGGCAAGCTTACGTAAATTCCCAGTAGATTGCACCTCCTAGTGCCCCTACAGTGATGGGATATATGATTCTCATATATAGTACTTAGGTAAAGGCATTATTCGACTCTAGCGCTTCACACCCTTTCATATCTAGTTCCTTAGCCTTTATTTTGGGTTTGGTAGTGGATCGATTTCATCTTCACATATTTATTGGCTCCCAGTGGGTGGAAGCATAGTACTGGACAGGGTTTGCCATAAGTGTGTAGTTACGGCTGTAGACTTCGCCTTAGAGTACAACCTGATCCTTATGGACATAGATGGGTCCGAGGTAATTTTGGGGTATGGATTGGCTAGAATGTTTTAAAGCCCCTATCGAATGCCATAGGCACAGTGTCCTAGTGTCGCTTCTAGATAGGCTTCACCGTAATTTCAATAGTGAGCAGGACATCGATTATCCCTGCAAATTCTCCACAATCTGTGAGTAGAAAAAGTATTTCGATTGGTTGAGCAATATGGTGGCTCGAGACAAGCCAGAGTGTATGATTCTTGACTATCTAGTGGTTCGAGAGTTTCCTGATGTATTTCTGGACGATCTCTCTGGGTTACGGCCTCGACGAGAGGTGGACTTTGTGATAGAGGTACATCAGGGTGTGCCACCTATCTTAATCCCACCGCATAGAATGGCCTCGACAGAATTATAGGAATTGAGGACCTAATTGGAGGAACTAACTCACAAAGGATTCATACGTCCTAATGTTTTTTTGTGGGGAGCCCCGGTCTTATTTGTAAAGAAAAAGGATAAATCTTTGCGATTTTGCATCTACTATCGCCATCTAAATAAGGTGATCGGGAAGAATAAGTACCCTATGCCCCATATCGATGACTTATTCGATCATTTGCGAGGGGTAGGTAGATTCTCGATAATCATCGTTTCAGGTACCACCAGTTACGTGTCAAAGAGGAATATATTCCTACGACGGTGTTCCGAACGTGGTACAGACACTATGAGTTTATGGTGATGCGATTTGGGTTAACGAACGCCACAACAACATTTATGGACCCGATGAACCGTATCTACCGCCCTTATTTAGATCGTTTTATTGTAGTTTTCGTGGATGACATCTTGGTATACTCTGCATCTGATATAGATCACGAGGAGCACCTCCGAGCGACCTTGCAAGTGCTCCGAGAGAACCAATTATATGCCAAGTTTAGTAAATGTGAATTCTGGATACAAGAGGTCAAGTTCCTTGGCCATGTGGTTTTCGATCAAAGTATTTTTGTTGATTCATCAAAGGTGGAAGCGGTATTGGGATGGAGTTAATCGAGAAAAGTCATCAAAGTGCGCAGCTTCTTGAGTTTGGTTGGGTACTACCACAGATTTGTGTGAGACTTCTCAAGGGTAACAATGCCTCTCATAATACTTACTCGAAAGGATGTGCATTTTGAGTGGTTCGAGGACTTCGAGTTAGCATTTCAGGAGCTGAAGGTCAGATTGACCTTCGCAACCGTTCTTATCCTTTTAGAACGGGGCAAGGGCTACATAATGTACTGCGATGCTTCAGGTTTGGGACTTGGGGCAGTATTGATGCAAGATGGTCGGGTAGTAGCCTATGCATCTCTCCAGTTAAAGGTTCATGAAAAAAAATACGCCACCCATGACCTGAAGTTATCCATCATGGTGTTTGCACTAAATAGTTAAAGGTACTACTTATACGGGGAACGATTTGATGTGTTTTTCGATCACAAGAGCCTTTAGTACATATTTAGTCGACGGGATCTAAACCTCCGACAAAGAAAGTGGATGGAGTTAATGGAAGATTACGACTTCTCACTGGAGTACCACCCAGGGAAGGTCAATGTGGTGGTCGATGCTCTTAGTCGAAAATTTATCCTCACGCTTGCAACAATGAAGTGCCACCGAGTAAAAATGTTCGAGAAAATACAGAGGTTCAAATTGCACGTGCAACGGGGCTATGATAGAGCATATCTTTGGGGTGTGGTGGCTCAGCCCCTCATCCAATAAAGATTATTAGAGGCACAGTCGCGTGTTCCTGAGTTTGCCCAGTATCATGACCGCATTTAGAATGGGGAAGTGTTCGACACCCTCACTGTAGATAGAGACAGCACACAAAGGGAGGTTGATTGTCCCGATCATTTAGGAGCTACAGGATGAGGTGATGGCATAAGCCCATCACTCACGTTTCAATATACACCTTGGCACCACCAAGATGTATAAGGACCTATGCAAGGATTTCTGGTGGTTCGACATGAAGAGAGAAGTGGCAACGTATGTGGCCAAGTACTACACATGCTAACAAGTAAAGCCTGAGCACAAAAAAATGGTGGGGCTACTGCAACCACTATACGTGGCCGAGTGGAAGTGGTAACACATAACGATGGATTTTTTTACGGCTTTAACACGATCAGAACGTCGTCATGACATAATATGGGCTATAGTAGACCGACTCACTAAGTCTGCCCACTTTTTGCCAATTAAGATCACAAACGGTGTAACTAAGTTGGCAAGACTATATATTCGGGAGATAATCAGGTTACATAGTGTTCCGCTATCAATCGTATCAGATAGGGAGTTGGGTATGGAACTGAACATGAGTACATCACTCCATCCTAAGATCGACGGCCAATCAAAACGAATAATAAAAATCTTAGAGGACATGCTGCGAACTTGCGCACTTAACTTCCTGGGTAGTTGGGTGAAAAACTTGCATCTGACAGAGTTCACCTACAACAACAACTATCAAGCAAGTATTGATATGGTCCCTTTTGAGTCCCTCAACGGGATGCTGTAATGCTCGCCAATTATTGGGCAAAAGTGGGAGAGAAATATCTCCGCGATCCCCTCTATTTAATCGATTGGAACCTTATTGAGTTAGAGGAGGGCGTCACGTCACCCACTAGACTGATATCCATCTTAGAACGTGAAGAGAGGGTCCTCCGCAATACAATAATTCCGTTAGTAAAGGTTATTTGGAAATTTTAAGGTGTTGAAGGTGCTACATGGGAGAGTGAGCCAGAGGTTCAAGAAAAACATCTAAAACTCTTCCCTAACTCAATTGTTTGATTTCGGGGATAAAATCCCCTGAGGAAGGGAGATTGTAATACCCCAACCTAGTGTTGTATCTCTTTTCGTGTAATTCGTAATCACGAGAATTTAAATAAATAAGAGCATTATTTAAAGAGTTTTTGTCCTTTCATTTGGTTTGGTTTGGTGACTTTTTTATGAATTTAAGATGTTGTTAGGCTAAAACTTAGAAACCTAGTGCTTCGAGTGAGGTTGAGGTCGTTCAAATGAGATTCTTATCTCACACGAACCAAAAATTCAGTTACTAGAAACGAGCTTCAAGCGACCCATTGAAAGGATTACAGTAGCAGGTCGTCATAACGTCGCAAGAAGGGGACATCGAATGAGAGACTACCGTCGTTCGAATGAGATTGATCTCGTTCGAGTGACCCTAACAAAAATCAGAATCTTGCGAGGTGATATCACCATTTGAGCCTTAGATGTGGAAAATGAGTCAGTTTCTTGGAACCTAGCGAATCTAATGAGTTTTATGGGGTATTTTATATGTTTTAAAAGGGTTTTGAGTTGGTTATAAAATAGAGAGATGGGATGGTAAAACCCTAACACCATTGTCATATTCTTCCTCTATCTCAAGAGCCTCTACACTTATACCCCTTTCCTAAAGTCATTTTTCCTCCATTATTGAGTAGTGTCAACCACTCTCACACCATAAAATACCCATCTCTACACATGTTGACTACTTTCCTAGCTCTTCTTGAATAAGGAGGTAGTGAAGCACCCTTGTGGAGAAACATTGGTGGAGCTTTGAAGAAGCTAAGTCATTGTGGAGCTAGAGTCTTAGAACTTAAGAATATATGAGCTTTCAAGTCACCCATTGGTAGTTCTCCTCTTTAAAAACAAAGGTAGGGTTTCTTTCCAACCTTTCAAGGTTCCTCTAGCTATGAAATTAGTGTAGGAAGAGCTAGATGGAGTTTTATGCCAAAGATATGTAGTTTTATTCATATAATGTTTTATCTTGCAAAAATGAAACATTTTTCAAAACAAACCTTAAATGGGTGTTTTATATATATAAAGAAAATGGCATTTTATACTTTGATAATTGGAAGAAAGCATGTGAAACTATAAAGGTGATGAATTATGTAGAATAAATGCACAATTAAGGTCTTTATAGGTTGAAAACCTCCCATAAATATGTTAGAGTATGTAGTATGCTAACATGTGATAATATAGACTTAAGCAAGCATGTTAAAAATGGGTTTTATCTCCCAATTAATAAGTAAAGAAAAACAACCCCAAACTCGTTAGGATAAAAATGAGCTAAATGTTGGAATTTACATAAAATGAGAATACAAGACTATGAACTTTGGTGAAAATAGTCTTAAGCATGTTGAACATTATTTTATGTGGTAAAATATAAAATAGAAGGATATGGTTTTGAGCATGAAATGATAAAGTTAGTATTGTGAAAATAGATAACTTCTGTGCCACTAAAGAATATAAGTAAATGAATGTTTTTCACAAAATATAACAAAGAGGGGTAAAAGGGAAATTTTAATCAACTTGAGGATCCTAAGGGTTTGGTCTCCTCTCGATACGTCATCGATTTTGGGTGAAAAACGGATAAATGTTAAGTTTTGGCACAATTGTTAAAGTTATGATGCTTCAAAACCATGGATGATGAAAATGATGAAAAGAGAAATGGAATAATGTGGACATTGGATAAATGTTAAACACGTAAAAATTAAGACTCGAACAATATCGAAAAAATTCAAGAGGGCTCGGAGCCCTGGGGTGAAAGTCCCAAAACCACTAGCTAGACATATGGCGGCGTCACTGGTGGAGAGGAGCCCGTTAAAGTATGCAATATTTGGAAGATTCCGAGAAATAATAATGAAAGCAAAACTAAGTGATTGTATTGATGATTTAAGTAAACAACCCAATGAAAGTAATAAATGAGACTGTAATACCCCGTATTTTTATGGCTTTTAAATTTAGGGATTTATTAAATTTAATTTAGATAAATTAATTTAATTTTAATCTCGAAAGTTGTTTTAAATATTTACTAGCGTGACGAGAGTTAGTAATTATTGAAAGTTGTTGATTCGTTAGATATTACTTATTGAGTAAAGTAATATGTAGAATTGATTTTGTTAAGAATTGTCACGAGTGAATATAATGACAATTATGGAAATTTAAGTCGGGACGCGCCTGTGTCATGTCAGGACTTAATTATTATTATATAAAGCGAATAAATTATAAGTTGCTCGTAGTGTCGTTTTGAGTGCGCCAAAGTGTCCGGAAGGGTCGAGATAGTCAAAAAAGTGTACCCGGGGGTTTAGTTTGGGTCTCGGGGCATTTTTAGGCATAATTGACATCCCAGGAGGGTATTTTAGACATTTTATATTTTTGGGGAATTAAACCCACGAATTTCCTGAGGATATATCAGCCTTTAGGAGTTGTCTTCTAGGGTTAACAAACGCAAAATCAAAGGCCGTCCATTAGAGAAGAAGTTGGGAAGCTTTTCAAGAAATTCAAGGCCAAAGACTCAACCGTTTTCACCGCCACCACCACCAAAACGTAGATCGCGCGACGAGGAACGCAACCATACCATTTCATCCACGAAATCAGAACCTTGAATCTCAGGCAAGTATCTATCTTGCTTTATTTTTAGTTAATGTCTCGATCATGTTAGTCTAGGGTTGTTTAGGACTTATCCCATGAAAGAAATTGTTAATTTAGAGACTTTAAATCGCATGTTTAGAGAGATTTCATATATTCTGGATATACCCATCATATGTAGAGGATTACCAGCGAATTCTTATGAGTTTAGAAACAAGAAATATGGGAAATAATTAGAGGAATGTATATTTCTTTCGAAATTAGGGTTCTTGAAGATTATGTTAATTTTACCCCATAAATCCGATATCGTGGATGAATTTATACATGTTTCGCGTAGAAAATCTTGTATATATGTATATACAACTTGTAGTACCGTTATTTGAGGATTCTAGAGTTGTTAATGACATTTTTGGAGAAATTGGAAGATGAAACCCGTAGGTTTAATTTGCAGTTTCTGGGCAAGAACTTCTTGATCGATCGATCGAGCCCAGAGCATCGATCGATCGACGGATCGATCGATCGAACCCTCCTGAAAAAATTGCGTATTTCTCATTCGTTAGTTTTAATCCGATTAAGATGTATGAGAACCCTTGATTGTTGTTGTTGGAATATAATGGGATATAGAGATGACCAGTAAGGCCTAGGTAGACCCCGTTGAGTAACATTTTAGTGTAGGATAAGATTTTGGGTTAACGAAGAATGATTTATGTGTATAAGAAATCATGCGTATATTTAATAAAAAGACCGGGACTCGTAAGGGAGTTAGACCGGAACTTAAGTGAGTGAATGCCTACTGAAATTATACTTAGAATACTTCGAGAGAAGAGAAGTGAGTATGAAGTGAATACAAATAACGAGTCCGTTATACGAAATAATCGGGTAAAATGTGTAATAACGGATAATTATAATTATGGGTCGTGAGCGCACCTAATTTAGAAATGTGAATGTATATATATATATATATATATATATATATATATATATGACTGTGTGATTGTGCATATATTATATCTGTATAAAAATTATACTCGGGCTACTTGCTATCACGGGGGTTTCCGCGCCGGGACGGTCTTATCTCGATGGGACCTTTATGGGGGATACTGACTCGTACCCTAGAACATAGGATTCCTTGGTACAAGCTATCTGATTGATAGTCAGACGGTCCTAAGAGACGTGAGGGTATGTGCTGACCACTTAGTGACTTGGAACTATGCTTCGCCTCCATTTATATGTGTTTTATGTTAATTCAGTCCGAGAGTGATTCCGAACTAGCATTTCCCTAAATATGTGTGATATAGGGACTTGATAGCAGAGTATGCCAGCACCATAGATTTTATGTGGGGTGCAGATAGTGTATATATATATATATATAATGAGTGATTGGTATATATATACATACATATGGAAACCTTGCACCATAGATTTTATGTGGGGTGCCGTTAGTATATATATTATACGTGTAACTAATATATATACGTATATTTATACGAGAACTTTCTACTGTGTGTAATAGTAGTTAAGTGATGTATAAATTTTTAACTTCACTATAAGTATTCGAAAATTTATTACGGTACGGGGTTATTCTAAATAACATAATAAATCCTGAAGCGATTGATTTTCTAAAGTGAACATCATAACCTTATTTTCAAGTGATAAAACCTTATGGCGAATAAATTAGAGAGACTTATGAGATTCATTAGTACGGTAGGCGTGCACACTAGGCGAGAGGTGAGAATTCTCAAGAGAGTGTCGCATACTAACATGGTTGTTGCATTAGCAGGTAAGCATTTTAAATACTTGCTAAACTATTTTTTTTAAACTGTTTTACAATCGGGCTCTGACCCGTTTTCTGTTATCTCTTCTCTCTTGTATATATATATATATATTACAGTGCCCAGCCACAGGAGCGTCATGCATAGATTCTTTGGATCGGACGCGCTGTAGCTTATGTGGGAGTTGCAGGCCTTTGTTTTGGACGACCTCTTCATTGATTCGGTTCTTGTTGTAGTTCTTCATAGATAGGGCATGTGTCGCCCACTTCCCATTCAGTGTAGATTTGTCAGAGATGTATGTTTATTTATTTTCAGTATTCAGTACTCTTTGGGTGTTAACTCTTCTCAAGATGATCTCATTTGTAGTTTAAATTTGGTTTGGTTAATCTAGATGGATTAATTCCTTTGTGTTGATTGCTATCCATAGCACTTGTGTGATTCTTAAACTGTTGGTTATTTAAAAGGTTTTCAAATGGGAATTTAATAAAGATGGAAATAAAGTTTTAATTATTTTGACACTTAGCTTAATTATTTAGGGTGTTTAAATTGGGAAATTTTATTTTGCGACAGTGATGCTAAGAATGAACCAACTGTTCACCTTGATTTTAATTTAATAAAGGATTGATCGCCCGGTATTTAATTAGGCGGGGTGTCACAGAGACTAAAGGGTAAAAGGTGAATAATTAGTCTCTAAACCCAGTAAGGGTGGTAAAAATGGACTCAGTGTGAGTATGAGCTTATCACTCGGGTGCGCTGCATGTAGTTGCATTACGAGTAATTAAACTGCCTACGTTTTTTGTATTTGAATAAAACACTCGTTATATGTCTAGTAATTCGTAGAAAAAGTATTGCCTAGCATTAATCCTCTGCTGAGCATTCGCTCACATCTACTTTTCTTTATGTTAAAAACCGCACCCCTACCCCCACCTCAGGTACCGCGAGTAGGAATGTCAGATGTGAGTAATGCCCCAGGGGGCGACCATCGTCGTTTGAATGCTCTATACATATTTTCAAACAATGGACGTTTGGTATTTGTACTTTGTACATTGGAATTTATTTGGGACCTAGCCATAATTTGTAATAGTATAGGATGGTGTGACTTGTTTTCAGTTTAATTAGCATTTTGGGTAAATTCAATTTTTCATAAATATATTCCGCTAAATAACTAATCTCATAGTGGCCACCTTTTCTTAAAATATAAATATGAATTTAAAGCACCAGACTTATGAGTCAAATTTAAAGGGTTTTTAAAAATAAATTGGCTAAATATTCCCCCCTCCCCCTTTTTACTCCTTGTCTCGGTGTGGGTTGATCCAACGATGACCCAAAACCAGGTCGGGGCATTACAAAATTAATTCAAGATTGCATATTTGCCGCTTAAATATGTTGTTAAATCCTTTACATGAAATCTTGATTGCAAACCATAAATTTTTTCTAAATCAAATCTATTCAACCATATTCCATATTGAAGAACGTGATTATGTCGATCAGGTTTAAAATGGAATGAAAATACAACCTCGTCGCACCCCATTTTACAAAATTGTATAGTGGCAGAGGAGAGAGGATAAGGTTTGTGGAGGCGAGGGGGAATAATAAAGGTTAGTGGCGTGGGGAAACGAGGGAGGGTTTTATTACGATTACACCATTTTTTGTATTTTTATATGTTTTATGTTTATATTATAATTATTTTTTAATTTTGTACTTTGTTTTCATTTTATTTCAGGTCACGTGGCACTCGCTTATTGATTAGATTGAAAAATCTATCAAATGGGGTGCCACATAGGATGACCAGCCAGCCATTCAGTCAACTCTACTAATATAAATGTAATGGAAGGTTAAATTGAAAAACTTGGTGTACCTTAAGGTTAACATTGCAACTTTTGAAAGAATGGGTCAGAGTTTCAGAATGACCCCAAAGCTCAGGGTCAAGTTTGCATATTCCCTAAATAATAATAGGTCTCGTTTTTCAATATTTAATGTATTATTTGACTTATCATCGTTTTTAAAAGGGTAATGTTAAAGGAGTATTATTTTTTTTTTTTTCCAAATACCACATACTTTACTATCACCACATATTATCTTAAATCTTATGCCAAATACCAACAAAGAAGTACCCCAACGGTCAACCCATATAAAAGCATAATTTAACCACTCTTTCTTTTTTACCATTCCATCTCTCTCTCGAAAACTCAATATCTCTCAAAAGAAATAAGTGGTAACTAGAGGTTCGAAGTAAGTAAAGCTTGATAAAGTAAGTATTCGATACCTCCTTTTGTAATTTCACACATAATATGAACCCTAACAAACCCAAACTATCTTCTAGCTACCTCTTACTTTAAAATTCACAAATCCTAAAACCCTACAACAAACAAGTATTTTTCGCATGCTTTGAATTGGTAGGCATTAATCGGGAAAAAATAGGGTTTAAAACATGTAAAAGGATGCAAATGTAGCATTATTCGAAGCAACACTGATTTTAAAAAATATAATAATAGTTCTTTAATAGCAGTCTGCAACATCCTATGTGATGACTTATCATGGTGACAAGACCTCATGGTTGCAAACCATATTCATTCAAAATTAAACATGGTGACAAGCCCTTGTGGTTACAAACCCTATTCTTTAAAAATGAAATACGGTGCCAAGTCATCATGGCATATGTGAATTAAATGGTGACTTGCCACTGTTTTATAAACGACTTTTATGAAAACAAGATGCGAGATTAGTAGTCATTATGGCTTGGGTAATACCAACGGTGGGTTATCATCGTGATATACTTGTATATTTCTAAAATGCATACATGGTCGCCTTAATAATAATTTATTGTATAAAATCATTGTGTTAATGCAAGGAACCATAATGTGAATTCACTATGTATTCATTTTTTATCATACATTTACAATGAGAAGTCACCGTTTATGTCACTTGATGATTTTTCATCGACCGTTTAGTTAATTTATTCGTTTGTTATCACTAATTTACACATGCTTACATTCATCATTTTGCAAACAATTTACACAGATGGTAAAAAATATTGTGTCTTTTTCCAAGGTAGATAATATTTAGAGAAAATAAGCATCATATATTACCTAAATGGAAACGGATAATTGAGGCCTTGATGAATAGGGTTTATATTGAGGATAAGTCAAGTTGCAAAGATAAGAATGTGGTTAAAGGAGGATATGAAGATATACTAAAGTAAAAGATGGAGAGAGGGGGGGGGGGGGGGGGAGAGTTGAAGATAAGGTTAAAGATAAAGATGAAGAGAGATGAGAAAAAAGAGATGCAAAGAGAGTAAATGATGGAATTTAAGATAAAAATAAAGATAGTGGTGGAGAAAGAGGGGAAGATAGATTTAAAGAGAAAGATGAAGAGAGACAAAGAGAGAATGAGATAGTTGAACAGAAAGTTGAAGAGAGTGATGAAGAGAAAACTGATAATATTGAGGATGGTGTTGATGAAGTAATTATAATGGAGAGTGGAGATGAATCAACCAGTGAAAAAGAGGACGGTGAAGATGAAGGGAAGGGTGATACTTCACTTCCTACCAATTTGGTTTCACCCCATACCAAAAACATTATCCTTCCCAAAAAACGTTCACCTAATAGAAAAAATATTTTTGCATGTGCTAAAAAAGAAACATCCTTATAGTTTTTCAAGTGTTTTTGTCTAAAGAAACTGAACTTGCTTAAGCATTTCTAATAAAATATTTCATATGAAATGCATAACCAATACGAGGAGAGGTGTCATATGAAATATTTACCACTATAATAATGGGACATTAAGAGGTAGGATCCCATTATGAAGAAGCTTCCATAATAATTAGATTTATATAGCCTTTCCAAACACTCGTATCGGTACATTGATTATGCTTATATATGCGTGTGGCAACCGGAGATGAACACATTTCACATGCCATTGGTGAAATGATAATCATCCTAAATGATGTATACTATTTAGTATATATCCATGTTAGGGGTAAATGTGTGTATGGTGATTTGGGTAGTAGGATTATGAGTAAGGATGTATCCGTTAAGGTAGTTGACTGGGTATATTAAATGTAATAATGAATAGCCTTACATGTAATGTAAGAGTTTCTTATATGTTCATGTGAATTGATTTATATAGCATCGTCGGGGTAAGGTGAAGAAGGATTTTACAACTAACCGAAAAAATTCACAGAGTGTCTGGGGGTATTTGATGATAACGATTGGTTTATTTATCTTTTAAGTTAAACTGGACCACTGCATGACTCTTTATTTCTTGTGGAGTTTGAAAACCTTTCCAAATTATGAGAAAATGACTAGGGGATGATTGTGTTGTCCCATTTATATCGATGTATTGGCGTGGCAACCTAGGTTGAACTTTGACAAAGTTTCATGATGTCTCCCTTTGTTGGTGGTAAACCTCTTTCAATATTGTTAATTATTCAATCGCTTACTATTAATTGACGACATTTTATGTAATATATTGTGACAGGCATGGATATACGGCCATTTTAATCCAAAATGTGTGTGATGTTGTGGACTTGAAATCGTCGCTCTTGGGAGAGCAGATTTTATGTATAATTTCAGGTTGTTTCATTGAATCTTTATTTACTATGTTCAACGTGATTAAGGTGTGCGCAAGCAAAAGTGGGGGTTCAGGGTTGATCATATTTGCCAATTTGTTTTATATGAAAACAAAATGAAGAGGGCAGGTGATCTCTTGTGGGCTCATCCTAAGAATTTTTTGCCCTGCAATTCTAAAGATTCACGATATGAATGGGGAAGGTGTTAGACACCCCACTCGTGATTTATATATTTGTTTTATATTATTTAAATATAGTATGGGAATTTTTTAGGAAATCTTAACATTTAAATCCTGAAGATGTGCAATCTCTTTATTTAAGCCTAAAAATGAATGACCTTAAGAAATTGCGTATGAGGAGTGTGCCTTGACTGTGGGTGTGCATGTGTAAACATCTGGGTGCCACTTGGTGTGTCATGAAGGCGTGTGAGTGTGACATTTATGTGCTATTTTATGTGCCTTGAAAGCGTATGAGTATGGAAAATTGGGGACAACGTTGTGTACCTTGAAGTCATGTGAGTGTGGACATAGGGGTGTTGCTTATATGATGGCCATCTAGGTGTCGCTTGTGTAAACTAGTGTTATGGCTTATGCCCTTGAGAGAAAATTTGATATTATGCTTACATACTAGTTTTCTAAAGAGATCAAAACCTATGTTGTTCAATCTATCATGTGGCAGTTTGAGATATTAGTACCTTAAAAAGGGTGATACGTCATGGCCAACATATCGGGGTTTATGGTCTTTGATGAGGGGCCATAGATTTTGGTCTTTCTGAAATGATACATCACGGTAAGCTTAATGGGATAGGGGATATAAAATAAGGTAAACAGTTTGATATTTCCTAGAACCCAGAACCCATAAAAAAAGCTAAGCACACTAAGAGTAGGTATCGCCCGACTCGAGGGATCGAACAAGGGAAGTGATAAGTTAATGACCAAGATTGCAATGGATAATAACCTATTAATCGTTATATAACTAAGTCTATTTCCTATTGAGTAGGTGGGTTGGGAGTTAGATGAATATGCACGTGGATTTAAGACTAAGTGGGATATTATTGGGGTTTTATTCTTAAAACTATGTATGACGTTTATTTTTCAGTAAAGGTATATCAATTCATTTTGAAATAAGAATCATGTTTGTGAGAATGTATTATACTTGTGGTGAAATATATTGTATACTATGTTGGTTAATTAGACCTAGTAGGAATTTTGGTGAGTTAGGTTCGACCTGATCACAAAAGATTAAGATCACAATTCTAGTACAATCGAACTGTTTACAACTTAGATATGGAGTTGACATCATATCGGTAAAGTTATGTGTACAATCTTAGTAGTTTATCTTGACTATGAGAACTTGTATGATGGTTCTAGAACTTTTATGGTGGTTCAAAGAGGATTGTACCAGTACATCAGGAATGTATTGAACATGACCATATGTGAAATTCAATTCTACATGCTGACTAGATTAAACCTATACAATCTCACAAGTTTTCAAAGGTGCATAGATTTCTAATCCTCAGGATTATGAGGATTAGAATATTCACATAATTATTTTTTTAATTATAACGGGTGAGATTCAATTTAATTGGATCAATAAATCATCACAAGATGGGCAATCATTACGTGGGTATGTCCGAGATCATATTCCAAATGAATCCGCGTGTAGATGATATCCTAGATTGTGATACCTTATTGATTAATTTATAAGTTTTAGTTCTACCAGTAAACCCTGTAAGCGGATTTAAATCCGGTAGAATATCAAATAAGTAAAGTTTAATGTTGGTGAAATTCAATTAGCGACGAATTTAATTTCACCAATCTAGAATTTTTGGATTGCTTAGAGCTTATATTCATGGAGTTTTTGGAGCATATCTTCATCTTCTTCAAGTCTTCTTAGTTTGAGTTTTTTTTATTGTATTTAATATTCTGAAATTAGGTTAAATGCATGTAAATTATATATATGTGTGTATATATGTACAATAAACACACATGCTCCCTATTTTGTAAACATGTTTTGACTTCATGTGAAAGTATATATTAAAAGTGGATTTGAGATATATTCTCAAGTTATGAAAATTTTTAGAATATAAAGTGATAATTGTTAAAATCATAAGTGACTTTAGACCCACAAGTGCTCCATATGGACCTTAGATGGGTAAGAGAAGGGAAGTATCAAAGTAAGAGATAATGATTTAAAGTGGTTCAGACCTCAGGTGAGGATCCTACGTCCACTGCCAAAGGTGTTGCACTAGTATATTAGATTGCAAATTAAGCACTACAACATAAGAGACCTCTTGAGCTTAGGTCAATAGTGTCTGAGGTATTGCATCATTTATCTATAGTTCAAAGTAGGGATGCACAACGAAACTGAAAATCCGATAAACCGAACCAAACCGATGACATTGGTTCTGTTCGGATCAGTTTTTTAACTCAATGGTTCGGTTTCGGTTCTAAAAAATGATACTTCGGTTCGGTTCTCAGTTCCAAGAGAACAAAAAAATAATCCGATCCGAATCGATCCGATTATGTAATATAATATACAATATACATATATGTACTAAGTACAAACCCTAAAGGCCTTGTGGGTCGTGCTTTCCTTCCCATTCTTAACCCAATATAAATATTAACTTACCCCAATACACTAGCCAATGCCATATGAAAATAATCAGTCGCTCTCTACTATCTCTCTCCCTCTTCCCCGAAAACCTCCATCTCTCCCTCACCTGATGCTCACAGCCGTTGGTTCATCTCTCCCTCACAGCCTCCCAGATCCTAACTGCTCGTTCATCTCTCCCTCACCTGACGCTCCTCACAACCGCTCGCTCTCCTCCACACTCAGTCAAGCGCCGCTCCTCCTATATCAGTTCAACACCGCTCTCTTCCACACTCAGTTCAAGGATTGTCCTTATTTTTTCACTTGTTTTCTTTTTTTTGTTGTCACGAAAATGTTATACCTGGTGGGGTAAATGGGTTTTTTTGTGATTGAAGGCAGCGAGTATCGGGGCTGGCTTGGATAAAAGTGGTAGAGGGATTGAGTATGCGAGTTTTTTGGGATTGTAGAACCGTGGTGGTTCTATTCCTAAGCCATTGTATAAATTTGATGTTTGGGACTTAATAGTACTCTGCTTCGGCCATCTGAGCACACTGAATTAGATGGATTTTTTCCAGTCATTTGTTTTCATTATTTTTTTCAGGTGTTAAACTCACATTTACGGCTGCCCTCAATATCTAAACTGGAAATCAAACTTGGAAAAATTCTTAACTACTTCACAAATCCCACCAGTATGATGATTACCTCAGTATGAGACAAGAAAAAGACTCAAAATTTAAGAAAATTCTAAACTTCTTCCCAAATCCCAACATGTAATATGACTAACAGTAACTACTGAACTAGAAAACTAAATAAATAATGTAGGATTCAAAATCTCAACTTCTTAATAAATGTATTAGATTTTTTTTAAGTTACAAAAATATTTTTTAAATGTATTTGATTTTTTTATTAAAAAATGCAATTAGAATCGGGAATCGATCTGAACTAACCCAAGAACCATCTGTTCGGTTTGGTTGGGTTCCAAAAAAAATTGATTCCGATTTCGGATACAAAATCCTGGAATCGAACCACCTCGGTTCTGGTTCTGGGTTAGTAATGAAACCGAACCAACCCGAATCGTGTGCACCCCTAGTTCAAAGGACTTCAAGAAGTAACTGATTGACTTTTATAAAGGTTCTTGAGTTCTACTTTAGAGATTGACAAGATGTAAAAACTGTGTAAGCACTAAAAACGATTCAAGTTATAAATACGAACTCACAAAAGTGGTTTGTGAGTAAGGAACGGAGAGTAAACACTTGGACATGCTTAGGGATCTTGTAAGTCTAATTTCTTGAATGCCTTAATATCTTTGTGTGGTGACAAAAATCTCAAAACAAATAATTTATAAAAGGAAAACAATCACCAGTATGAAAGAA
Organism: Sambucus nigra; assembly: GCA_949130495.1. NCBI lineage: Eukaryota > Viridiplantae > Streptophyta > Magnoliopsida > Dipsacales > Adoxaceae > Sambucus > Sambucus nigra. Next base: position 273,223,652 of record OX422207.1, on the reverse strand, counting down.
ACAACAATAATCACACAACACAAGAATATATGTGGTTTGACAAATTGCCTATGTCCACGGAGAGGTCTACTTTTCTTATTAAGTAACTCTCGTGATAGTTTTTTCACATGCCCTCATGCTCCGGGCCAGGGGTACAATATATATTCAATTGAAAAAAGAGAGAGGGAGTGTTGGCAGGCAATACGTTAACCCAGTATCCTTTGAATAGCTTATCTGAGATTTTGGGGATGGACTTGGTCACATCTTTCTATTCTAACCGTCACGTTGAACTCATAATTTGGGCCACGTGCCCTTTATTCTTATTTGGGCTTTGTCCCACTACTTTTATGGGTTCCATTCGATAAAAAGGGTACCCACTGTTGATACCAAATTTAATCTGCTGACATGGATCAATTAAGTGGAGACACGTGGCAATCTGCGCAGCAATAACAAACACTTCTGAACAACACCTTGACTTCGAGGAACTCAATTTTCCCGACCAACTCAGATACTCCGAGCAGTAGGTACTCCTCGAGGAACTTTACTGCGCCGAGCAACTCGTATATACCGAGATACTTAGGCGGTCCGAGCTGCACCTCCATCAGAGCATTTATTACCAGATAATTAAGAGGATTAAATGCGCATTAAATGCGGACTTTTATCATACAGATGTATACTCCTATCGAACAGCTATGTATTACGCTATCATATGTACAGTCTCAGGGCTATAAATACATTGTATCATCCTCATTGTAAGGGGACTCAGAATTTCTTGGTTAAACCTGTAATCGAGAACTCCCAAACAGTCAGCAATAACAAAAACAATGGATGTAGGCCATTCTTATAAGGCTGAACCACTTTAAAATCTTTTGTCTTACCTATTTTTTATCTGTGATTAAATAAATTAGAGATAATCTAATTTTTTACATCAAAAGATTGGCGCCGTCTGTGGGAAACGACTGTAATTATCGTTTTTCACCAAAAATAATTCATCAACAATGGCTGACAATCCTGAATCCAGCAATCGAAACGCTGGAAACCCTCCAAATCCATCTGCTCCACCAAACGTCCAAGATCTGGTCGGAATAATGACAAATCTGACCCAGGGCCAGACAACCATGCAAGAAACTATGCGACAACTCATACAAACTATCCAGGGTGGAGTACCGACCCATTCAGGACAACGAAGTGTTCAAAGAAACACCCATTTATTTTCTTCACGTACTAGGCATACCGATTCATATCGTACTGAGAGATCTGATGATTTTTCTTATAAACCAGGTAGAACTTCGTCAGTACGCCACATATACTGAACAAAAGGTCACTCTCTCTCCAGAAAGGATTAGTGCACTGGAGAGATTAAGTAGAGCATCTCCTTTTGATCGTTTGGGCCCAAGGAGGAATAGAAGTCCTCCCAAAGCTGTGTCGAGGAACTTTCGACAACCATCCGATCTAAGGGAGGGTTCTGCCCAATCATGACCAACTGCTCGTCATGAAAAATCTCAGGAAGTGAACTCAACACGATCAGTTGCTCGAATAAACAAGCACGATGATGATGCATGGAAAGGCTATATTCAGAGGCTAAAGGATAGACTATGGGAAATGGCCAAGGCCAAGAATCCTCTACAAAGAACTTTTGTCCAAGGGACACCTTTTGTCCAAACAATTGTGGATTTTCCCACACCATCAAAGCTCAAAGCACCTGTTGTAACTCCTAAATATTAGGGGTGGGCACGGTCTGGTCCGGTTCGGGTTTTGCCTATTTTTTGGATCGGACCGAATATTCGATCCTCAATTTTTTTGGACCGAGATCGGACCGATTAATTCGGTTAACCTACTAATTCGGTCCATGCTTTTTTCGGTCCGGTCTGGGGTAAAATTTGGTCCTGACCCTATTTTATATATATGTACATTTTATGAATATTTTTATCTATTTTTCTCACAAATATATATACAAAAAAATAATACTCGAAACTCCAAGTGATATTTAGATGGGTTTTTTTAACCCAAATAAAAAAATGTCTATACATATATAAAATGTTCCAAATTAAATTCATAAGTTATATACATTAATTCAAAAACTATACATAAGAAACACAATAACATTATTTTTATTATATATATATGGGAATCGGTTCGGTCCGGTCCAAATCGGTATTTTAATGTAGTGGACAGCGGGCCGAACCGGTTTAATTGGTTTTTAGTTTTTGTGAACCGATTTTCGGATCGATTTCAAAATAGCCTTGATTTTTTGTTCGGTCCGGTTCGATCCAATCGGTCCATTCGGGTCGGTCTTTTTTTTGTCCACCCCTACTAAATATGATGGAAAAACTGACCCTGTCCTTCATATAAAGCAATACCAAGCTGCGGCTGACATATATGCTGTGCCAGATGAGATGAGATGTAGGGCATTCTCGGGAACTCTTACAGGATCTGCTCAAATATGGTACAACAATCTTCCTCGGGGTAAGATTTCAACTTTCTTTCAACTGGTCAAGCTCTTCATTGGAAATTTCTGTTTTGGTGCAAAACCGGTAAAACGAGTAACACACTTGTTAAGTGTTAGACAAAAAGCAGGCGAGAGCACCAGGGATTATATAACTCATTTCAATAACGAGAAACTTGGAGTTATTGATTATGAGGAAAAAACAACGATTACTGCTCTGATGAGTGGGCTGTTGCCTACTACACTTTGGCCAACTATCCACCCAGAACCATATCAGAACTGATGGCAAAAGTGGCCAAGATCATGAATGCCGAGGAGGCTATGGCTGCAAAGAAGAATATGGATACCAAAGAGACCAAGGTGGAGGTTGATAAGGCCAAAAAGAAAGAGCATAAGAACAATGGTGGTGACAAGCACTCAAAAACAAAGCCATCACGGGAGGTATTAAAGAAATTTGAAAATTATACTCCTTTGAAGGTAAACATCAACCATGTTCTAGAAGAAATCAAGAACAACGAGGAGTTAAACTGGCCGGAGAACATGAAGTCAGACCCTGACAAGAGGAATAAGGCTAAATATTGTGATTTCCATAAAGATCATGGCCACACGATCAAAAATTGCATAGCTCTTCAGAATGAGATCGAAGCACTCATTAGACGAGGAAAACTGACAAAGTATGGTGATCGTAGAAATGAAAGAAAAAACAACGACCGAGCAAGAGAGAGGTCTAGATCTCCTCGTCGAGCAGAGGAGAACAAGAAAAGAGACCATGAAGATGATCCAGAAGACGACCCTGATCTTCCCAAAAGACCAAGGCAGCCAGAACGTGAGGTATTTTCAATACGTTTTGGATTATTTGATTGTAATGTTATTACAGGTGGAGATGCAGGAGGTGGAGACCTTACTGCAGAAAGAAAAGCTTACCTCAATGAGGCTCAAGCCTGTTCATACATTCAACGAATAAACTTGGCTGCAGATGATCGCCCGAGGAAGGTCAACAACGAAAAACTGGTCATCGGTTTCTCAAAAAATGACCTCGCAGGTGTGCTGTATCCTCATGATGACCCATTGGTGATCCAAATGAGAATGAAGGAAATAATGATCTCGAGAGTACTAGTTGATAATGGTAGCTCGGCTGATATTATGTTCTACTCGTTCTTCGACAGTTTAAATCTAAAGTTGTCTCAGTTAGAGCCTTATCATAGGCCCCTCCTCGGTTTTGCTGGTGAGAAAGTCTTTCCACTTGGGACGATGAAGCTGGATATGTTCATTGGTACATGGCCTGCTTGTCGAACAGAAAGAGTACGCTTCTTCGTGATGGATAAGAATGTTCAATCAGCCTATAATATCATCATGGGAAGGGTAGGATTGAAGAAGTTCGAAGCAGTACCATCTACGGTACATAAATGCCTAAAATTTCCAACCAATTTTGGAGTAGGAATTGTGAAGAGTGATAAAAAAGTAGCTCGAGAATGCTATTATTCATCTACCGAGCAGGAGGAACTGGAGGAATCTTGGAAAAAGACTACTACCTATCAGGTGGATGAAGGTGCAGAAATTGAAACATTGGATCCTAGAGACGAGTCGCAACTCGTGAAAGGTCAGGTGGTGGAAGCTACTGAAAACATCATTCTGGACGACGTGCACCCTGAACGAACAACTCAGATAGGTTCATCGTTAGATGCCTCACTAAAACAGGAATTGATAGTTTTCTTAAAAAGCAAAAAATAAACTTTTGCTTTGAGTCGTGAGGATATGCCCGGAATAGACCCAATTTTTTTATGTCACGAGCTCAATGTGAATAAGGAGATCAAGCCAGTGAAGCAAAAAAGAAGAGTGTTCAACCCCGAGAAGAACCAAGCTATATAGAAGGAGGTCGAGAAGCTCCAGAAAGATTGCTTTATTGAAGATGTTAAATATCCAGACTGCTTAGCAAATGTAGTGATGGTGAAAAAGAAGAACAACAAATGGAGGATGTGTGTAGACTTTACCGACCTCAACAGGGCATGTCCAAAGGATCATTTTTCCTTGCCCCGAATTGATCAATTAGTGGATGCTACCTCGGGACACGAGCTGCCGAGCTTCATGGATTCTTATTCTGGATATAACCAGATTAAAATGAAACCTGAAGATAGGGAGAGTACTTATTTCATTACCCCTAGGGGAACTTATTGTTATAATGTTATGCCTTTTGGTTTGAAAAATGCAGGTGCAACATATCAGCGGCTGATGAACAAGGTGTTTGCAGAGAAAATCAGTTGCAATATGGAAGTTTATGTTGATGATATGCTGATAAAGAGCAAGAGAGCTGCTGACCATCTAGTTGATTTAGGCCAGACCTTTGATCAATTAGATAAATATCAAATGAAGTTGAACCCGACCAAGTGCATATTTGGAGTACAAGAAGGCATGTTTCTCGGGTATATTGTCAATCAACGAGGCATTGAAGCAAACCCTGAAAAGATCAAAGCTCTATTAGAACTACGATCTCCAACGACGAAGAAAGAAGTGCAAAGTCTTACAGGACGAGTAGCAGCACTTAACAGATTTGTATCGCGAGCAACTGATAGATGCCTCCCATTCTTCAAAACGCTCCGAAAGACTTTTGAATGGAATGAAGAATGCGAGAAAGTTTTTCAAGAATTGAAAAAATATTTGGGAGCACCTCCACTGTTGTCCAGACTAGTGATGGGAGAAAGGGTATACTTGTATCTGGCAGTTTCGAAAAATGCAGTTAGCTCGGCATTAATAAGAGTAGAGGATGGAGTACAAAAACCAATTTATTACACTAATAAGGCCTTCCAAGGAGCAGAGATCAGATATCCAAAACTGGAAAAGTTGGCACTGGCGCTGATCGAAGCGAGTAGAAGAATGAAGCCATACTTCCAGGCTCATACCATAGTCGTATATATCGATATGCCGTTGAGGCAAGCTCTTCATAAACCAGAAAAATCAGGGAGATTGATGTATTGGGCAATAGAACTCGGTGAATATGATATAATTTATGAGCCTAGATCGTCACTAAAAGGGCAAGCAGTAGCAGATTTTATAGCAGAGTTCACTTATCCTGATACCCCCGAGGAGCAAAAGCTGAACACCGACCAACCTGTGGATGTTACAGGATCATCAAATTTAAACCCCGATCAACTTAAGTTGGTCGAAAAGCAAGAGGAGAAGGTCGACGAGCAGTGAGGTGTGGTAGAAATAGAGATAAAGGAGCAATAAATATTCCATCGAGGAACTTTGTCCAATAAGACGTTTGAGGACGAGATACCTATATAGAACCTGTATGTGGATGGCTCATCGTGCACCTCAGGTAGTGGAGCCGAGATTGTATTGAAAAGTCCAAACGAGGTGGATATAGAATATGCTCTGCGCTTTCAATTTCAAGCTTCTAATAATGAGGCCGAATATGAAGGGATGATTGTAGGTCTTAGTCTGGCAAAAACCATTAATGCAGAGCAGGTAATCGTATGCAGTGACTCACAGTTGATTGTAAACCAAACGATGAGGGCTGATTGTATAGCCTATGTCAAGAAATGTAACAAGTGTCAGCGCTTCTCCTCCATTCGAAGAACTCCCCAAGCATTATTGACACCCATTACTTCCCCTTGGCCATTTGCCATGTGGGGAATTGACTTGGTCGGGCCACTTTCAATGACCAGAGGAAGATTTAAATATCTCGTCGTCGCAGTGGATTATTTTACTAAGTGGGTAGAATCCGAGCCTCTTGTCGACATGACGTACGAAAAGGTGTACCAATTTATTTGGAAAAATATTATTTGTAGATATGGTCTTCCCCATGCATTCATCACCGACCATGGAACACAATTTGACAACGAGGAGTTCACTGCCTATTGTCATCAGTCAAATATCTTGAAGATCCACTCGGCACCAAGCCATCCCCAAAGCAATGGACAAACTAAAGTGACAAACAGAACGCTGCTAAATGGCTTGAAGAAAAGACTGAATGATGCGAAAGCAAACTGGATCAACGAGCTACATTCAGTACTGTGGACTTATCGTACTACTCCCCGAGAAGCAACTGGAGAATCTCCATATATGCTGGCATTTGGAAGTGAAGCTATTATACCTGCCGAGTTGGGTCTCCCAACACACAGAGTACTGAATTTCAATTCCCCTGTCAACGATTTAATGAGAAGGTTAGACTTGGACATGCTCGAGGAAGTTAGAGAAGAAGCAGCCATCAGGAATGCTGCTTACCAACAACGAATAACTTTTTTCTACAACAAGAGAGTGAAGAAGTGCGACCTGAAAGAAAGAGACTATGTGCTAAAGAAAGTGATTCAAAAGCACAATAAACTGGAAGCGAATTGGCATGGACCTTACCGAGTTACAGAAGTTGTTCGACCCGGAACCTACAGAATAGAAACTTTAGAAGGGGAGGAGTTTAAGAATGCATGGAATGCAGAGCACATGCACAAATATTATCAGTAATGTAAACCCTCATGTAATACAGTTTCTTCAGTATGAGTAAAATTTGAATATTCTACCCAATCCTTTCCCTTTGTTGAAATTTTTTCGCGGAATACTAGTGCTACACACTACTCAGAAAATCCACCAACTCCGATTGGTCGGGAATAAAAAATATTTTCCAGAAATACCAACTCCGATTGGTTGGGAAGAAAATCCACCAACTCCGATTGGTCGGGAATAAAAAATATTTCCTAGAAACACCAACTCCGATTGGTTGGGAAGAAAATCCACCAACTCCGGTTGGTCGGGAATAAAAATATTTCCCAGAAATACCAACTCCGGTTGGTTGGGAAGAAAATCCACCAACTCCGGTTGGTCGGGAATAAAAAATATTTCCTAGAAATACCAACTCCGATTGGTTGGGAAGAAAACCCACCAACTCCGGTTGGTCGGGAATAAAAAATATTTCCCAGAAATACCAACTCCGGTTGGTTGGGAAGAAAATCCACCAACTCCGATTGGTCGGGAATAAAAAATATTTCCCAGAAATACCAACTCCGGTTGGTTGGGAAGAAAATCCACCAACTCCGGTTGGTCGGGAATAAAAAATATTTCCCAAAAATACCAACTCCTGTTGGTTGGGAAGAAAATCCACCAACTCAGGTTGGTCGGGAATAAAAAGTGTTTCCCAGAAATACTAACTCCGGTTGGTTGGGAAGAAGATCCACTATAGTTGGTCGGGATTAAAAACACCAACTCTTTTTGGTCGGAAATAGTTGGTTAAACAAATAATGGCTTAGAATTAGAAAGTGATCAAGTAAAATTTTAATACTTGAAACATTTCAAATTACCACCAAGTTGGTCGAGAAACAAAATATCATCAACTCTGATTGGTCGACAAATGATTATCATCAATTTAAGATAGTCAACAATAAGTTTCACCAACTTTATGATCGACAAATAACACAATGTTGTTATCTTTTTAACAGATATACATGCACATTCATTAGTAAATAAGTGAAGTGTTTTACAAAATATCTACAAGACAATGGCAATCAAGATCGCAAAGAAAAATAGAAAATTTTCATTAAATCCAAAACAAAATACATTGAGAATAAAATACATAAAAAAAATTATTACATCAGGAATCCTATTCTATGGGTTTCTTCCCCTCTGCCTTTGAAATAGGTTCTTCACCAGCAGGAGGATCGTCTAAGGCATAAGGGGAGTTTATGAAGTTCAAATCTTTAAGCATCCTGATGTTCATAACTGATGGCCGATCGAGTAGGTGCTCTGGGCGAGATATCTCAACATTATAATGGAGACTGTAGTCGCCGAGATATTTGGAAATCAAACACTAAGGGATTGCCCGAGCAGGAATCCAGCTCATGTCGAGTTTGAATGGTGGCACTGGCAGGTCGAGCAACCCAGGGTTATAGTAATCCCACAAATAGTGACCTTGTTCCAATTGTAGCACACCTAAGGCGCTTAACCATCCTTGCTTGTACACCTCGTTGTTCGACTGCTGGATCCGGTCGTCGAGGTGATAGAGGGCTTCATTATAGTCAGCCATCCAAAATTCTCTAGGCTGCTTGTGGAATTCATAAGTCAACCTTTCCAATTGCTCGTGAAGATTTTTTACAAAGAGTTCTTTATTCTCCAAGGCAGACTTTGTGCTGAGAGCTGCTCGTCCAGATTCTGGATCTTCCTGGACATCTCTGCCAGAGCTTTATTCTTCGCAACTAACTGAACTGCTTGATTTTCCAGAGAAACTTGAGTTCTTGCCTCTTCAATAGTAAGCCGAGCAGCCCTTTCTCGTCCCCGAGAACCTCTTGCTCGTCCACGAGCAAAAGTAGAAGGACCAGCTCTCTTCAAGGTTTCCAATTCGTCTCTTAGATTGGCATTTTCAACCTCCAAGAAAGAGAAACCCTCATCGTTGATGGGGACCAAAGCGTTCAAGGAAGACGCTGCAGATTTAAACTGAGATACCTCTCCTCGCAGGTTATTATTTTCCTGCTCCAGCAACTCAGCTATCTGCCTGTGCTCTTCGACCTCGGCCTTCGAAGTTCTCTCCCTCACATCGTAAGCAGTAAACAACTTATCGTATCCCTTAGTAGCATTCAGTTGTTGATACTTCTTCTCATATCCTTGGTGCAAGAGGGCTGTAGATTCCTTGTATTGTTGTTGAAGCTCCTCGAGAGTGCCCTGGAGGTCTTCAATCATCTCATAATATGCTATATTATTAGCCATTGCCCCGATCGAGCAGACACTTTAAATACTGGTCGGCTTAAACTGCTTGCTCTGAAGCATCTTGACCGAGGATATCAACGATTTGAGCTTCAGTCATATCTGTATGACCTACTTTGAAGTAATCATTGCATTGTCTCAATAATTTTGTATCATGAGCAGATAACAATTCCATCCTGGCCATAAACTAGTAAAAAGAAGAGATAGCAAGAATCAATAAGGAGCAAGAGGAAAAGAATCAACGGTATGAATAGTCAAAATTTCAAATTTTATTACATCATAAAGGAGAATTACATAGTTCAGAGTTACATTTGACAAAGAAAGTAAAACATAGAGAAAAGTCCAAATAACTCTACACCTTCTCCTTGTCTCCTAAAACTTTCTCGGGAGGCTGGGACGAAGAGGAAGGTTGCTCGGATGGCACAGAAGGTTGCTCGGTGGGTGCTGAAAGCTGCTCGACTGATATATTGGTTAACTGGAGATGCTCGGTAGGAGTAATAGTTGGTTGGGGCTGTTCGTAGCAAAGTTCAACAGTAGGTACTTGATCCCCAACCATCATAGAAGATTCCTCGGGGGCAGCTTCGTCCTCTTCTTCTTCCCCGGGAGTGGGAGGGGGGCCAGGAATGTGTCGCTGAAACAGGTCGGAGTTCTCATCGATATTCATCTCTGTCAGAGCAGCCACCCAACCATCTTTGAAGTATTTGAGGCTGCCATACTCCATTTGTGAGGCCATGGAAACCAAACCCTTATTCCACCCTTTGTCCCAGCCAGCACTGAAGGACTTTTTTACAGACAACTTCCTTTTCACCTTCTCCGAGGAAAGCTTATCGGATAGAAGTTCCTCGGCATCTTTCAATTTCTTTTCTGCCTCCTCCTTCTGACGACCAACGTCACGAAGTTTACCCAGCTCTTCCTCAGCAGACTTGAGCTTACTTTCAAGCTCTCCAGCATTTTGGAGCTTCTTCTCGAGCTCTTTGTTCTTCTCCTCCAAGTCTGTTATTATCTTATCCAACCCATTGGAGACTTCAACAGCTTGATCCCTCTCCTGCTCGATGGAATTAAGCTGTTTCTCCCAAGCAGCTTTATCATCGACATACTTCTGACGAGAATCTTTTAAAGACTGTGTCAGACCCATAAAAGCCTCCTCTACACCACCAGAGGAGATGAACGCCTTGATGGCTTCCTCCTTCTTCAGAATTGTATTGAAACAATTTACCAACTGGAAAAAGAAAACAATAGCAAGTCAGTGCAAAGATATAACAGTGGAAAAATGAAAGTTTAGGACAATAATACTTACAGAAGCAATATGACGAGCAGCCAATGTGGTAACCATATACCTTGGATCTCGGGGATGATCCAAGATTTCACCGAGCTCGTGGCAGAGCTCGGAGCAATGAAAGTGGGAACACCACTTCCAGTAGTTGGAGGCTAAGAGATGGATTCAGCCAAATTGACCGAGGAGATCTTCTTCAGCCTCCTCGGAGGAGCATCAACGGTCTCGACCAAGGATGTAGTCTTAGTCGGGGATATGACTATAACCTCGCTTGGAGCAGCGACCTTACTCGGAGCCACTGGGGGCTTCTCGACAACCTTCACAGTAGTAGCCGGAGGAGGTGCATAGATTTTTCTTGTCCCTTCTTCTGGGACATCATGCTTGCTTTTCTTTGCCTCTCCAGCAATAGAGGCAGATTTCTCGAAGAGGGTAGGAGCTCTTCTTTTCTTTATTCTATCACTAAGAGGAATGTGTGATTCAGGAGAAGAATCTTCAGGAACTGGTACTGGTTCAATATGACTAATCACTGGACGAGCAGTAAAAGACGAGGTATAACTCTTCTACTGCAGGAAATATGAAGCTGATCTGATATGCTCGTCGACAACAGTCTGATGCAAACCCCAGATAAGTTTCAGATGTTTTAAGTTAACTTATGTCTCTTTTGGAGACCTTCTTTTGCTATCAACTGTAAATAAATGAAAATTAAAATATCAGTGACACATTTTATCAAACACAAAGAAAGCATAATTTCAAAAATAAAGTAAAGTAAAAACAACCTATCCCATTGCCATAGGGAGGGCATCTGGGACCCTGATACACATCATTTCCAGTTAGTGGAGCATGTTGCCAATTTTTCATAACAACACCATGCTCGAAATAATCCCTATTGGCATCTGGGAGATTGACCACTAAAGCCCTATTTAAAAACCTAGTTTTTAAATAAAAAGTATTGTCACCAACAGTCCATCTATAACAAAACATAATTTCTGGAATTCCTATACGGGTTCCATGAATCTGATTTAATCTATGAACTCCATTAACTATTCTCCATGTGTTGGGGGCTATTTTTGCAGGGACCACGTCAAAATATTGACAGAATTCCAGACACAAAGGGTTTGGGGGAAAATAAAAGCCACATTCAGCTACAAAGAGACTGGGGAACCAATGTCCCTCAGCCAAACGAAAATAATCTGAAGGTTCAGAAAGCTCCTCAAAAACAACTCATGAAGGAATAGAGAAATCAGAACGAAACTTATCAAGCGACTCAACAAGGTAAACCATGGTGAATAAAGGAAATAAAAGAGAAGGAAGAAGATCTTACAGAAAAAGGATGGATCTGTTGACAACGAACGATGAAAAGGATGAACGCACAAGAGATAGAGAAAATGGAAAACTCAAAGATACAGATTAAAAAAAAAGAGTAAAAGACAATATGATTTTCTGCAACGCTTAAATACCTTACCTTGGGAAAAGGTAAACAAATAATGATTACAAAGGGAGACGTTTACGCTACCGGCGGCTAAAAGGACAAAAAGGGCGCGGAGATCGAAGCAGTTAGAAAAATTTGAAAAGTCTGATTCTATAAATTCGAAAAGAAAAATAAATGCAAAGAAAACGCTCCTAAAATTCAGGATGACCATTTAATCCCGCCATATTTCGAGAAGAATGTTCCACACTCCTCAGTCTCGAAATGTGAAACATTGGGGGCTTCTGTTGATACCAAATTTAATCTGCTGACATGGCTCAATTAAGTGGAGACACGTGGCAATCTGCGCAGCAATAACAAACACTTCTGAACAACACCTTGACTTCGAGGAACTCAATTTCCCCGACCAACTCAGATACTCCAAGCAGTAGGTACTCCCCGAGGAACTTTACTGCGCTGGGCAACTCTTATATACCGAGATACTTAGGCGGTCCGAGCAACTTAGGCGGTCCGAGCTGCACCTCGATCGGAGCATTTATTACCAGATAATTAAGAGGATTAAATGCACATTAAATGCGGACTTTTATCATACAGATGTATACTCCTATCGAACAGCTATGTATTACGCTATCATATGTACAGTCTCAGGGCTATAAATACATTGTATCATCCTCATTGTAAGGGGACTCAGAATTTCTTGGTTAAACCTGTAATTGAGAACTCCCAAACAGTCAGCAATAACAAAAATAGTGGATGTAGGCCATTCTTATAAGGCTGAACCACTTTAAAATCTTTTGTCTTACCTATTTTTTATCTGTGATTAAATAAATTATAGATAATCTAATTTTTTACATCAACACCCACCATTGCCCCTAAAAATTTAGGGTCCACAATTTGGGCTCAAAACTTTTAAAGGGTGCCTCCGGCCTGCTTTTGATAGTACTGTTGCAGTTTTCAAATTGTGAGGGGAGTGAATCGTCATTTGCAGTGATTTCAAGCGATAAATCTTCTTTTATTTCCATGCGCTATCAATGAGAGTTTAAACCGAGGCATTCAGACGATTCATTTTGCCACTTGTACTCTGTGTTTCCTTTCGTTCCCAAGTTGTTCCTTACTCTCAAGCTTCTTCTTGCTCTCAAGCTCATTCTTCGTCATTCAAAAGCCATTTCCTGCTCTTCGTCTTCATTTTCATTTGGTCTTTCATCATTCATGGCTTGATACCTACTTCGTAAGTTCTCCGTCTTCATCTCTTTTTTTGTATTTCCTTTCATCGTTTTTCTTTTTACTGTAGCTAGGGTTTGCTCATGGCTAGTATAGACAACAAATCTATGATAGAATTTAGGAAATGTTATAATATTCTTGATTGGGTGGGTATTGAGTGTGCCCCTATTCCTCGTAATGTTCGCGACATTGAGGATGGCCACTGGATTCACGTTCTTTTGCTGTCTCAAGGGGGTTTAACTTTTCCTCCAAATCGCCTTTTCTTACATTTTTTCCAGTATTTCGATATATTCCCAGCCTAGTGTTCTCCAAATGTTTGGAAGATTGTAAATGGCATCAATAGAATAAACCAACTCTATGGCACTAATTTAGGCTTAATTGAAATATATTTTTGTTACACCTTTTCTCGTACCAGCTCTGGTCTTCTTTACTTGAAAGCGAGGAGTCCGGATAGGGTGTTGGTAGTGAATCAACCTGATTCCCATAAGGACTACTGGTTTGAAGGATTCATAGCTAGGAACTGGCAGCTCCTTCCTCAGGTAGGGGGTGCGAGGTATAGGGTACATCGAATTCCTACTTATGGGGATGAATATATAGGTTGTTGTTCAATCTCATTGCCTTTTAATTATTGCTATAATGCGTTATTCCTTTAATGTTTTCTTTTTCTTTTTTAGCAAAGTCCAAGAATTAAGAGCCTGCTGTCCACGAGATCCGTGCTGTCGAGTTACTCAAGGCCTGGAATATAAGAGACTCTATTGTGGAAGGTGAAAATCCAAGGTCGACTGCTTTCTTGTTGGAATATAATAACACTACCTCCAGCTTCATTGCTCGTCCAGTTGACTCCATTCCTCATCTTGATATCCCAAAGGAAGAAGAAGAGGAAGAAGGTGATCTCAAACCTATCGAGCTAGACGAAAATGAGGAGAGTAGTTCAAAGTCTGGTGTTTCTAGATATAGTAGTGGTGATGTAGGATCTCGTGAGGAGGAATTTAGCGAAGAATAGTCTGGTGAAGAGAGGTCCAACGAGGAAGGTTCTAGTTCAGGTGGTTCTGGGTCGGAGAGTTCTAGCGAGGAAGATATGGCTCCTCTTAGAAGAAAGAACTTGATCCCTTATGATGATGATGATGATGATGATGATGATAACATCCTGTTGTCCAATAGGCTGAAGATTCAAAAGACCAGGTCTGGGGATATTGCTAGTGGTTCCCAGACATCGGCTCATGAGAAGGAGTTGAAGAGGAAAATGAGAGAAGAAGAGAAGAGGGAGAGGGAGAAAAAGAAAGAGGAAGAGAAAAAAAGAGAATAGGATAAGAAGAAGAAGGAAGAGGAGAGAAGGAGAGGAGAGTAAAGAAAAAAGAAGGCATAAGCTTCCCTAGTGCCCATCGCTGCTCCAGCTGAGGGGGCTTCTGTGGCTCTGGCCCCTTATCTTGCTCCCATGATGCTCGAGAGAGTAGTATTAACAGCGGACCGTGGGCTATCCTTAAAGATGGGTCCATACCAGTTAGACCTGAAGGCAGATGAGGGGCTTGCTTTGGTAAGGCCATTTCTTTTCTTATCTGTTGTTTATTTTAGTCGTTCTCATCGCTTGCCTTATACCTATTTCTTTTTGTAATTTTTATCTGACTACACCATCCTCTGTCGCAGTCGAGATGGGCTAGCGAGGATAAATGTTGAGCTCGAGGGGAGACTGGAGACTGCACAAGAGTCCCAGAAGTCCTCTGAGAGAGCTCTTACAGAAGTTGAGGCCTCTTTTGCCAAGGAGAGGGCTGAGGTGGACAAGGAGCTGAAAGAACTCCGCGAGGCCTATGAGTTGGTTGTGGCGAAAAACCTTCCCGTCACCAATGAGAACACATGGATCGCTGAGAAGGTAAAGAGCCTGGAGGCAGAGGCTGCCACGGTTAAGGAGAATAATTATAACGAGGGCTGGGAGGCAACCTATGAAGACGTTGAGAAGTAGATTAAATATATCTGTCGGACGAACTTTAAAAAAGTTTGGGATCGATCTTTGGTTGCTGCTGGAGTTTTTACTGACTCTCCTTTGTTTGGTGAGGATAACCCTGGCCCCAAGCCCGTTATTGATAAAGTAACCCCTGCTGTTAACTGAGAACGTATGTGCTTGCGTACAAATGAGCAAATTATATATTAAACCCTTTTAACCCAAACTAACCCTAAACATGCAACAGTATGTGATTGAATAAGACGATAATCTAAGCAAGAACATTCAAACACATGCAATTGAGGAAAAATCCCCCAAAGAGGCAAAACCATTTATTTTCATTATAATATTGTAGGCTATACAATTTCGGATTACAATGAAAATACAAGTGACTAACAATTACCCTCAGGTATCGGATTCTGTAGTCGCGGCTGGAACTATCCCTTTCCAGTAGGGCTGGCGGCTGGAACTATCCCTTTTCAGTAGGGCTGCAATGGAGAAGAAGAATGGTCTTCTCCACAAGGGTGTGAACAGCAAGAATGCATTCATGGGTTGCAAAGTGATTCACAAAGTATTGACAATTTGTGTGAATCAAATACCTAGAGTCTAGATGCTCAATAGGTGAAGACTTAGGGCTTTCTGTACTCTGAAAATCGTGTGTTTAAGTCTTAGAAAACCACTTCCCGTAGTGGGTTTAAATAAGAAGTCTCGGGCCTTAAAAATCTGAACACGATCTGAACACGATCTGTTGAAGTTTATCCCAGGCGGACCGGTCCGGGACTGAGGCGGATCGGTCCGATTTGACCGGATCGGTTCTTTTATTCTGAGCCCGGATCGGTCCGTTGATGATCGGATCGGTTCGCTTCCAGGCTTCATCAGTTCGCTTGCGGTCCGGGGTATACTGGCCTTCTGACAATCAAGCGGGTCGGTCCGGCTGTCAGACTATGATTCCTCTTCTTCTTTTGATATTCGGATCCGTTGAATCTTGAATCTTGAATCTTAAATTTCTTCAACGGTGTAACGGCGTGCGACATAATACATTGATAATGGAAAAAAATATCCTTACATCAACTAGCTTGCTTCTCCTGCTGCTGATGCTCCCGTCACTCCTACTTCCGATGCCCCTGCACTTGGAGCGGAGTCGAGCGAGGCTGCTGCTAATAAAGGAAAAGAGCTAGCTCCTACAGAGCAGCTCGAGTTTGACCAATAGACTTCTAGGATTGTTTCCTTTACTTGTATATTTTTTTTCTTTCTTTGTTCTCTCTTCTTGTCACTTCATTTATTTGTACCTGACTAGTGCCATTTTTTAATGAAGGAATTTTATTTTCACTTTTACTGATATACTTTGTCATTTGCATTCCATGTCTTGTAGTTTATTGATCTTGATGATTACATTCCTGCCACTTCTTGTCTAGGCCATATCCTTGGTTTGAATGTAACCGACTTATCAAGATTTGTAAATCCCTTAGAGAAAGGAACCAAGATTATAAACATTAATCCAAGGTAGTTGCTAGGCTGAAGGATAGACTTTTAGAGATGGAGGAGGTTGGTGCCTCTGTTTAAGAGGATATGGATGCTTTAAAGGATAAGCTATTAGATGCCTCCGAGATCAATCAGGTTTGAGAGGTTCTGTAGTAGGAAAATGATGCCTTAAGGAGGGAAATTACATGTCTCAGGGAGAATGCACCGAGTATTGCTCCTTCGGTTATGCAAGTTTCTTCATCGTCAACAAGGCAATGAGCTAGGACTGACAATAGTGATTCCATAAGGGAGATTGCCGAACTGAGGGGAGATGTGCACAGAGTGTATGTGATAGCTGCTGGGCTTCGGAGGGATGTTACCAGGTTGAGGCACTTATTCAAAAAGGGACCTCGATAAGTGTGAGTAGATGGATACAATCAGGGTTGGACATATGCTCCCACAAAGTTAAAGGAGGTTGAGGAGATGGCCTTTATCAGAGGGTGTCTAAGTCGCCTCAAGGAGTTAAAGGTGCCCAAGAACTCTGTCCTTTGGTATAGGCACGAGATTACTCCTTCATCCTTGGAGCCAAACCCGTTTAGAAGGGATGATCGCTCGATCCCAATAGATACAATTCCGAGGCAGTTGCTAGAGTCAAGCCCGAAGGAGGTTGAGGAGGACTTTGCCCATTATCCAGACGATGATCGAAGGGCGAGAGTGGCTGATTACCTTGCTCAGTAACTTGGTTCCTCTTAGGATTTAGCTTATATATATATATTTTATTTTTTTTGTTATATATGTAACTGTGTAATCTTCATTAATAATTTTTTTATGTTTTGGGCAGTTGCCGACTAAACATATGTTTTTTTTGTTATATGTGTAACTGTTATAATATCTATTATTTTTTTGGGCTTCTTAGCAGACTAAATATGAGAGTTTATTTTTGAATGAGTATTCTCCCAGTTCAGTATGCCATAGACATACCATTCTACCTCACTTTACCTTTAAGTCATGTCGTCACACTGTCTTAGACCTAAGTAGGGCGATGACGAGGATACACCTGATTAATGGGCAATCCACCCGAGCAGGGTTTTGGAGCCAAGTTATGTTGGCGACCAACCTGGGTTGGTCATATTGCCTAAGGGTCCCCTGTAGGTCTTTATTTATTGCCAAAGCAACCTAAGAGGCCAGTTGTGTTACAAATAAGGGCCTGAGGAGGGTTATTATATGCCAACTCTGCTAGCTGTGCTTTAGAGGAGTTGAACTGATAGAAACCCAACCACTGTGGTGTAATCACAAGAGGCTAGCTATGTTAAAATAGTGGAGCCTGTAACTTGGAAAGGGTGCTTGTAATGAAATAAACTTGAGATAACTAATATATAAAGAATGCTAAGGTCAATCGATTTTTATTCATAAAAGTCAGAAACAGAGGGCAACATTAATTTGTAAATGAAAATTTGCCTAAACTAATGGTGCATGAAGAAATCTAAAAGTATAATTTCTTTAGGTTGGTTGCATTCCTGGATCTCGGTATCTCCCCGCCCTCCAGCGATTCCAAGTGATAGGCTCCTTGTAGGTCGTCCCTTATGTCCTTGAATGGTTCTTCCCAATTAGGTCCTAGCTTGCCATCTGATTATCTCACAGCACCGCCAAGAACTTTCCTTAGGATATAGTTTCTGACCTGAAATTTCCTTGGCGTGACTTTCTAATTGTATTATTTGGCTAGCTATTGCTGGTAAGATGCCAGCTTAACTAAAGACAATTCTCGCCTCTCGTCGGCTAAGTCAAGTTCGGTGAGCAATGCTTCATCATTGTGGCCTTGGTCGACTAACGTAGACTTCATAGTGGGGAGACCAGCTTCAAGTGGAATAATTACTTCCATTCCATATGTGAGTGCAAAAGGTTTCTCCTCAGTTTCTCGCCTTGGGGTAGTGCGATAGGCCCAAAGGATGTGGGGCAATTCGTTCGCCCATGCTCCTTTAGCTCGTTCTAGGTGCTTTTTCAGTCCATCGATCACGGTCTTGTTGGAAGCCTCGACTTGACCATTGCTTTGAGGATGTGCTATAGAGCTAAAGTAGTGCTTGATTCCATGATCGTTGCAAAAGATTTGGAAGGGTCCACTCTCGAACTGGGTCCCGTTATCGATAATAATTATCCTGGGTATGCCGAAGCGTGTGATGATATTTCTCTATATGAACCTTATCATATCAATGTCCCTGATGTTCGCTAGCGGTTCTGCCTCTATCCACTTTATGAAGTAGTATGTGGTGACCAATAAATACTTCCAATTTCCTGTTGCAGTACGTAGAGGACCCATGATGTCCAGGCCCCACTGGGTGAAGGTCCAGGGGCTAGTTAGGGACTTTAGGTCCCTAGCGGGTTGGTGGACTAAGGGCGAGTGCTTTTGGCAGTTTTTGTATTTTCGGACATAGACACCAGCGTCCTTCTGCACGTATTGCCACTAGTATCCTTCCTTTATTGCTCGAAAGGCTATCGATCTTCCTACTGCGTGACTTCCATAAATTCTTTTATGAAGCTCGCGCAGAACTTGCTCGATGTCCTGTGGATGAACGCACTGGAGGTAGGGGCCATTGAAGGATCTCTTATACAATTTGCCCTTAGGATATAAGTTAAAGCGAGCGGCATTGACTCTTATCTGATGAGCTGTCTTCTTATCACTTGGTAATTTATTATTTATAAGTAATCTATAACGGGATCCATCCAGCTCAGAGCTTTTTCAATATGGAGAATTTGCTCGGGGTTCTGTGATTCAGTAGCCAGATGAATACTGGGTTGCGCTAGGAAATCAATTTGGATTATCCTTCTCAAGTTGGAGTCTATTGCTGAGCTTAGAGCTGCTAGGGAATCTGCATGGCTGTTTTGTTTCGTGGGGAACTGCTAGACATCGACTTGATCGAAGTTGGCCATTAATCCCTTTATAATGAGGTGATGAGATACCATAATTTCATCATTTGCATTAAAGTCACCGCTTATTTGGTAGAAATCTAGCTGTGAATCGTCGAAGACTTAAAGGTGCCTCACCCCTAGCAACTGTGCTTTGCGTAGCCGATGATTAGTGCCTCGTATTCTGCCTTATTGTTGGAGGCTTCAAATCCAAGTTTTATTCCCTACTCGAGCATTGTGTTCTCAGGAGTTAGTAGCAAAATACCTACTCCTGGGAACGGTTGGTCTCGGGGTGATGGCAAGGCTGCTCCCCATTGAACTCAGTAATGACATAAGCTAGGACTTTTCCCTTAATGGTTATTTTTGGTTAAAAGTGGATATGAAACCTTTCGAGCTTGACCGACCACTTGGATAGTCGGTCGAAGAGATCTGATTTCCTTAGAACGACCTTAAAGGTGTGTGAAGTAACTACAATAATGGAGTGAGCCCCAAAATAGTTTTTCAGTTTTCTTAAGGCTATCGCAAGTGCGTATGCGAGCTTCTCCAATGACAGGTATCGCTGCAAGGATTCCAAAAGAGTTTTACTTACGTAGTAGACTGGATGCTGGCTTCCTTCTCTCTCACATACCAAGGCAGATATTACAACATGGTCTGACACTACTAGGTAGAGGTACATCGGATCACTCTACTTAAGAATTACAAGTAAAGGGGCCCTACTAAGGTAAACTTTGAGCTCTTTTAGAGCTCTCGAGCAACTTTCATTCCATGTTACTCCTTTATTCCTTTTCAATAATTGAAAGAACGGTTGACACCGTTCTGAAGATTTAAAAATGAACCGGTTAAGCGCGGTGAGCATTCTTGTTAGCTTCTGTATATATCTTACTATTTGGGGCGATTGAAATTTATTGATAGAGTCAATCTGGTCGGGGTTTGCCTCTATTCATCTCTTACTGACTAAGTATCCAAGGAATTTTCCTGACTGGACGCCGAAAGAACACTTACTTGCGTTAAGTTTCATTCGGTACTTCTTGAAGATTTCATAGGTCTTTGCCAAGTCACAAAGGTGTTCATCCTTGAGCTTGCTCTCAATGAGCATGTCATCGATGTAAACTTCCATGGTATCCCCTATCTAATCTTTGAACATCCTTATGACTAGCCGCTGATAAGTTTCTCCTGCATTTTTAAGGCCGAAAGGCATACCTTTATAGCAGTATAAACTAATAGTGGTTATAAAGAAGGTTTTATCTTGATCTGGCACGTGAAGGGGGATTTGATGGTATCAAGAATATGCATCTAAGAAGCTCATCCTCTCATGTGCAGTCGTAGCATCAAGTAGTTGATCGATCTTCGGAAGGGGGAAACTGTCTTTGGGACAGGCTCTGTTGAGGTCGGTGAAGTCGATATAAACTCTCCACTTTTCATTGCTCTTAGGAACCACTACTGAGTTGGATAACCATTTGGGGAACTGAACTTCCCATATAAACCCTGCATCCAGTAGCTTCTCGACCTCTTTCTATATTGCTTTAGCCTTCTCCGGGGCTGTTCGGCGAGCCTTTTGTGTAACTGTCCTGAAAGCTGGGTCCACGTGTAGTTGATGACAAGTCATACTGGGATCAATCCCAGGCAGCTCGTAGGGCTCCCATGCGAAAACATCCAAGTTTCTCCGAATAAGGGTAACTAGTTCTTTCTTCTCGCCATCAGTCAAAGAGGTGCCAATTAAGAACTTCTTTTCAGTCGAGCTACTCCCAGCTACGACCTCTTTTAAGTCTTCAATAACCCTTTCGGAGGGGAGGAGCCAGGTATCCCCTGCTGCTGGTCGACCATACCTTAGCGGTTATTTGAAGGGCATCAACCCCTCTTGGCCTTCTTCCTTGCCTTTTAATTTTTCTACTTTCTTCTCCTATTTAGGACGTATAATCGCGATGAAACACTTCCTCACCACAGCCTGGTCTCCATGGATCTCAACTACTCCTCGATCAGTTATACACTTCAATTTTTAGTGATAGGTCGATGGAACGACCTTTATTGCATTAAGCCATCATCGCTCGAGGATGGCTTGGTATGGTAATTCAATGTCTATAATAAGAAACTCAATTAATTTGGAGATATTTCCTACCCTGACTGGAAGAATAATCTTTTCCAAAGGGATCTTGATCTTCCCAGTGAAGCCGACTAACGGGATAACGGCTTCCTTGAGATCTGCTATGCTTAGTTTCACTTTCTTGAATAATTTGAGGTACATTACTTTCTGATGAGCTGCCTTGGTCGACGAGCAACCTGTCAACGTCCTAATTGGCTATCCAGAGTGTAATGACTAGTGCGTCATGATGAAAGGTTCTCACTCCAACCAAATCTTCATCTGTAAAAACAATATTCTTATTATAATCGATGTCCTCTGGTCGCCACCGCTTCCCGGTCTGAGACTTGGCCGGGTCAATCTGGAATGCTTGTATGACTGCAGTAAGCTTCTTAACTTCTATCCGAGCCGTATTCCCTTGAATTTGTTTGAGGTCTGACACTCCATGTATTATCTCAAATTTATGGCCAACATCCTCCTCAAGGACATTTCGGACCTCTGCTCACCGTTCGCTACTGCTTTATCTGTCTTATTCTCTACAAACTCATTAATAGGTTCGGCCTGGGCTAATTCCTCGAGGTGAGACTTCAGGGCTTTATAATGTTCGATTTTATATTCGCTTTCCTAGTGGAATGTGCATCTTAGCGCATTATGTCTCTTAGAAGGATCTCCTCCCATCTTTCTCGGCCATTTGATAAATGGCTCATCCTTGATCTTTTCTAGAATCTTATAGATCGACTCCTTAAAGACCGTGTTTAAAGCTTGAAATGCCTTTGAGGCATCATTCTTATTTCTATTCTTAGAGTCTTTATTGCTCCCGTTCTTATTTCCTTTCTTCTGTGGTTCAACCTTTTCGGCCCCTTTATTAGCCTTCGTGCGACCATTTTCCCCTACATTAAGATGGGTTACATCCTCTACTTTAGCGTATCTCTCAATGCATGCCATTAAGTCATCGATGGTTGTTGCCTCCTTCTTAGTTAAGGACTGATGCAAGAGGCAGGAGCTAGGCAATCATATTTTAAAGGATGCTACGACGATCTGCTCCGAGCAATCCTCGACTTCGTTAAACATTTCCCAGTACGTCTTCGCGTACTCTCTGAGGTTCTCCTATGAGTTTTTTCATAGTAAGTAAAGCATCTATCCTCTTCAGATGGGAACTGCTCGTAATGAAGCGAGCTATAAACAGCTCAGCCAAAGACTTGAAACTCTTGATGGATCGATGAGTTATATTCTCGAACCACTTCTGGGCCACATTATGCAAGCTCGAGGGAAATATTCGACACATTAGTGCCTCATTGCTTGCCTATATTGCCTAACATGGTCGATGGGATCAATTTTTCCATCGTAAATCTTGAACCTGGGAATCGCGAACTTCTTCGGGTCTTCTTCTTATTATTATTCTATCATCTGAGTTTTCAGAGCTCGTCTTGCTATCTCCCTTATTGATCTAGCACCACGGTGAGATGGGTGCTTGTCCATCTCTCTCCGGACCAGACTTCGTATATCACCATCCTGCCGATAAGGACTCATGTATCGGCGAGCTGGTTGCAAGTATTCGAAATGGTGATCACCCGACCTGGGTGCCTCTATCCTTTTTGAACCACATCTTGGGCTTCTTACTTGGCTGCGAGATTTGCTCGCCTGAGGGCTAGGAGTCCTGATGTGGTGTCGCCTTGTATTTCAACGAAGCTCTTTCTCCAGTCTTTCCAGTCGCCTTTTGAGGTGAGCATTCTTGTTTTCCGCGAGTGGCCTCCTCCTGTTCCTGGAGTCTGGTCTAATAGTCTTCATTTAACCTAAATATTTGCGTGGACCTGGGTGGCCCTTAGCTTTCTTCAGAGACTTGCCTCTCCTCACTAAGTCTTGGGTTTGAATGGCGCACTTTAGAGCTTACCCTTGGCAGGTTCGGCTACTGCTGAATATCTCCTGCTTGAGGAATGTTACCGCTGTGATGTGACATTACTAGTTCTTGTTGATGATGGTTTTCGTAGGAAAAAATAATCGTTTCTTTAGACGTCCCCAATTGTGGTGACAAAAAACTCAACACAAACAATTTATGAAAGAAAAACAATCACCATTATAAAAGAAACGACAACAATCACACAACACAATAATATACGTGGTTCGACAAATTGCCTACGTTCACGAAGAGGTCTACTGTTCTTATCAAGTAACTCTCGAGATAGTTTTTTCACATGCCATCATGCCTCGGGCCAGGGGTACAATATATAGTCGGTTGAAAAAAGAGAGGGAGTGTTGGTAGGCAACACGTTGACCCAATATCCCTTGATTATCTCATCCGAGATTTTGAGGATGGACTTGTTAATATCTATCTATTCTAACCGTCACTTTGAACTCATAATTTGGCCCGGATGCCCTTTATTCTTATTTGGGCTTTGTCCTGCTACTTTTATGGGTTCCAGTCGACAAAAAGGGTACCCACACTTTAAATGATCAAGATTAGTCCCTTTCCCCCTTACACTAGCTTCCTATTTATACACAAATACCCATAAGTAGGCCTATCAATGGGTAGGGTCTAGGCCCGGACCCGATTCAAACTCGGGACTTATAATTAGGCCTATAAATTGAGTCGGGCTAGCCCGAAGCCCGTCCGTTCGGCCCATTATTTTCGGGCTGAACTTTATTTGAGTTTGAGTCGAGCCGAGCCGAGCCAAGCTTGAGCCAAAAATTCAATCCCCAATGAGTTTCGGGCCGTGCTTGAGCGAGACTTTTCCAAGTCTGAATTGGGCCCGAAGCCCGAACTTTGAATATATATATAAATAAATAAATAAATTATTTTATAAAATATAACATATTTATGTTAACTAATTTTATATGTGTGAAATATAATTAGTCTTTGTAGGTTTTCATTCTTACTTCCCTTGTTTTAGTTTAATACATTGCGTATTCTATACTTTATTTTATGAAATATCAATTAGATTTTGATGTATACATTTTCTCCATGATGGAAACACAAGAAAAAAACACCAATTCAAACTTTTTTTAACAAAAAAATGAAACCGGGCCCGATGCCTGAAATATTTATTAGCCGAGTTCGGGCTTAAGTATAAAAGTTTAGTTCGGGTCGAGCTCGGGCTTGAGCCTGGGTAAGGTAATTCGGGCTGAGCCTTAGCAACCGCAAGCTCGGCTCACCCAACCTGATTTACAACCCTACTTATAATAGGGTCTTAGCATATTTTTTTGGACCCGAATACCCATTTATTACACGGGTAGGTTCTGGATCCTACAAAAAACCTGGATATGAAGACCCGACCCGCCTTCTACATTATTATATTATATATATATATATAATAAATATATGTTTTATTTATACTAATCGTATATTATAATACATTATAAAATATTTTAATCTAAGATTAAAAAATAAGGAACGGGATAAAATAAAAATAAATGTATATATTTAGCCAGACCCGGGCCCGGACCCGATCCGATCTGATTCGAATCCAATGTTGTAGATCCGATTAGACCCGATTCGGATCCGATTAAGTGCATATTAAATGAATCTGGATCTCCTTAGATTTGGTCCGGACCCGACCCGACCCGTTGACAGTCCTTCCTAGAAGGGTAATGAGTGGACTAGCGTAGCGTAGCTGGGGTGTCCCTGAGGTTTACCTATCTCAACAAGGTGGTGGAGTGCTGGGCAAAATATTTGGAGGTGGTATAGCGTGTTTTTTTTAGTGTATTTAATGTTGATGGGAGCATTCAATGCAAGTGAAGCTCGATAGTGGAAGTAGGTGGAATGGTGTTCTGACTCTTACCTACTCCATGAGACTGGTCAGAGGAGCCTTACTGGAGGTCTAGGGGTCTAGAAGGGTTGTGGAGTTGCTTGAAATTGATCCTGAAGTGATACATACTATCACATCCGAGGACTAAGTATTGGGTGACATTGGGAGGTTATTTCCCTTCATTCTGAGGTCTACTTTGATCACAAGTCAGTGAAAGACCTTGATGCTTTGATCTCAAGGGTGATATTTTTTAAGGAGGTATGTTAGGATGACTGATCTTCCTAGGAGGAAGAATGAACGATTGAGGTTTACTATAATACCATAGCTCACTCTTGAGAGTAACATAGGCTTTATGAGGCATCTAGGAGTCTAACTGAGGCCAGGGGATAGCCTTAGGACTTATGCCCTACCTTAGAGGAAGTCGGGGAGTTTGAGGGTCCTCTAAATACCAAGTGTAGAATATGGTATGGTCATTAAATCATTGTTGCTTCTTGCAGATATTAGAACGGGCAACACTTATCTCTTTTGCAAGTCGAGGTATGGTCATAACTAGCTACTAAGATTTATGTCATTATTAGATTACGTTGGGAATGAATTCTCATGTTGTTGTGGACAAGTGTTACGAATTGACATCAATGATGTGAATGAAGTGTCTGGTCTTGAAGATAGGGGTGGTTGGAACTCTAGGCCTTAGAGGCTACAAAAGAGTCCCTTGGGATGATTTAAGTTCTTCACCGTTAACTTCCACTTTCTCTCTTCTATTTTAGCAATTCCTTGCGCCTACAAACCATTCCTTGAAAAAGGAAATCTTTCCTTATGCAAAAAATATCTTTTGAAAAGATTTTCCCTTTAAGGTTTTGGACCCCATAACCCTATCTACTATTAGGCCATATATCTCTCTGACTCCGATGGTGAAGCCGAAAGGCGAGCCCTCCATTCATCTTCCCAGTGGGTCAGTTCCCTTGGTATGAAGGTGATGAGTTATTAGTGGGTCTTTAACCCCGACTTTTCTAGTGGGGATCATTATGCCTTATGGCTCACTGAGTATGATCTGGCTGACTTTCGAGAGACTTATCTGGTTTCGAAGAATATCATTTCGAAGGATGCAAAGCCTAATGAGATGGCCTGCTCTATGGTGCCCAAGCATGTGTGTTTTAATGAGTGTTTCCTCTCTAATGGGTCCAGATTCCCCATGCCTCTATATGTAACCAGGATCTTGAAGGCTATCGGCCTACCCCTTCTCAACTGATGGCTAACTCATGAAGGCCTTTGATGGGCACTATCGACATCTATGCCTCTTTGTTGTCCGTTGCACAGGAGTTTCTGGCCAAGGTTGAGGAACTATGTGTCCTTAATCAGGTTGAGCTCACAGTAATAGCAGAGGCTCTTTAAAGTCATAAAAGGTGAGCTTCAGAGCTTTAAGGATAGACTTCTTTGAGTTGATGGTGAGGTAGAGCTTTTGAAGAAAATGATAAAAAAAAATTACCTGCTGAGAAGGAATAACTACTCTTCCAAGGTCAGGAGCTACAAAAGAGTTATATTGAAGTCCTGGTCAAGCATGAAGCACTTCAGGGGCAGATTCATACTACTCTGCAGAGCTAGTTGGATGCCTACCAGGAGCCTGAGGTCTTTAAGAGGTATCTCATTCAAAATTTTAGCCCTAGTTTCGAAGCTTTAAAGGCTAAGGTCCTTGTATTATTTCCTGAAGTGGATGTCTCTGGTCTATTTTTTGAATCCCCTCAACCAGATAAAGAGAGCTTGGATGACGAAGACTGCAGTGGTGATGACGTTGAAGATGCCTCTACTCCTAAAGTTCAAGAGGAAGAAACCATGAAAGCGATATCTCCCTTTCTTCCCTCAACAAGTAAAGCCCTTGTGGACCCATAAAACCTCAAGCCTTGAATGGATTTAATGTGATTGTTTTTTTTGTAAGTTGTTTATTAGTCGTGGGGTACTCTTTGTAATCTCCATCTATACCCTTAATGAAAAGAGAGTTTTGAAATCAATGAACTTTGTTATTATTCAATAATTTCCTCACACTTGCTTTGGTTTTTGCTTTGTTAAGTAATTTTTTACAATGCTTGAGGTATAATGAGGTTTGTTATGTATGTAGTACACCGTCAACCCCTAGGTTTACTTAGTAAAGAAAAAAAACTTGAGTCGTAGATCTGTTGGAGCAGTTTTGACGGTCCTAACACCTGAAGCTGCACATTTTTTGAATTTTCTGAAGTTGAGGCCGAGGTTCTAAGATGGGTCCTTAAACCTTAAAACCATAGAATACTTGATAATTGTGCTTTTTATGGCTGGAAGCCCATAATTTTTATTAAAACACTTACCACCCAAATTTTTTGGGCGTGAAGACTTAAAATCAAACCTGTAAGTGATCTTAAGACCTTAGGCTTTAAGTTTAGACTTGAAATTTTAAAATATGAAGTCCTTATACGGTCCTTAAGACATCCCGTTTGTAGCCCGAAGTCCCTCAAAGGGTCATAAGATCTCTTAACTTATGTAAAGTTGAATTTGAAGTCCTACAAAGGGTCCTAAGACCTCTAAACTTCGAAAGTTTGAAATCTAAAGTCCTTATAAGGGTCCAAAGACCTTCGAATTGAGAAAATATTTTGAATCTAAATTCCTTATAAGGGTCTAAGACCTTCGAACTGAATATTTTTTTTATCTTGAAGTTCTTATAAGGGTTCGAGACCTTCGAGCTTATAGAAAATTTTAAAATTTTAAGTCCTTATAAGGGTCTGAGACCTCCGAACTGATTTTTTTTAATCTGAAGTCCTTATAAGGATTTGAGACCTGCAGGCTGAGAAAAAAATTATAATTTGAAGTCCTTATAAGGGTTTGAGATCTGTGGACTGAGAAAAAAACTGAAATTTAAAGTCCTTATAAGCGTTTGAGACCTCCGGATTGATTTTGTTTGTGAAATTTAAAGTCCTTATAAGGGTCTGAGACCTCCAGATTGATATATTTTTTAATTTAATGTCCTTATAAGATTCAGAGACCTCCCGATTGTGGGCCTTACACACTTGCCCTATTTAAAAACTGAAGTTTTGGATTTCTTTTTTGTATTTGAACACTTATCCCCCTAAAAAAATTTGAAAACATAATTTTTCTTAAACATTTTCAAAAATTTAGGTCTGAGGGGCGTAAGGTTTGCACTCATTTTTTGCATAACTCCATGGTAAATAAGAGATTTTTTATGTAAGGAAATGGGTTGTTTATGGATCTTTAAACCTTAGCTTTGCGAAATTATGGATGAAAATGTCAATAATCCTTTCAGTCTTTGATGGGTTCGGGGACCTTTGAGTATATATTTTGAATTGTTTAAACCGGGGACTATAGTCATTTTGGGGACCTAAGACCTTTGTTCTTTAGTCTTAAGCTAAAGTTGAAATCCTTATAATTTAAAATCCTTATATTTTTTGAGCCAAGGCTGAACTCCATGTAGTTTTTAAAGAATACTTATGAAAAACACATAATGGGCAATAAAAGCTTCATTTCATTTTGTTTGAGCATTGGATACATCACCAGTAGTATTTTTTTTAAATCTCTATATTCTGAGGATGAGGGAGTTCGTGTACCTCTATATCATTGAGTTATTAATAGTCAAGTCTCATAATTTTGGCCAATATATATGGGACCTCCTATTTTAGGGCTTGGCTTCCCTTAACTGGAATCTCTGGTTATAAGAGTGACCTCCCTTAGGACCAGGTCTCCTACCTTGAATTCCCTGAGGCATAGCTTTTTGTTAAAGTATGAGGTTTTTTCTGCTTATAGGTTGTCATTCAGACCAATGCAACCTATTTTTTCCCTCTAACTCATCCAGAGACACCTTCTAGATTTCTTCATTAATCCACGACTTAAATTAACATACCCTCTGTCTAGGTATTTCAGCCCCAGTTAGGATCACAACCTTGGTGTCGAAGGTTAAAGTGAAAGGAGTTTCCCACATTAAGCCTCTGACTGTGGTTCTGTATGCACATATAATGCTTGGCAATTATTTAGCCCGTATATCATTGGCCTTCTATAGTATATTCTTCAAACTATGGAAGATCATTATATTGATAACTTCAACTTAACCATTGGCTTGACGATAGTCTGGGATGATTAGTGATTAATTATCATATAGCCTCAGTAAAACTCCCCAAATATTGGGTTATCAAACTGCTTACCGTTGTCTGACATAATAGCCTTAGTTAGGCTAAACTTGCAGATGATGCTCTTATAGATGAAGTTGGTGGTCTTCTTTTCAGTGATGGCGTATAAGGGTTTAACCTCAGCCCATTTGATGAAGTAATCAATAACTACTATATATAATTTGTTTTGACCTTTACTGATAGGTAGAGTTCCTATCGAATCCACTCCCCATCACGGACTTAGCATCGGATCCATCTTCTATGATGTCTTTTTTGGAATAAAAGCAAACGTCTAGAATTTGTCATAATGATGCACCAAGTCCTTAGCTTCTTATTCCAACATTGTCTAGAAGTACTCTAACCTTATGAACTTATAAATTAAGGTCTTTGGGCTTGTGTGGGCACCCCTGACACATTTGTGGACGCCTCTAAGGATGTAATTGAATTCTGATGGGCTCAGACATTATTGAGGGGCTGAGTAGTATTCGTTATTGTATGATACTCAATTCTTCAAGTAGTAATTAAAACCTGTTCCCTTCACTCGTCTGGCATGGAGCTTGTTTTTGGGTAGATCACCACTTTTGAGGTAGGCTTTAATAGGAGTTGTCCAGTTTGGGGTCTAATTGAGCTCCATGGTGTTGATTTGTAGATGCATAATGCTTGGCTGTTTCATAATAACAACTAAGACCTCTAGGTCTATTTATTCTAATGAAGCCACTTATGAAAGGTGGCTCGCCTTTGAGTTTTCAAACTGGGGGGCCCTCATGATGCCAAACCTCGCGATCCTACTGATGAGATATTGTCCAATTTCTAGGTATCCTGCCATCCTATCGCCTTGGGCCTCATTGACCTCTGTGACTTGATTGACCACCAATTAAGAGTCATTGATTGATTCTACTTGTTGAGCCTTTAAGTGGACATATAGGTCTAAGCCTACCACCAAGGCTTCGTACTTTACCTCATTATTAGAGGTTTTGAATATAAAGTGGAGAGCGAGAGAAATTATACCTCCGTCTAGTATTGCGAGGTGGAGTCTGTCCCCACTGCATGAGCTATTTGAGGATCCATCTATAGATAATACCTAGGTTGGAGAGCTGAGGCCTAATTATTGGAATAATGGTTATTTAGGATCTTGGGGTATCGTAGAGACCTTAACCTCATAACTCATGAGTTTTTCTTCCAATTCTTATGGGTTATTGAATTCTATAATGAAGTCAGCTAAGTCCTGACCTTTGACAACACTTTTAGGTTGATACCAGATGTCAAACTTGCCCAACTCTATAAACCATTTGATAAGCCTTCCTATATTATCAAGCCTATGGAGAATTTTTCTGAGGGGTTGGTTGGTTATAACCATGATAACGTGACACTAGAAGTAAGGCCTTAATCGTTTTATTGAGATAATAAGGCAGAAGGCTAATTTTTCTATTCTTGGGTATTTTCACTCATTCTCCTAGAGCTGTCGGCTGACATAGTACATGGGGTATTGAACCCTAAACTCATCTCTGAGAAGAGTGGAGCTGATAGTATTGGGTGAGGCAACAAGTTATGGATACAAGTTTTCCCCTATAATTGTCTAGGACAACAGTGGTGCGGATCTTAGGAACCTTTTGAGGTTATAGAAGGATTCTTCAGCCTCACGAGTCCACTCATTGTATCTCTTCAGCACCTCCCAGAAAGGCAGGCACTTGTTTGTGGCCTTGAAGATGAATTGGTTGAGGGCTTCAACCCTTCTAGCTAGGAGTTAGATCTTCTTTAATGTTCTCAGAGATTGCATATCCAATACGGCTTGGATCTTCTCTAGGTTGGCTTCGATGCCTTTGCTAGTGACCATAAACCCAAGGAACTTCCCTCCAGTCACCCCAAAAGCACACTTCTTCGATTGGAGGTGCATTTGGTTCCATCGGAGGAAACAAGGGTTTATTTGAGGTTCTAAACGTGGTTCTGAGCCTCCTTGCTTTTAACTAGCATATCGTCAACATAGACCTCCATGGTCTTAGCAATGTGGTCTTTGTAAATGTAGTTCACCATCCTCTGAGAAGTGGCACCTACATTCTTTAGTCCAAAAGGCATAAAATTTTAACAATAAGTACTTTTGTCTATGATGAATGAGGTATTTTCTCCATCAGCACGGGCCATCCTGATCTGGTTATACCCAGAATAAGCATCCATGAAGGAGAGGATCTCGTGACCAACTATAGAGTCTACCAAAGTGTCAATTCGAGGTAGGAAATAAAAGTCCTTAGATCATGCCTTGTTGAGGTCAGTGCAATTAACACCCATTCTCTATTTCTTATTGGCTTTAGGCACAAGTACCACATTAAAGAGACATTTTGGGTACTTAACCTCTTCGATAAAGTTATAGGCTAAAAGTTTTTCAACTTCCTCTATTGAGGCATTTTTACTTTTGGTCCAAATAACCTCTTCTTTTGCTGGAATCGGTTGTGATTTGGGTCCACGCTTTGGTGATGAACCATGACTTTAGGGTTCACCCCGATCATGTCGGAATGTCTCCAGGTGAAGATATTCTTATTTTCCCCCAGGAAATAAATAAGTTCTTCTCTAAGGGGGAAGCTGAGGTCGACCCAATCTGAACTTCCTTGGTTAGATCCTCCGCATCGATGCACACAGTGATCAATACTTCAACAGGCTCACCACATCACTCTTTCTTTTCATCACATGGATCTAGAGTGTGTAAGTTTGGCAAATATATACTTGGGAATTCTTCTTGAAGAGAGAAATATGTATATTTTAGAGAAACGAAACTTGTCTTTCCTATAGACGGTGCCAAACTTATCAGTGTTATAATTATATGCGACTTTAGACCCACATGTGCTCCCCTCTGAACCTTATACAATTAAGAGGATAGGAGTATCTAAGGCATTTCATCCTTTATCAGTAGTTTAAAAGACCTCAGGAATTAAATGACTGAATTCTATAAAACTTCCTTAGTGATACTTTAGGGATGGATAAAATGTACAAACTGTATAAGCAATGACATTGGTCCAAGTTACAAATATGAACTCACAACAATGGGTTATGAGTGTGAAATAAAGAGAAAACACTTAGATATTCTTAGATCTCTTGCAAGTTTGATTGCTTGAATAACATAATCTATTAGAATGTTTGAGAGTATTCCCTTTTTTCTTTCCACCATATTCCTATTTGTACACAAATACCCAGCAAGGTAATGACTCGATTGACACAATGTGGCTGGGATATCCCATAGGTCTATCGGTGTTAGCAAGGTGGTGGAGTGTTGAAAAAAGTACTTACAGTTGGTGTAAGATGGTTGTTGAGTGCATTTAATATTTATGGGAGCAATCAATACAAGTAGAGTTGGCTAGTGGCGATAGGTGGAATAGTGTTATGACTCTCACCTACTCCGTCAGACTTCTTACAAGAGCCTTATCGAAGTTCCAAGGGGTTTAGAAGGGCTATGGAGTTGCTCGAAATTGATCCTGAAGTTCCACGGACTACCACATCCTATAGTTGAGGCTTAAGTGATCTCAGGAGGTTATTTCCCTTCAGTCTAAGATTTTCTTTGAGAGCAAGTCAAGGAGAAACCTTGATGTTATGGTCTCTAAGATTTCTTAAGGAGGAATGGGGGACAACTGACCTTTACAAGAGCAAAAATTCACGACCAAGGTCTGTTGCAGTAGCATAGCTCACCACTGGAAGGTAGTGGAGGCTTTATAAGGCAAGCAGTGGTCTGTCGGAGGTCTAAAACTGCCTTGGGATCTCCGCCCTGCCTCGTAGGTAGTTAAGGAGTTTTAAGGTTTTCTAAATACTAAGTGTAGAATAGGGTATCATAAAAAAGTGATGATTTTTCTATGGAAAAATGTGTTAAATTATTATTTCATATGAAATAATGCCATTTTGTGTAAGAAATAATTAGGATTTCATGTAAGGAATAAAAGTTGTTATTTTTGTGGAAATGCTAAGATATTCTACATGTTGATAATTTGAGTTAATAATGAATGCACCAGAGTGTACTTTTTCACGATAATATTATCTAACTATTTTCACAATGTCAAAGATCTAATATTAGCAAAACCCAAATTTGAAAAGGCTAATAAAATGTTGTTTAACATTTAAAAGGTTGGGCTAAATTCAACAAAGTGTGATGTTGACAAATAATAATATATGAGTTCAAATGACAAGTTTAGAATGTTTGGATAATGTTGGCAATTGTAGCAAAAGATTTATTAAGCCATGAATTGACCTCTAAAGGATGTGGAAATTGAGGTTTTACCCCCAAAATATTATATTTTATAAGAAGACTTTGTTGCACAAAATATACACGTGACATTAAAATGATAGATTGTCCTTAAATTTAAATATTAAAGAATTACCTTGTTCGGTAAAGTCAATAAGTGGATAGAACTTTGGAAATAAGTAAGTACTAAGGACTGAACGTATAAAGATGTTCAAAGTGTGTAACATTCTAATGCTGAAATTGATAAGGTTGGTAATTGCCTTGGGATAAACAACCATTGGGCTAGATATAAGTTATAATGTGATAAAATATGCAATCATGCAATTAAAGGAATGACAATAAGCCGAGTATTTAGGTAAAAATGATGGTTGGACCGTAAGGAAATCAACCTAAAGAAAATTGAAAAAGTTTTCACAAAAAAAGTAAAGGAAAAACTTAAGGAGGGCCCGGAGCCCTAGAGTGCGGCATCGACTTAGACCCAAAATCACTGGCGAGGGAAGCAACAATTGCGACAATTATAGCAGGCGGTGAAATCCTGTAAACATTAATGGGGTATGGTTAACTCTAGGATGTAAATGGTAATAAATGGAAAATATGGAATTGGTATATTTTGGTAAAGGATAAACAGTTAATAATTGTATACGAATGTGATATTCCGGGTCTAAATGATATGAATTAAAGTTTTCGGGTAATCGTGTAACAAACGAAGTTGTAAAACCCACGATATGAAATGATTAAAGAATATCACAGGAAAGTTCTTTAAGGATTAAATGATAACTTCTGGGTGGCTAAATGACCCGTAGAGGGTACAAACCGAATTTAACATGGTAATATGTTACTAAAATTAAAAGCCAAAGGAAATAGAGTAATACAAGACTATAGTTTTAATTCTTGGATAGTTTAAATCTATTATATTCCTAGGCTGATGCATAATCTTGAATACTTATTTTCATAAATCGAGTGCGTGTGTTGAAATGATATTTTCAAAAAATGCTACAGATATGGCGGTTTAAATATGATACTGGTGATTTTTTACTAGAAACTGGATTCATGAAAATGAGTAACAAAGGAATATGATTTCTCACATGTTAACCACGTGGATTAATGAGTTAAAGAAACGTTTTCATAATACGATAAAGTATGGAATATAAAGGTTAATGGTTTCTAACCTAAGTTAAAGTACATATTTTTGGAATAAAACATGGTTCATACATTTATTGTCTATTTATTGTATATGCACTTAATTTTTTGTTAAGATATTACATTCATTATTTCTGTTGTACGTTTCTATATTGCATTATTATTGGGAACTCCATTGGGCATCGACTCACCTTGTTGTCTTTGTTACGACAAGTTAATTAATATTTAGTCTTTTGAGAGCGTTTTGTTGGTAAGTGATTCTAAATATTTACGTTAATAGCTTTGATTACTTAAACTCTATGGTGCCAAATAGGTTTTGAACTTGTTATCATTATGCTTATATTCCTCGAGATGTAAATGCATGCTTATTCTATAAATTCAATTAATTAAAATGGACTAGAGACATTATCTACATTGTTTCACATCACTCCACATTTAAAGGAATCAATATGGATCGGATTGACCCATAGGTGACCCATAAATCCGGGTCAAGGCATTACAATTATTTATATTATTTGTGAAATATTTATTATTTTAATTTATTTTAATTAGGGAACAAAAGTATTTGTTGATAAAATTGAAGTTTTTATGCAGAATATGGAATTAAATAGTTTCAGTTTAGTATTTTGTTGATCTGAGTATGAAATTAAAATTTATTTATATTATAATAATCATCTTTATAATTAAGTTGTTAATTGAAATATTAAATTTTAAATTGGGCAATAATGGATAAACTTGGAAGCCGTGTCTATATAGAGGCTCATTTTTATAATCATGGGAAATTTATTTGAGATTCATTATGTTAGCATCTTATGTTATTTTGATTTTAAATAGTTAGTAAGTCATAGGTATGTGATTGGGATGGAAATTGAAAATTTTGGTTGGGTCACCAAAAAATTAAGTTCAAAGAATTAGTAGGAAGACAAAGTTTCAACCCTATAAATTTATATTGTGTTATAAATCATGGAATTTTTAGTGTATATTGAATTAGCGTTTGATCCATAAACCACATAAAATATCTGGAAGTTATCTTTCTAAAATAACAAATGATTCATTAATGGAACTTACGTAGAGGGCGTTATGAAGATTTTACCAAACTTTGTTTAGGGTGCCTGCACAACTCGAAAATTGAATTTTAAGTAAAGTTATGAACAAATCAATTATATTCTTATAGATTAGGTGATTTGAAATTTACCTAGTATCTTTAAGGGCTTATTTAATATAATTGGACTATCAAGGACGTTTTATGTGGTTAGGAAGTGATAATTGAACCTAGATTGTTTCGATTACTTTTAAGAGTTAAATTAATGATTAAGGGTTAATATATGGTTGGTTAGTACTTATAGGTCGATGAGTGGTTGAATAACACTTATGAGTGGGGATTTAATGGGATGCGTGTAGGACTATGTTTATGCCCCTACTATTGATCCTACGAGTTGAGGTGATCGTCTCCCAGATTTGAAATTTTTTGGATCCTTATCAACATTAGTATGTGCTTACACGATCGGTGTGATGGCGTAGTAATTTCTTCATGTTGTGTACTTGAATAATTTAGGAGTGGGACCTTCTATTAATCATAGATAGTAGAGGCACGAGAGATATCACTAGGCATAATAGGTAGGCCTTCGTGAGATATTTTATATTTGGGCTGTGAGGATGAACTATGATTCATATGACGGGTCGAGTGTACTCAAGAGATTAT
This sequence comes from Sambucus nigra, assembly GCA_949130495.1. Taxonomy (NCBI): domain Eukaryota; kingdom Viridiplantae; phylum Streptophyta; class Magnoliopsida; order Dipsacales; family Adoxaceae; genus Sambucus; species Sambucus nigra. Next base: position 273,187,302 of record OX422207.1, on the reverse strand, counting down.
ATGATACTTGAAATGGGTCAAGCGAGCCCATGTGATACTTTCTTTATATATGTTATGTACTACATATTTATGATAATTATATAGATGGGATAGATATAGTTAGAACTCTATCCGTAAGTTAATTAACTTAATAATTAAAGTGAAGCGTTATATGGGGAATATAAGATAATGGGTCCAATAAGGACGATGCGATACATAATTCAGGTAGTTAGTTATAAGCTTACTTTAAGGTATGAGATTAGGTGAGGGGATAAGAACTTACAATTAGTTAATAGTTATATCCTATGGGTCGAGTATCTCATAATAGTTATATTATTATGTTTATCTTCGCGTGATATGGTTGGTGATTATGGGTAGCGTGAATGCCCATTTGGATTAATGAGCGATTATGATGCTTTGTTCGGATTCATTAAAAGGGTGGAGTTATGCCTAGTGATCGTTGTTATGCACTATTGTTTTGAAATCCTTGGATGGATGTATTTAGAGAGTTATAGTATTACATTTGAGGATGGGAAAACCTTAAGATAAGCTAGAGTCTGAGTACTTAATTACCAAATGCTCTCATTGATAGAGAGTGTGGGATATGTAGTTACTATCAGGATAAGGAGTTAGGATTATACCGTTTAGGATGTAAGTGGTTGTATAAATTATATTGCTTGAGATGGGTTGATGGGATTAGATTAGTACTATAGGTGAGATAATTTAGGATTATAACTAAGGTCCGACGATCTTTAATTCTCCAAGAATAACTAATCTTTATACAAGTGTATCGGGTGGGGTTGGGGGTTGGGTGGGATTTTTCAGACATCCCACACATGGAGTCTATTGTCAGTGAGAAGTTGAGAGAAGATGTGATGTTTTGATGATTAAATTTAGTATGCAAACTAATACTGTTTGAGAAACTAGCTACTTAGATATGAGTAGAGTTTTGGTGTTTAGTACATTTGTATATAAGTTAGGTGTGAGTGTAGAAAAATTCACAATAAAGGATCTACGAAAACAATCATAAAAGGCAGAAGGGAATGGAATCACACGCAACAACGATGTATGTGGTTCGGCAACTTACCTATATCCACGGAGAGGTTACTTGTTCTTATTAAGCGTCTCTCAATAATTACAATTTTTCATACCTTTGCCCCGGGTCAGGGTGTACAATTTATAGATCTCTCTGTTACAGAGTTTGAGTTATTTAAGGAACTCCATCATAGTTCGCGGATTGACCATGAGGTGCTTGAATATCTCGACCAAGATTTTTGGCACTTGATTTGACCATGTCTGCGAATGTCCTAATCTAAGTAAATTGCCTATGTAGAAATTAAGTTATGATTAGGGCCAAGCCAAATAAATCAAGTTATCTTGGTCGGCTACTCTTATGAACTTGTAAAAAATAGGCTCCCATAATTGCCCCTGAAATCATTGGGCTAATAACGATGTCCAATAGAATTCAATTGGGTCGGAGGTTCAAAGCCTTAAAATGTAGTGAGAGTCCATGATGGTATCTTTGTAATAACAAGGCTTACACAAAGGGCACGCTCGTCTTAAAAAAGAAATTGGAGCGCCAAAATCTTCCTGGGAATTTGAAACTCATCATTAGAGTATTGTGGTGATCAGGTGTTGTGTACCCAAACGTTTGTTCACTATCTCAAGTCGTTCTTGTGCATACTCCATTCCTCAGCTCCTCTTCTATTTCAAAAGTTTAAGTTTCCCTTCTTCTGTGATTTCTCAAGGCCCCGTTACTACCTGTAAGTTATAGTCTCTCCCCCTTTTTGGTTCCTTTTCTTTGTATTAGCTAGTTATTGTAGATAGGGTTTCCACTTACTTGTTCAGTTATGGCGATGTTATATGGTAAATCTATAGAAGAGTTTAGGCACAAGTATAACATCCCGAACTGGGTGATTATCGACTGTGCCCCTCCTTCTTCGTAATGTTCGTAAAGTTGTTGGGGGGCATTGGATTCACACACTGTTGATAACTCAAGGGGGTTTGACACCCCCCCCCCCCAATGTGTTGTTTCTTATATTTTTTAGGTACTTTGAGATTGTTCCTGCTCAATGTGCCCCAAACGTATGGAAGATAGTAAACGGTGTCCATAGGATAAATACTCTTTATGGAACAAAGTTGGGTCTTGCTGAGATATGTTACTGTTATGTGTTCTCAAAGATCAAAGAGGGTTTATTATATCTGAAAACTAGAAAAGCCGAGCGAGTTCTGGTGGTAAATCTTTCGGATTTCCACAAATACTACTGGGAAAGTGGGTTTATTGCAAGGAACTAATAATACCCTCCACTGTTGGAGGGAGAGAGACCACGTGACCTTCTCATTTTTAACTACAGAGAGGCCAAAATAGGTCACTTCCTCTCTTTTTTTCTTTCTGCTTACTTCTTGTGAACTCTTCTCATTCTTGTAGTTGATATTCCTTTTCTTTGTTACTGCCAAGAACCAAGAGCTTGACATCAGTGAAATTAATATTGAAGAGCTCGTGAAGGCCTGGAGCATTAAGGATAGATTGGCAGAAGGTGAGAATCCTAGGTCGACAACCTTTCTTTTGGAACACAAGAACACAGGTACCAGATTCATTGCTCAACCAGTTAATTAGGTCCCAATTTTAAAAGCTCCGGAGGTGGGACCTTTTGATCCATCTCTTATTAAAGAAGAAAGTTCTGAAGAAAAAGAGGAAGAGAGTGAAAAAGAGAGAATATGAGGATTAGAAGTAGGAGGAGAAGAGGAAACAGAGGAAAAAAAGGCAGAAGAAGAAGATATGGCTCCTATAATTAAGAAGAGGAGGTTAAGGCTTCGTGATGATGATGACGATCATGCAATCCTTTCTGACAAGATTCCATCTCTGAAGGTTTTTGCAGCAGGCTCTCCCAAGGGTAGTGGTTTTGGCCCATCTGATAGAGGAAGAGAGCAAGAGAAAGAGAGAGAGAAAAAGAAATAGAGATAGAGATAGAGATAGATAGTCAGATAGATAGATAGATAGATAGACAGATAGATAGAGAGAGAGAGAGAGAGGGAGAGAGAGAGAGAGAGAAAAGAGGAGAAGAGGAAAGAGAAAGAGAAGGCTGAGTCTAAGAATAAGTTAGCCTTGCTATCTATTGGAGTGCCCACTATCTCTAATCTTAAGGGGGCTAGTGTGGGTGATTCCCCCTTTTTGTCCCCTGACCTCCTGAAGAGGTTGGTGCTCACTGCTGATCGCGAGTGTTCCTCGAGGCTAGGGCCAACTCAACTCGCCCTCAAGACTGAACATGGAATAGCTCTGGTAAGTCTTTCCTATTTTTTTATTTTATTTTATTTTTTCTCATTTCTGTTCTGATTCTCTGTTGTCCTTCCCCGTTCGAAGATGTTGTCTGATTTTACTACCCTTCTAGATAATTAATCTGATAGATTCAGAAAGGAGAAGGAGCTTAAGAAATCCCTAGAGGTCGAGAAGGTGGAATTTGACAATGCTCGCCAAGAGTGGGAGCATAAAAGAACGATATGTATAAGGCCTATGATACTCTTGGGGTTACTAAGAAGGTATTGATTGCTGAGAAGTCCAAACTAGTGGAGGCCAATAAAAATTTGACTGATAAGGTTGCCAAGCTGGAGAGAGACCTCCCTCAAGACAAGGATGACTTTCTATAAGGCTTACGAGGATGATAAATGCCAAATGGCTTATGCTTGTAAGGTCTCCTTCAAGAAGGGATGGGACCAGGGTTTAAAGGTTATTGGGGATCCTGCAGATTCCAATCTTTTCAGTCTTCACTCTCCCGGTCCTAACACTTATATTAAGGAATAAGAAAGAGAAGGAAATGACCAAGATGCCGATAACACTAAGATTGTTCCTACTATAGTTGGCGTGAGCATTGGTGCTAGCCAGGAATAATAGGTGGTCGACAAGGGAAAGCGATAGTTAAGGGAAACCAGGTGAAAGACTAGGGCTCTGTAGACTAGGAGTTTATGTTCCCCTTGTATAATTTTAGTATCGTTGATATGTACCCTTATTTTTGTAATCTTCATGTATTGGGCATTGGACTTCTTTCATGTTATGTGGTAATAAAATTCTACCTATTGCTAATATGTTAAATTGTTTTCATTCATGCTAATTTACTCGCTTCTGGTTCGATGTGTATTATTTGTAGTCTGTTGATTTTGATCGCTATATTTCTCCCAATTATCAACTAGGGAGAATTCCTGGACCTGAAATTAGCCTACATGCTCATAAAGCCTCCGTAAAAATCAGCACGTCACTAAGATCTAGGAAAGAACAATAAAAAACTAGACTGAAGTGATTGCAAAAATGAAAGATGATCTCCAGGAGATGGAGGAGATAAGGGCCTCTGTTCAGGAGGAAGTTAATTCCCTAAGGGACCAATTGCTGGAGAGGACTGAGGTCGACCAAGTGGGCGAGGTCCTGCAGTCCAAAAATAATGCTTTGTGAAAAGAGGTGGCGAGCTTGAAATTTTTTATAGGAGTATTAAAAGAAAATGTCAATAAGTTGAGATACTCCTTTAAGGCGAGACCCAGAGAGGTTTGAGGGGAAGGTTATAATGATTCTTGGGCAGATGCCCCAGTAAAACTTAAGGAGGCTGAGAGCATTGCTTTTTCTCGAGGAAGACTGAGTGCTCTTAAACAGGCGAGAACTCCAAAGGAATCTAAGATTTGGTATAAGTATCAGATTAAATGTCATGCCTATAACTATAATACCTTCTCGAAAGATGATTAATGGATTCCAGAAGAATCTATTCCTCCTCAACTCTTGGATCAAGATCTTGATGATGATGTCGAAGAATTTATGCCAAAGCCAGATGATGGTCAAAGGGCAGATGTAGCAGAATATCTTGCTCCACTCCCTGGCCCCTCTTAGGATTTTATGTATATCTTTTTGGTATGTGATTGTAACCTTGTATTCTTAATAAAGAACTTTCTTATGTTTTGAGCGTGTGCTGACTAAACATATTTTGGCTTTATCTGCTCGTAGGTTACTTATAATTTTTATTGACTAAAATGATATTGATTGACCAATTATAGGCTCTAGGTAAACCCATATTAAATTCGAATCATTTTGGGCTTTTGTAACTGACTAAATGATGTTTGGGAGTTGGCATTCTGCCTTTCGTATGTTTGAACATTCTCCCAGTCCAATATTCCTGAGCAGTATCATTCCATTCACTTTACCTTTTAGGTCATGTTGTCACACTCCCTTAGGCCTAAGTGACATGATGGCGAGAATGTACCTGGCTAGTGGGTAATCCGCCTGAGTAGGTTTTTCACGATCGACATAAGTTGGCCACCAATAAGAGTTGGCTTTATTTCCTAAGGATCACATGTAGGGATTTTATTGTTGTTGAAGCAACTCATGAGGCCTCTTGTGTTAACTACAAGGGCCTGAGGGTGATTCAAAGTGTTCGTACTTAACTTGATAACCCTATTCATTAAATATTTTAAATACGTAAAGAGGAGATATCATTGGAAAAGGTATAAATTAATGAGATATAATCAAGATGAGTTAAGCAACCAATGTAAACTTTTGAGAATAGATGGGCCATTATTGCCTTTATTCGTTGCAAGTTGTCTTATTAAGTAATAAAAGTTGCAAAAAACTAAAAATTCTATTATCTAAAAAGATAAAAAATAAGATCTAAAAGTAGAACTTCTTGATATTGGCTACATTCCACGCTCTTGGTATTTCCCTGCCCTCCAGCGTTTCCAAATGATATGCTCCCGAAAGATCATATCTGATTACTTAGAATGGTCCTTCCCAGTTTGGTCCCAGTTTTTCGTCTGATGGTCTCACAGCACTGCTGAGGACTGTTCGTAGGACATAGTCCCATATTGAGAACTTCCTTAGATTGACCCTTTTATTATACTGCTTGGCTAGTTGCTGTTGGTAATAGGCCAACTTAATCAAGGCTAGCTCTCGTCGCTCATCTGCTAGGTTAAGTTCAGTGCGTAGGGCTTCATCATTGAGGCATTGGTCGACCAATGTGGTTCTCATTGTAAGGAGGCCTGCTTCCAGAGGGATGATAACCTCCATGCCATAAGCGAGGGAAAATGTTGTTTCCCCAGTTGATCTCCCGGGCATTGTGCGTTAAGCCCAAAAAACATGAGGAAGTTCGTCCACCCAAGCACCCTTAGCTTTTTCCAATCGATTTTTAATCCCATAGATCATGGTCTTGTTAGAAGCTTCTGCTTGTCCATTGCTTTGGGGATAAGCCACAAGACTGAAGTGGTGCTTGATGTTGTGCTCGTCGTAGAAGGCTTGGAAAAAACCACTTTCAAATTATGTACCGTTATCAGTGATAATGGTCTTTAGTATCCCAAAACGAGTTATAATGTTCCTCCATATAAACCTGGTCATGTGAGAGTCTCTAATGTTTGCCAATGATTCTGCCTCAACCCATTTAGTGAAGTAGTCAGTGGCGACCAGTAGACACTTGCAATTTGCAGATGCATTAGGTAGTCGTCCCATGTTGTCTAATCCCCATTTAGTGAAAGTCCATGGACTAGTAGGGATGGCAACGGGTCGGGTTTGGGGTGAGTTTGTTAAAACCTAAACCCGCCCCGCGAAAACAAAAATTGCCCTGCCCCGCCCCGCGACGGGTTATGATTTTAAAGCCCGAACCCATTTAATTATAACCTCCTCAAACCCTTTCCCGCCCCGCATGAATTAAATGGGTCAGAACCCGTCCCGCGAGTTAAAACTCGAAATTTAATTTATTTAAAAAAAACAGATTTAATTATATAAGTCCTCAACATTAATTTTTAAGTCTAAAACTTACTTCAACTTTAAAAGTATCAAAATAATTAAAATGTCTCAAATAACACAATTTGAAATCCCAAATTACGAAGGCTCGAACAATATCATATTCACCTACTACAAAATAAGTCCTAAATAACATCAACTTCAACGATTACAAAAGAAGTTCTAAATAACATCAAATTCAACGATTACAAAACAAGTCCTAAATAACCTCAACTACCACAAAATAAGTTTCAAAGAACACAAGTCTCAATAGTCCCGAATATAGCAAATGTTACACAAAAGTCTCCAATAGCTCTACTAACTACCATTTTCATCACCATCAACTCAAACCTGAATAAAAAATTAAAACATATTACGAAGTCAGAGCGAATTTAGAGTATGAATTTAAAACAAAAAAAAATCATATTAGATTTTTTTACTTGCATTACCTCTTCATTAAACTTCCATGGGATCGAACTCCTCATCACAAACTATAGGCCTCGAATCCGCAGTAGAAGGATCATCTACAAAAAATACAAAAAAATAAACATTCAATTAAGGAAAAAGTCTTGCATATTATTAAAGAATTTTATTTTAAATAAATATACCTTGAATATCGTTCCATAAACAATCTTGTGTGCACATCAACGCCTCTAAAACAACCGCACTAAGTCGACTATGATGAGGGCTCACCATTCGACCACTTGTGCTAAATGCTAATTCGGAAGCCACAGTTGATACTGTAATAGCCAATACATCTCGCGCTATAAGTTGCAATGTGGGATACCGAACACCATTCGCTTTCCACCAATTTAAAATGTCAAAATTCGGAGTATGTGGAAAGATATTTTCCTCCAAATAGTGATCTAACTCTAACTTAACATTTATACGCCCTGACATACCACTAACGAGTTGGTCATACTCTGAAAAAATGTCAACATTCCACTCCCCACTAACGGTTTTCGAACAACTTACCGTTGTAACACTACTTACCCCACTCTCATTTGGTATCTCGGTCCTCACATTCACCTTACATTGGTACTCATTTAGTAAGTCATAACATGCTATCTGTACACTCTCAATATGTGTATCACACTCTTCGCCATAAATTTTTGGAAGAGCATGTTCTAAAAACTTCATTTTGTAGCTAGGATCCAAAATAATCGCTATGCCGGCAACCAAATGACACTCACTCCAATATTTATCAAAATTTTCCAACATACTAATTGCCATCATTTTAATCACCTCATTTGGAGAGCTACACCAACTACGTAATGCCAATTTAATCTCACAAACTTTAGGAAATAAGTAATTTGTTGTTGGAAATTTTGTGCCAGAAAAAAATTCAGTGATGGAAAAAAATAGTTTCAATCGTCCACATATTTCTTTGGTTAAGCTCCACTCATGCTCCGTAGGTAAAGATGTATCTCTCACGTTGTTTCAAACATGTAAACACGTCCTTATAACAAATGGTTGTCTCGAGCATCAAATAAGTAGGGTTCCACCTTGTTTTGCAATCTAAACACAACTTTTTAGCACATGGAATTTTTAATTACCGGGCAGCCTCCTCAAAACTTTCCTCCCTACTTTGAGTGGCCGTCCAAAATGCTACACTATCTCGAATTTTACCCACGGCAACTCCTATTATTTCTAATCCATCCTTCACAACAAGATTTAATATATGTGCGGCACAACGCATGTGAAGCAATTTCCCCCCCCCAACAAAATGGAATTATTAACAACAAACTTGTCCACAAGACTACTCATTAATGCATTATCAGTAGAACAATTGTCTACCGTAATAGTAGACACTTTCCTATTTAAATTTCCAATCTAATAAACAATTCATTAACACATCACAAAGAACATCTTTCGTATGTGGAGCGGGGACATAAACAAACCTGCGCATGAATACTTTTATCAAAATATGAAATTGTGATGAAACATAATTATTTAAAAAAAAAGTAAAAAGAAGACACCCAATTATCAAATTTCTCAAGCACCAACGTTCATCAACAAAATGTGTTATTATAGCCATGTACCATCTCTTTTGCCTCGAAGACCACATATCCGTTGTGATTCCAACGCGACAAGAAAGCTTATCAAATAACCTGTAAACTTTTGCTTTCTCCGATTGGTACATTTTTAATATGTTGCTTTTAATGGTGTTTCGAGATACATTTTAAAAAAGAGGTTGGAGGCTACTAATGAACTTCCTAAATCCGACATGCTCGACAATACTAAGGGAATATTCATGTAAAACAATTGCACTTGCAAGTTATTTTCTGGACACATCTTGATCAAATGTAAAATTACCAAAGTGCACTTTTCCATCATAAGTTTTTCAGTATGAATCTGAAATTGATCACGAATATCAACATTTTTATGTTTCCTACACCTAGTCAAGTGATTTCGCAAATGGTTGGTACCATTTCTACTTTCGGCCTTAAGTTTTGAATGGCAATGATGGCATATTGCAAATGTCCCCGAATTATCTTTAATCCTTTCAAAGTCATTCCAAACAGAAGATGTGAATTTTCTTTTTTTAGGAGAAGATTGAACAACTGGATTAACACCATGTGTCCTGTGACACCCTGCCCAATTAAATATCGGGTGATCAGTCCTTTATAGAATTTAAAACATAATGTTCGGTTAGTTCATTCTTAGCATCACTGTCGAAAACATAACAACTTATTTAATCACCTAATATAATTAAGCTAACTGTCAAAACATTTTTCTCATTAAACAAAACCATTTAATTACCAAACCAAGAAATTTAATATAAACCATCCACGCATAATTATTTACTATAAATACTGAATCAGAATCACATGCTGAAATAAATATGACTAGATAAAACGTTCCAGTTCAAAACTCTAAACCAAATCAATAGTAACCATCAATCCCAATGAAAATAAACGAGAAGTAAAGTGAACATAATCTATGAAAGCTGTCCAAGGAAATGGGCGACATATGCCATAAATAGAATCTCTATAAAGAATAGAAATGAAAAATCTAGGCGTCTAATATAAAGACCTACAGCTTCCACGACAGCTGCAGCACGCCAAGCAATCCGAGTCTCTAAGCCTGTAGCACGTCAAGCAATCCGAGTCTCTAAGTAATCCGAGATTATTATCCATTTCATAATCTCTGAGGTACATTCTCTCCGTGCCGATTTCATTAAAGTATTTAGTCGCTCATACTTTTTTCGAAATTCTGCCTTACTTAAGTTTATTACTTGGAAACTATTGTCTCATTCATGAACTAATAAACTGAAAACTGGATCCTAAGAAATTCTTAAAATTTCACTCTGTGGCTCGAGCCAGATGGCATGTCGTTTCAATGATTGCCACATGTCGCTCGAACGACTTCGCGCGAGATGCGATCTCGCTCGAACGACTTCGCGCGACTTCGCGCGAGATTGCACTGTTCGTCTCCTACCCAGATTTTTCAACGTTTTTCCACCATTTTTAACCCCAAAACTTCTCATTCAACACCCCAAACTCCAAACAAACAGTTCTACATCGAACCCCATCAATAGTATATGAATTCTAACATCCTAGAATCATCAATTCAATACGAATCATTCATAAGACACGAAATCCCCAATTTAAATTTATCAAAACCCTAGTTCTTCCAATTCATATGCAATAACCCATAATTTCCAGATTTGTTCTCCACATAAATTCCTCAAAACGTAATTTCTAGTCTACATACATGAAGGGTTTCAATTTAACAAATCTCAGAATCAATTTACATATCCAAATTCCTCAATTTCTTTATCTTTATAAACTATAACATATCTCTAACAATCCTATACTAACATGAGTATGATAAATACCGAAATACAGCAAGTTATAAACACTTGTCTTGAATTAGTCATCTGATTTCTTAACTTTGTTGGTATGGGTGTGTTCCCCTTGTCCCGATCTACACGGTGGTGGTGGTGGTGGTGGTTGTGCAAGGTGGTGTCAATTTAGCCCTCTTCTCTTGGCAAAAGCTCTCCCTCACACTTCCTATGGCCGTTCTTACTTTCTGTAGTTTTCTAACCCTAATGTACTTTCTTTGGCTGATAAATTAACTCTTAATTTTCGTCCATTAATTAGGCCTAAAAATCCAATTTACCAAAATGCCCTCTCGAGGTGCCTGTTAGGCCTAAAATTGTCCCGGGACCCAAACTAAACACCCGGGGTATACTATTCCGACTATCTCGACCCTTCCGAACTCAACGGTACACTCGAAATGACCATACGAGTTACTAAAAATAATTGATATATTTATTCCACCAAATTAGTCCCAACACGACTCACACGCGCGTCTGACTTAATTCACTAAACTGTCGTATTATTCTCTCTTGACAATTTATCAAAGTGTATCATTCCATATTACATGTCGCACAGTAATATTAAATTAATAAGTATTAACCCTTAGCACGCTAGTTAATATTTATTTTTATTAGATCCGGATTAATTAATAATTAAATTCTCATATTTAAATTCAATTAATCCCTATGTAATAATTTCTCCCATAATTGTTTAAATCATAAAAAATATGGGGTATTACATACTTCCCCCCTAATAAAGGAATTTTGTCCTGAAATTCGAAAAAATAAGGCATACTTGGTATGAATAAATCTAGGTATTTCTCACGCATATCCGCCTCACGCTCCCAAGTAGATTCCTCCACATTGTGATGCTGCCACTGCACCCGAACAAGTGGAACTACCTTTGACCTCAGCCTCCTCTCACTATAATCTAGGATAGCTACCGGTCTCTCCTCATATGAACTATCTAGCTGTAATTCAATCTCCTTAATCGCTATGTGAGTGTGTGCTAACTCATCCCGGAGGTATCGCCTCAGTGACGAAATGTGGAACACATCATGGATACGATGCAAGAGCTCCGGTAACCCCAGTCTGTAAGCCACTGGTCCGACCCTCTCTATAATAGGGAATGATCTTACATATCTCGGAGCCAACTTCCCTTTCTTCCCAAATCTCATTACTCCCTTCATCGGAGATACTTTCAATAAAACTTGGTCCCCCACTGCGAACTCTCGAAAGAACCTTTTTGCATCGGCGTAGCTTTTCTGTCTGTCCTGGGCTACCCGTATACGATCGCGAATCATCTCGATCCTGCTCGATGTATCCTGAATTACTTCTGGCTCTAGTAACTTGTTGTCTCCCACCTCTAGCCAACAAATTGGGGAACGACAAGGTCTGCCATACAATGCTTCGAATGGGGCTATACCAATCGTAAATTAATAGGAGTTGTTATAAGCAAACTCTACCAGTGGAAGGTACTGCTCCCAACCTCCCCCGAAATTAAGGATACACATGCTCAACATGTCCTCGAGCATCTGATTAGTGCATTCAGTCTGCCCATCGATCTGCGGGTGATACGCCGTACTCAATCGCAACTCGGTACCCATAGCCTCCTGGAAGCTCTCCCAAAAACGAGATACAAATGTCTTATCTCTATCTGACATGATGTTAAGAGGCACACCATGCAGTCTCATTGTCTCTGTAATAAATAGCTGAGCATACTGTACCACTGTGTATTCTGTCCTAACGGGCAAAAAGTGGGCTACTTTCGTCAATCGATCCACAATAACCTATATATAATCGTGCCCCCTCTGCGAAGTGGGCAGCCCGATGATAAAATCCATGGCAATGCCTTCCCATTTCCATGTAGGAATCTCCAACGGCTGAAGCAAACCTGGTGGTCTCTGATAATCCACTTTTACTAACTGACAAGTGGTACACTTGGATACGAACTCTGCGATATCCTTTTTTATCCCGCTCCACCAATACTGCCGCCTCATATCCTGGTACATTTTATCCCCACCGGGATGTACAGCAAATCGGGACCCATGCGACTCCGTGATTACCGTATGTCAAAGGTCCTCCCCTTCTGGAACAACGAGTCTCCCATTGAAGCTCAAACCACCCTCGAAACTTACTGAATAATACTCGGCTCCCCCGGCTAAAAGCTGCCGAATCCGATCTTGACATAACAAATCCGTTTCCTGTGCCTGTACTACTCGCGTAACAATATGAGGCGTAACTGTCATTGCAGATATAAATGATCGGGCCACAGCATCCTGATGTCCCAATTCCTTCCATTTTGCTTTCCACACCTCGATCGTCTCATCTACCGGCCTGCGGCTCAATGCATCAACAACCACATTAGCCTTTCCCGAGTGATAGTGTATTTCGAACTGATAATCTTTTACAAACTCAAGCCACCGACGTTGACGCATATTCAACTCTTTCTGCGTGAACAAGTACTGCAGTGACTTGTGGTCAGTAAATAAGCGAAACTGTTCCCCCAATAAGTAATGCCTCCAAATTCGAAGCACAAGCACAACTGCTGCCAGCTCTAAGTCGTGGGTGGGGTAATTCTTCTCATGAGGCTTAAGCTTCTGGGAAGCAAAAGCTATGGCCTGCTCCTCTTACTGGATTACTCCCCCAAGCCCCTGTAATGATGCATCAGTATAAACTAGGTATTCCACTCCCGCTCTGGGAAGTGCTAGTACGGGTGCTGAAGTCAACTTGTCCTTCAGCTCATCAAATTCTAACTGACATGCATCATCCCAAATAAATGGCACGCCCTTACGAGTCAGATTTGTCATAGAACCCGTAATCTTCGAGAATTCTCGAATAAACCGTCTATAGTAACCGACTAATCCCAGAAAACTCCTCACCTCCGTCGGCGTCATGGGTTGTCCCCACTCTCTCACCGTTGACACCTTACTAGGGTCCACAAATATCCCTTTCTCTGATACAATGTGTCCCAAAAATTGTACCTCCCGCTGCCAAAATTCAAACTTTTCATACTTGGTGTACAACTCATGCTCTCGTAAGGTCTGCAGAACCATACGTAAGTGCTCGACATGTTCTTCCTCAGCGCGTGAATAAATCAGGATGTCATCTATGAAGACAATGACAAACTGATCTAGGAACTCTCTGAATACCCTGTTCATTAAGTCCATAAATACTGCTGGGGTGTTGGTTAGCCCAAATGGCATAACCCTGAATTCATACGATCCATACCTTATCAGAAAAGCAGTCTTGGCCACGTCCTGCTCCCTGATGCGTAGCTGATGGTACCCAAATCTCAAGTCTATCTTTGAGAAGTGGACTGTTCCCCTCAACTGATCAAACAGGTCATCGATGCGAGGTAACGGATACTTATTCCGTATCGTGACTTTGTTAAGCTCCCGATAATCAATACAAAGTTGTAGGGACCCATCCCTCTGTGGCCATCCCCGATCCTGATTCCCGCGGGCGGGCGTGTGGAGGAAAGGATCCTTCGGGTCCCGCGCGTCCCTCTCGGGAGCGCTTCGGTCGACGTCATTTGTGGTGTGAAAAATGTAGAGAGATTCAGAGTCGCCAGTCTATTTTACTCAAAACAGACAAAAGAAAAAGGGGAAGCCACCCCGAAGAGTGGCATCCAAATACATACTGGTGCATACGAAACCAAGATGATTCGAGAAGGGTTCAGAGGTTTAGTTACGAAATGGGAATGTGTTAGGCACCCATTCCGCCCTTTCGGTCTTTCATGAATATTTGCTATTTTCCTTTATGTTTCCCCCCGTGATATGTGTGCATGTGTATATATATAGAATGGAGGTAGTAATCCTCGACTTGTATCATGGAAAAGATAAAGCGAGTCATCCGTAAGAAGATATAAGAGTAATATTAGAAAAATGAGATTTACGCGATTACCCCTACGTTGATCGTTATAAGGGAACGATAACGCATATGGAGTAAAACGCCACTAAGAGCAAGTATATAGCATATAAGGAAAATGGATTAAAGAGAAGATAAAAGATAAGGTAAAAAGTGAGAAAAATGACTCGAGTCTCGGGTTTTACCCCGAGACGCCTACGTAGCCTATAGAGGCATCAAAGTCCACGTAGTTCGCATACAAAATGAGGGGTGGGGTTTATCCCATAAATCCAAATGAGGAATCTCTTATTTGTGAGTATGTGTATGTGTGTGTAGAAAAAAAAAGTGTCTTAGTTGTGAAAAGAGTGTGGAAAAAGTGTGAGAATCCCTACTTGGAATTTATGAGAAAACCCTCTTTTTCTTATTTTTTGGGTTTTTATTTATATAAAAATAAGAGATGTGCGATAATACTAAATAAAAAGTATATTAGGATGTGTGGGGTGAGATAATAAAAAGTGTTAAGTAATCAAGCAAGTTATTGAGAACTCAAGAGAATTTGAAGAGAAAGGTGAGAACGTTGGACCTTCTTGAAGATCTTGAGCTTGATCTTGAATGTTGGAGAGTAGCCCTTGCACTTGGATGATGATGGAGTGTGGCTAATTCACCAAGTTTGATGAAAAGGATGATGAAAAGTGGAAGTAAAAAGGGGATTTGGATGTTGAAATCACGCTGCCTTCGAGAGAGGTTTCTGGGATTCGTTGAGAGAGATTTTTATCAGATCTGGGCTCCCCCTACAAATGATGTGAAGGCCTCATTTTATAGCCCCAGGGGACTGCCGATCGGCATAGAGCCCTTTCCTGCCTATCGACAGGCAGGTGCCGATAGGCAGGTTCTGGAACCTGTCGTTTGGTAGTGTGTTTCAGGCTTTTTCGGAAAATTGGCCGCCGAGGGCAAACCGCTGGTCAGAATCGCACATGGGGCATACCATTGGAAAGGTAATTTAGAGACCTTAGAAAGTCCTTTAGACCGTTCTTGAGTTCAGGAGTTGACTTTGGGTCAAATATGGCTCGAAAGCGTTTGTCGGTCCATTGGACGGGGAATCATTCGGACGCAAACGGATCGTTCGTCCGCATGGTAAATCTGAATTGCGCATGGGGCATACCGTTGGAAAGGTTAGGAGATGTACTTCGACTTTACAAAGAGTTTGACCCAATTTGGAGAGTTGTCTTTGGTCAACCGGGCCCGGGAAGCGCTCGGTGGCCTCCCGGAGTCAAACAGATCGTTCGTCCGCATGGAAAGTCAGAATCGTGCACGGGGTGGACCGTTGGAAAGGGTATTCAGATCCCTTTGAAGATTCATTAATCCCCGATCGAGCTAAAGAGTTGACATAGGTCAAACAGAGACTGGGAGCACCCAGTGGCCTCTAGGTCAGGTTGCAGACGCAAACGGACCGTTCGTTCGCATGGTAAGTCGGAATCGCGCACGGGGCACACCATTGGAAATGGTATTCAGGGGCCTTCGAAGTTTCATTCAGTCTCGGTCGAGATGAAGAGTTTGACTTTTGGGTCAAATTGAGCCGATGAGTGCCCGATGGCTTTCAAGTCAGTGATCGAGACATGAACTGGGTTTGTGGTGATGAGTGGAGGTACTAGGGACCTAAGGTGAGTTAGGGGGATAACACAATGAGGTGTCTACAGAGACCCTCTACGGGTGAGTTTGGAACAAATGATAGTCGTCGATTAGACACCGCATGATGCTTCCGAGAGAGTATGACCAATTTAGAGGATCGAGGCCGATTCTGAGGACCTATGGAAGCGAGGATGACCGATTCAGAGGATTGAGGTCGATTTTGAGGACCTAAGGAGCGTGCTAGGGATGACCAAATCAGAGGGTCGAGGTCGATTCCGAGGACCTAAGGAGCTAGGGTGACCAATTCGGAGGGTCGAGGTCAGTTCTTAGGACCTAAGGAGCGAGGGTGACCCATTCAGAGGGTCGAGGTCAGTTCTGAGGACCTAAGAGTGGTGATGACCGAGGATAGAGGTCAATTCTGACCTAACTTAGGTGACGATCCAAGATTGGGGCCAATTCTGACCCAAGAGTGGTGGCGACCGAGGACCGAGGTCAATTTTGACCTAACTCAGGTGACGATCCAAGACCGGGGCTAATTCTGACCCAAGAGAGGTGGCGACCGAGGACCGAGGTCAATTCTGACCTAACTCAGGTGACGATCCAAGACCGGGGCCAATTCTAACCCAAGAGTGGTGACGACCGAGGACTGAGGTCAATTCTGACCTAACTCAGGTGACGATCCAAGACCGGGGCCAATTCTGACCCAAGAGTGGTGACGACCGAGGTCAATTCGGACCTAACTCAGGTGATGATCCAAGACCGGGGCCAATTCTGACCCAAGAGTGGTGACGACCGAGGATCGAGGTCAATTCTGACCTAACTCAGGTGACGATCCAAGATCGGGGCCAATTCTGACCCAAAAGTGGTGACGATCGAGGACCGAGGTCAATTCTGACCTAACTCAGGTGACGATCGAAGACCGGGGCCAATTCTGACCTAAAAATGGTGACGACCGAGGACCGAGGTCAATTCTGATCTAACTTAGGTGACGATCCAAGATCTGGGCCAATTCTGACCCAAAAGTGGTGACGACCGAGGTCAATTATGACCTAACTCAGGTGACGATCCAAGGCCGGGGCCAATTCTGACCCAAGAGTGGTGACGACCGAGGGCCGAGGTCAATTCTGACCTAACTCAGGTGACGATCCAAGACCGGGGCCAATTCTGACCCAAGAGTGGTGACGACCGAGGACCGAGGTCAATTCTGACCTAACTTAGGTGACGATCCAAGACCGGGGCCAATTCTGACCCAAGAGTGGTGACGACCGAGGACCGAGGTCAATTCTGACCTAACTCAGGTGACGATCTAAGACCGGGGCTAATTCTGACCCAAAAGTGGTGACGACCGAGGACCGAGGTCAATTCTGACCTAACTTAGGTGACGATCCTAGACCGGGGACAATTCTGACCCAAAAGTGGTGATGATCGAGGACCGAGGTCAATTCTGACCTAACTCGAGTGACGATCCAAGACCGGGGCCAATTCTGACCCAAGAGTGGTGAGGATTAGATTTCGGTTTTGCTGGGGAAAGAGCTCTGTGATTCTGATTTGAGCTGGGGAGCTGATAGCTGGGGAGGCTTTTTAAGAGACCTCGCAGGGGGGGAACAACCTATTTTGGGTGTTGTAAGAGAATTCCGCTGGGGAAGTGATCAGGTGATCCTTAGGGATTTTTCGGAGCTTTGCCGGGAGGAGTTTTCACTTGGTTTTTAAGGATTCCGCTGGGGAAGAGGGGTTCCGCTGGGGGATAAGAACTGGATTTGAGGTTCCGCTGGGGAACGATGAATGTGCTGGGGAAGATTTTGGATCGTCCTTTGGGAGAGATCACCTGGGGCGAGTGATTCTTATGAATTCCGCTGGGAAAAGTACCATGTGATATTGTTTCACACCGGGTAGCCGATGGCTGGGGAGGCTTTGTGTCTTGATTTGAGTGGAGGAGCTGATTTTTGGGGAGATAATCGGTTTGGGTCTGTGAACTCTGCTGAGGAGGTGGTCCGGTCGTATTGCTCGATAGTTCATTCGGTTGGATTTTGAGGGTTCTGTCCGGGAAAAAGAGGTTTTGCCTAAAGGAGTGTGAAATTTTCTTGATGAAAACGTTCTAAATCCCTCTGAGGATTTTTAGGAATTTTCTGAGGGTTTTTCAGGGTTTTTTGGCATTTTCTAGGAATTTTTGTACGAAATTTTAAGGGGGGTGCCGGTCGGCATAGGCTGAGGGGTGCCATTCGGCAGTGGCACGGACTTTTGGACTACCTCGGGAAGGCAAGGGGTCAGTGCCGATCGGTATGGTAGGGGGAGGTGCCGATCGGCATGGCGCTTGGAATCCTATATAAAGGGGGAGAATCCCCTTTATTTTTCAGAGCTTCTTTCCTTCTCTCTTTCTGCGATTTCTCTCCACAAATTGTTCTAACGTTTCGATCTTTAAGAAATGGCCGCCTTTGTGAGCACCGCAGTCCACCAGGAGTGGTTGACCGTTGATGACTGGACGAATGTGGATTGGAGGGATAGGGTGCCCCTTGCTTTGGGAAACGAGAATAATTTCGATGCATTTGAGCCAGTTGCGGACGAGCAGACCTTGTTGCGGGAGCCATCGCGTCATCGCTCTTCGAGAGTGATTCCCGGTGGTTATGTAAGTAACCTGACCTTTGGCATTCCTTTCTTTTTGGGTGATTTTTCTTTCTTTATTGACTTTTGATGAGATTTTTCCTTTTACCAGTCTGATATTTCCTTGAGGAACATGCGTGCCCGTGGGACGATGGGGCTTAAGGATGTTTGGGAGCATCTTCCACTCGTGGTGTGCTGGATGGTATCATCAACGAGTGTTGGTAGGTTGGCGTCTGCGCTGGATAAGACGCCTCGTTCGACAGCGGTCTTGTGCGCTTTGGGGGAGAGGTGGTGGGACACTACCCATACTTTCCATTTTGGCTTCGGGGAGATGACGGTGACTCCCATAGATGTGCAGCAAATGCTGGGGCTGGATTGTGACGGGGAGCAGATAGAGGTGGATCGCTCCTTACGGGTGAGACCGGAGGCAGTGCGTGTGGCACTTGGTGACGTGGGGAGGATAGTCTTCGGGGATTCTATCCGGCTGTCCTTGCTGAAGGAGGTTTTACTGAGCAGGGTGATTGATGTGGAGGACGGGCTGCAAGTGAGGCAGATGGCCCGGTTATTCATTTTTCTAGTGTTGGGAGGTTTCATGGTGGTGTCGAGCGACGACGTCGTTCATTTGTGGTTTCTACCGTACTTGAGGATGTTTTCGAACATCCCTTTCTATGATTGGGGGAGTTTGACCTTGGCGACCCTTTACTCTTCTCTGGATGCATTTAGTCGGTGCTGCGGCAGAATTTTACTGGAGCCACGTATCTCCTTGTGGTATTCTTTACTTTGCGCATTTTCATCTCATGCATTCGCATTTTCCTTTCATGCATTAACATTTTCCTTATGCGTCTCTTTTTTTCTTGTGAATTCAGACGTGGTTCTATGAGGTGATTGGGTGCAATACCCCGCTGATCGCTTTGAAGGACGACACTATTGGGGACTTCTGTCACTTGTATCGATGGCGTAAGGCTAATCGACAGTCGAAGGGATCTCTCTCCCTCGAGGCGGTGCGTCAGGTCTTGAATGACCTGACCAGTGGTAGGGTAAGACTCTTTCCATTTCAGTCTTAGTTTCTGCTCCTTTTGATCTTGTATTGATTTGTGCTTGCTTGGATAATTTCACGTGACCTTTTATCCCTGGGGGACAGCCATTCAGGACACGGGGATGACTGGGGTGAACGCGCAGATGAGGCGTTTGCTGTCGCATGAGTTCGGCCATTCCTGGTATCTCGGGGAGAGGGTAGTTCGTCAGATCGTCGAGGGGGAGGTGGTGGTGCCACCCGCGCAGCCCCCTATGTCTATGAGGCGGGAACGACAGCTGTTGGAGGATGAGAGGATCGCGGTGATGATCGGTGAGTCCTACTCGTTGTACATTGATACGGCTGTGCCGTATGACTATATGGACTTTGTGACGAGCTGGTTGATGGCCCCCAGCATACATGATGTCTTGCCTTTCCCTCCGGCAGGTTCGAGTCGGGCGGTGGGGTCTTCCCACAGTGGTGGTGGTCCGTCGGCACCTGCGACGACGTCGACCTCAGAGGTCCCTTTCGTGCGGTTGCACACTCCTTCGTACAATATTCGACGGGCTGATAGAGGGATAGTGCCGATGATGCACCGTCCTCTTGCGATGGATCCGGAGGATCTGGGTTTGAGAGAGGAGGTCCTTCGACCCACGGTATACCTTTCTGTTCCTCTCTTTCTTTTCTGTTTTGGTCATTCCTGTTTTGATACTGATTTTTCCTTTTCCTTGCAGCAAGTCCGGGTGTCGACCACTTGGCTCAGGGACATCAGAGAGTGGATATCATCGGCGACTGCCCACATTCGGGACGCGGTCCCTATTCCTTCTTACTTGGTGCCGTCTGCTTCGTTCAGAGAGGAATCGAGCTCGGGTAGTGGTGATGCATCTTCTCGCTGTAGGGGGAAGAGAGCGCGTCGCAGGGGTGGAAGTTCTTGAGAGAGAGAGAGGGAGTGAAATGTGGGTTCGGGATGAGTCCCGTTATTTTTGGCTTTTCTTTTCTTGTTTCCTACAAAACTAATGTAACACAGAACAAAAATTTATGCAATGCAATGGGAGTTTTTTTATTATTATCTTTTATTAATGATGAATGGATGCATGCACATGCACTTTTTACTTTACTACTGAGACCGTAAAAAAGGAATATTTTTGGAATTTTTGAAGGAAAGCTTTTATTTAAAAGGGGAATCCTATAAGGACTCTTGAAATTCTTTTGAGAATATCAATTTATTTTTATTGAATTTTTTGATTTGACAAAAGAGGAAAGGAGGAAATTTCCAAAAATGGGGGGTTGCCGATCGGCAAGCACCCTGACCTGCCTATCGGCAGTTCAGTCCAGTCCCATCAATTGAAAGCTTTGAATGGTACCTTCTTCAGCCTTTGGTACCTTGTGGGTTAGGATTCCCTTCAATTTCTACAGGGATTGTGTCTCTTATGAGGGTTCTCAAGTATAAAAAGGGGTAAGGGTGGAGTGTTTTCATCACACCTTTGCAGTCTTATCTACCTACCCATTATCTTTTAGTCTTGCAAGATGGCTCTCCCTGGTAGAATTGAGTTTGTCAATTACCTCGAAGCCTTGGAAGCTATGTGCTCTTATAATGTCGACTACGATGCTTTCAACATGCGTCGAGTCTCCTTGTGGCGCAATCGGTCTTTTGAGTGAAATATGTTGATAACGGCGGTACAATTCTGGTACCTCGAAGACCATGTATTTTGCTTTGGGTTGGAAGCAGTTTGTCCTACCTACGAGGAATTTTCTGCCATACTGGGTGTAAATCCCAATGTTGCTGCGGCTTTTCCCGAATTTTCCCGTTCTCTTAGGGATTCGTTGGCAGGGCTTCTTCATATCTCGCCTTCGACGGCCAAATCATTGGTTGTTGGAGGAATGATCTCCCTCCCGGTGGTGCTGCGGTCCGTGTATTTGCGGGAAGTAGGTGATGCTGGCTATGCTGGAGCCATTGTCCTGGGTCTGGTTTCCAAATTTTTGCTGGTGACTGGGGAATTGCAGGTGGACCCACAACTTGCATCCATTACTTCATGGATGTCATACCGCCACAATCCTGCGACAGTGATACTGGCGGAGACTCTGAATGGCCTGGATGCTTGGAGAGAAGGCCGTTCACACTTTTTGAGGGGTAGCCCTATGATGCTGTTCATGTGGTTGTCTGAAAGATTCCTCTTATCGACTCCTCCCGAATATCCTTTATCGGCTGTACCCAACTTCTTTTTGCGCTACTTCATCCGCGTTGGCCTGTCTGTTGAGAACTGGGAGAATTGGTTTGTGGAGCACGGGGCTCGTGGGCTGTATTGGTCCGTGCCTTGGTGGGGACAGTTGCAGCCTGTTCTGGAGCTAGGAGGGTATTCATATGTGCGGCTGGTTGGTCTCAGACAGACCTCTTTTTATTTCCCTTGACGGCTTCTGCGCCAATTTGGCTGGGCGCAGGTCGTGCCCCCTCGGACCTCAAATTTCTTTCCAGTAGAAGATTTGACTGAGCGCCTGTGTCTGTTGCTTGGGTCTCTGTGGGAAAATTGGCGTCCGTCGACCCGTCCTTCTCAATCTGTCGGGAAGGTTTGCCATGTCCCCAAAGATTATATGAGGTGGTTATGGAGGAAAGTAGTCAGCAAGATGTTGGAATTAGAGACTGGTCAAAGATGGTTTATTTTATCTGACTCCATGGAAGGGGGTGTTGTGGTCTTTTCGAAGATGGTTAAGGCTCATCGATCCATCGAATGTTTGCGGCACTCTATTCAGGCAGGGGAAACTTGGGGTCCTCAGGATGTAGATGATGAGGGTATAGGATCTTCGGGTAGCTGTGGGTAGGACTCCTGGGGAGTTTATTTATGTAATAGGGAATGTATGTGGGGATTTGGCTTTTTATGGTGGTGGGGAAGGGAGTTATCCGTTCCTTTTTCTTATGTAATCCGTACTGTAATTTCTATTAATGAAATAAACAAGTTTCTGATCATCCAGCTGTGCCTTTTGATGAGTTTTGTATTTTTAATTATCTATACTGATCGTTAAGGCATACATAATCCTTTTATTCAAATAATTTTAGAATGAACTGCCATTTTCGGAGGTAAGAAAAGAATAGTATTTTTTGAAAAAAAAAGGGCCACACTCATGTGAGGAGTATGAGCTGCCTACGTACCTCTGGAGTTTTTGAAAAGTTTTAAAATAGTTTTTGTAGAGGATCAGGCCCACGTAGTTCTGGGTAAAGGGAAATGAAGAGTTTTTTTTAAATAGAAAGGGGGATGAGAAGAGTCGTAGCGTGCCGAGATTTCGGACTAGGGGTAGAATTTCTTGAGATGGTCCAGATTGACTGGACGAGCCATCTCTTCCCCATCCACGTCAGTGAGCTTGGCGGCACCGCCGGATAAGATTTTCTTCACAATGTAGGGGCTGCTCCAATTGGGCTTGAGTTTTCCTCTGGGGTCCCTGATGGGTTCTATTATCTCTTTGAGGGCTAAATCCCCCTCCCGAACATCGCGCTCCTTGACTCTCTTGTTGAATGATCACGCTATTCGACGATGGTACCCCTGTATGTGATAAAGAGCTTTTAATATTCTTTCATCTAGGAGGGATAGCTCATCAAGACGGCTTTGGCACCAGTCTTCTTCACTAACCTTGCTTTCGATCATGACGCGTAGCGACGGTATTTCCAGCTCCACAGGGAGGACAACTTCCATTCCGTAGACCAGGGAGTAAGGGGTAGCCCCAGTAGAGGTTCGAATTGAGGTTCGATAGCCCCAGAGGGCATATGGGATCCAGTCGGCCCAATCCCTACAACTTTCGGTCATCTTACGGATGATGGCTTTGAGGTTCTTGTTGGCGGATTCAACTGCACCATTGGTCTGAGATCGGTAGGGAGAATATTTGTGTCTCTGAATCCCATACTCATTGACAACTTCTGTGACTTCTGCTTCGAAGTGTAACCCGTTATCTGACACTAGCTCATGTGGGACCCTATATCGGCAGATGATATTCTTCTTGATGAATTTGGCCACTTTCTTGGCGTTCAACACTGCGTATGACTCAGCTTCGACCCATTTGGTGAAATGATCGATGGCGACCAGGATGAACTCATGTCCGTTTGAAGCCTTTGGTGTAACCTTCCCTATGATGTCAATACCCCAGATGGATAACGGCCAGGGAGATGTCATGTTGTATAACTCTCGCGGAGGCAAGTGTTGAAGATTGGAGAATTGTTGGCATTTGAAACATCTTCGGACATAGGCGGTGCAATCCTGGGTCATGGTGGTCCAGTAGTAGCCCTGTCGGATGATCTTTTTGGCGAGCATGTGACCATTCATGTGGGGTCCGCACTCCCCGCTGTTGATTTTCTGCATTGTTTTCTCAATCTTCGCCCCCGCGATGCAGTGTAGATGAGTTCCATCGAAATTCCTCTTGAGTAAAGCTTTATGACAGATGATGTATTGGGCGGCCAGTCTTCGGAGGGTTGTTCGGTCCTTCTTGTTGGAACCCTCAGGATACCTACCATGTTTGAGGAGGCACCAGATATCATAGTACCAATAATCGGCTGGTTCGGGATCTTCGGTGGAGACAAGCTCCACATGGCAGCTATGGGTTGTTTTGTCTTGCTTTTGAACTAGGAAGGGGGTCATTGTTATTCCCTCGGGCATGTCGACCATGGAGGCCAAAATGGCGAGAGCATCGGCTAGGGGTAGGTAATTGAAGGTGATATCTCGGAATTGGGAGGCTAATTCTTCTAATTGGGCATGAAGGGGTTGGAGTTTTTCATCCTTGACTTTCCACTTTCTGAGCACTTGATCGATGATGAGGGTAGAATCCCCGTAGACATCGAGATGTTGGATACCCTTTTCGAGAGCAACTTTGAGGCCGACTGTGCATGCCTCGTATTTCGTCATGTTGTTGGTGCAAGGGAAATCCAATTTAATGGCGATGGGAGTGTGGAAGTAATCTGGGGCGACCGAAAGTATCCCAATGCCATATCCCTTTTTGTTGGCAGCACCATCAAAGAACATTTTCCATCGAAGGCGGTCTTGAGTGGTGCAGAGGATATTTTCATCTGGGAATTCGAAGATCCAGACATCTATTTCTTCTATAGGGTAGTCAGCGAGGTAGTCAGAGATGGCTCTTCCTTTAACAGCTTTCTGTGTGACGTACACGATATCAAACTTGGTTAGGAGCATCAACCATCGGGCCATTCGACTGGATAAATCGAGTTTCTCAAGAAGGTATTTGATGGGATCCATTCGGGATACAAGTTTGATGGGGAAGGTGAGCATGTAGTGTCGCAACTTTTGGGTGACCCAGACAAGTGCGACACATGCCTTTTCTAAAGCAGTGTAGTTGACCTCGTACCCGACCAATTTGTGACTAGCATAATAGATGGCCCTTTCTTTGCGAGAATCTTCAAGGTATTGGGCTAGAAAAGCCCCGGCTACAGTGTCGGTTATGGTTAGGTATAGGAGTAAAGGGAGACCAGACTGTGGTGGCATGAGTGCTGGAGGTTGGGTCAGGTATCAGATCGTGCAGGATGGTTGTGGTAGCCCTTTGGTAGGTAGCCCCAGCATTCTTGAGACCGAATGGCATAACGGTGTAGCAAAAGGTTCCCCATGAGGTGATGAATGTGGTTTTTTCTTGGTGGTCTGGGTGCATCTTGATTTGGTTATATCCGGCAAACCCGTCGACGAACGACTTGAGAGCATGACTGGCTGTGTTGTCCACGATCATGTCGATGTTGGGTAGCGGATAATCATCCTTCGGAGAAGCTTTGTTTAAATATCTGTAGTCCACACACATTCGAACCTTTCCTCCTGATTTCGATACAAGTACAATGTTGGCTAGCCATGTGGGATATTCGATCACTCGAATGAAACCCACGTTCAACTGTTTGACCACCTCTTCTTTGACCTTAAGTGACTATTCGGTGTAGAGTTTTCTCAGTTTTTGTTTAACTGTCTTGTAATCTGGGAGAGTGGGGATCTCGTGTTGTGCTGTTTCAGGATCGATGCCGGGCATATCATCATAAGACCATGCGAAGACATCCACAAACGCTTTTAGCAATTCTTCGAGTTATGCACGTTCATGCTCTTCAAGGGTGGCCCCTATCCTAATCTCGCGCAGTTGGCTACTAGAACCGAGATTAATAACAACAGTCTCTTCTTCATTAACTTGAACGCGGTTATGTTGTTTATTATTAACCTTATTCAGATCAGTTAAGAATTGTTCATTTGCAAAATCATCATCATCAAAAGTTCGATTAGAATCTAAACAATTAATGTAAGGCACAACAAGATACTCAAAATCTTCGTTTATTTCATTGATAGGAAAAACAACATTGAGAACCTCGTCAAAAGAGGTCTCGATTACATTTGATCAAGGATAGACAACATAAGAAGAAACAGGGTAAACATTGGGGTTAGGGGGATTTCAAGAGGTAGAACTGGGGCTGCATGCCAGTTGAGGAGAGGTGTATCAACAACTTTTATTCAGACGGGATGGGCCCGTTGATGTAGTGCCTGAATGAACCATGCAGAGTGGCAGCCCCAGTAGCTGTAAGTTGAAGGAATCTTCGGAGTCGCTTTCCTTAGTTTCTTCGGTATCTTTGATGAGCGGTTGTACGCGGTGTGGGAAACTTTCGGCCCATGGGTAGCTATCTTGGAAAAAGATCTCCATTCCAGGCTTCATCTTCTTATCTGTATGGTCATACCACGGTTCTGGAAAACCGCAAAAGGGGAAATCCTCACCTTCTTTGATGAATCGTCCATTTAAGGAGTCTCATGAGATAGTTCGGATACAGTTTAATCCTCTCTTTGGTCGAGACTGGCGGATCATTCTGAGCTCTTGTTCTGATGGTTTATACCCCAAGCTGCAAGGAGGGAAAGTTTTCTTCAGTTCGATGGGCTCAAGTATCCCTTGCTGCCTTAGCCCTAGCCCCAGTCCGGGCATAAAGTGTATGTTTCTGAACATCTGAATCACATTGACATTGCCATGAGGGTCATATTCTAGACAAACCCTTTTTTTGAAACCGTCCCCTGCCGGGAGTAGGAATGGCTCGACTCGGAATCCTGACAGGATCATATCATTTGACCCGTGCTGTATCTCGAGAATGGGACTGCTGGTGCTTGCACCCTCGACATTTTCATCGTCGCCCAAAATGGTGATGACTCGCCCGTCGGCGAAGAACTTCAATTTCTGATGGAGTGAGGAAGATACACCCTTGATATTGTGGAGCCAGGGGCATCCGAGCAACAGGTTGAAATAAGCTGGGATGTCTATGACTTGGAATTTAACGACAGGGTTTATAGGGCCAACCCCTATTGCAAGTTTTATGGATCCCATCACCTCACGACGGGTATTATCATAGGCACGCACATTGACAGAGGTTGGAGCGAGGTCGCTTTCTTTCAGGCCTAAACACTTGAAGGTTCTCAATGGGCAAACATTCAAGGCGGATCTGTTATCGACAGGAGAGAGTGGCACGACCTTTCCCATAACTTCGACGGAGATATTGAGTGCATGATTGTGATTCGACCCAATTCTGGGGATTTCTTCTTCAAAAAATGATAGGATTCGGGTAGAGGTTAAGGATTCGACCAGATTTATCGCCTCCTCTGGTGTGGTAGGGGGAGGAACTATAGGTCCAGTGAGTAATTTGATTAAAGCATTTCTGTGTAGCTGGGAAGACATGAAAAGCCCCCATAGAGTGATGTTAGCTTGAGTTTTCTTCAGTTGATCACGGATCTTGCTCTCCTCAATGGTCATCTCTGGCATAGGAAGGTTTTCAACACCCTTCCCCTTGTCATTTGCTGGTAGTGAGCTTGGAACTTGGTAATGTCTCCCAGATCTGGTCATGTGATTTACTGAAGAAGGAAAAAACATAAATCCCATTTCCTCGTCAATCTCAGGTTGCTCTGCCACCCTGTCTATTTTTCCGAGGAGTTTTTCCAATGAGATCATCCCACATATGTCGACTACTGGGCCAGCTCTTCCTGAAGCTTGTTCTTCGCTCGAATCTTTGAATCCTTCCCCCCATCCGGTGGAAATAATTTTATCTTTCCCTGTAAAGTCGATGCATTCCACAAATTCAACGGCTTCTTCATACAAGTTCTCCCATGCCGTGGGGATATGTGTGATTGAAGGGACCAAACGCCCTTGTAGCTTCAAAGTGTCAAGTAACCCGGTGATACTGCAAATGCCGTTGGTTTGCCTGAATAGTTCTGCCATAGTCTGGATAACATCATCTAAGCTGACTTCATTGGTTGGTACCACCCATCTGTCTGAATCTCGGGCCCATTTTCGTGCTTCCAAAAATAGTGTACTGAATCTCTGGCAATCGATGACCATCTGTGAGGGCAATTTCTGCCCGAATTCTAGGAGTTGGTTTAACACCTCTGACAATTCCATACCTCCATTTTCAGAACGGGTACGGACTGCGATGCATGCTCTGGTAAGGAGTGACAGTGCCTGATCAACGGGGCTAGTAGGGTGTGGGAGGAAATATGGGAAAATTTGAAGAGGTTTAGGAGGGTATAGGGGTGTGATTTGGGTTGATGGATCGAAATTTGGGTTTTCTTCCAAGAAGATGGCATTGGTGTGATTTAGGAGTGGGTTGTGAGTAGTGTTTGGCTTAGGATTGGCTGGTGGGGCGATGGTACCCCGGTCAATGAGATCTTGGATTACGTTTCGAAGGTGAAAGCACTGGTCGGTGGTATGGCCAGCAGTTTAGTGGAAGGCACAATGAGAGTCGGTCTTGAAGTTTCTTGGGAGTGGATTTGGCAATGGACGTGGATCCAAGGGTTTGATGAGGTTTCGGCTTAACAGGGCTTGGTAAACTTTGGAGAGGGGAGCATGGAGCTCACTGTATTCCCTTCGTACGGGAGCAGGGCGGCCTTCTGGTGCCCATGATGTGGTTGGTTGAGAGATGTTGTTGATGGTTGAGACTGCGACACTGACAGGCTTGTCATATTTTCTGGGGGTGAACTGTCAGGATACCTTCTTCGGTTCAACTTCTGTTTTAACGAGGCTTTCCTCGATTTCCACTCCAATCTCTCTGAGAGCTCTGAAGTGGTGATAGTATTGTCCTCTCATGGTTGCTCGGATATGGGGCAAGAAATTCTTCTTCACTATGTTGACTTGTTCTTCCTCAGATGGCCGATTAGTCATGGTAGCTGCTCGCTCCCTCCACCAAGTTATGAAGTTACTGACTGATTCCCCAAGATTCTGTTTGAGCAGCTCTAAATCACGATGGGTGACCTCAAGCTCTTCGTTGTATTTGTACTGCGACATGAATTCTTGGGCTACATCCTCCCAGCTACGGATTCTGGATTCCTCATGGGATAAAAACCATCAGAGGGCACCATCCTTCAAAGTTTGCTGAAAAAAATGGGCCATCACTTCTTCAGAAGCCCCTAGTAGAGTCATGGAACGATGATAACTGCGAAGATGAACAATTGGAGGACCACTCCCCCCGAACTTCTTGATATTTGGCATCTTGAACTTCTTAGGTAACCTTGCTTTAGGATAAGGAGACATGTGGGTGTAGTCCATGTAATTCCCAAAGATCATGACTTGGTCAAACTTCTTGGTGAGCATCTTGAGATCCTCTTTGACTTTATTCAACTCCTCCTCCTTTGGATCAGCGACCACAGGCAGGTTAGCCATAGGCTGGGCAATGTTGGGCATTGGAAGCTGGGCAGGCGGCGGCCCATTAGCAGGAGGGGCACGTGGAGCGTGTTGATATTCTTCCAGGACCCAGATAGGCTCGGGCGAACCCATAGCACGAGGGAATAGGGTCTCGGGCTCTTGAGGAATAGGAACTTGGTTTCGTTGTATTTCTCGGACCTTAGCTTGGAGGTTGTCAATCTTGGCCACGAGCTGAGCTTGGACTATCGGCAGATTTAGTTGTATGACTGGTGCTTGATCTGCATTCTCCATAGAAGATGGATGGATTCCGGATTCGGAAGAAGTAGTAGAGGAACGAATGAAACTCCGGGGTGTTTTGACTGAAGATCGAAGCCAAGGGCTTGCAATCGACCTGAGAAGGTGTAGGATAAGATTTATTTTTGAGAAAAAGGGAAGAAACTATTTTTGGATTTTTGATAAAGAAGGGATAAATGTTTTTGGATTTTTAATAAAGAAGGGAGAAAAGTTTTTGGAGACGGAACTCAACATGATT
Source organism: Sambucus nigra (assembly GCA_949130495.1). Lineage (NCBI taxonomy): Eukaryota > Viridiplantae > Streptophyta > Magnoliopsida > Dipsacales > Adoxaceae > Sambucus > Sambucus nigra. Next base: position 273,157,508 of record OX422207.1, on the reverse strand, counting down.
ATTATGATTATTATGTTCTCACTTGTATTTAATTCTCCTAAATGCAATGCCGGACGGGACCCGAGCCTAGAAAAGTGGGGGTCTTAATATATGCAAAGCTACGGTTTGGACTTGTAACCAGGCTCGTGGACAGGGTCCTGTTTTAAAAAATGCGCGAAAATTGGGTGGCAGATCGACCCGAAATTTTGACAGAGTTTCGGGTTGAAACCGACAATCTAAAGTGCGTGTCCTAAGTCTGACACCTATATGCGGGTATGCAGTTGGTTGGGTGAATCGGCATGGGTTCCCCCCTTTGGCGTGACTTCCACGATATACGTCTTGCTCTTGCGGGCAATCGTTACTTGTGGACAAGCCATTTGATATACCTGAGTGTACGTGAATTGCCTCACCATATACCTCGTGGGGACGGTACGTGTGAGAGCGAATTCGATATACTCGGTATATGTGAACGAATTACTTGTAATATACCTCCCGTCATGACTTCGGTCAAGCGGTATGATGCGGGGGAACCGTTCGATATACGTCGAAGGTACTTGGCCAATGGAAGGTGAGAGTCATATCGCTTAGGCTAACTGCGACCTGTCGGACCAGCGCCCATCACGAAGTGACCCTCCAGTTACTGGGTAAAATTTGGTCAAATATCAATGCTCTTTGGTGATATCGTGTGAATCATGCATGATTCTCTTATTACTATCTTATGATGAGAATGCTTTTCTTTATTATGCCAAACAGGGAACGAAGTACAAGTACCCCAAAAGGTACGCCAAGTATGGATGGGTGATGCGTGGAACATGGGGATATACATGTGATCCTAGGTGCACATGGTGAAAAGTGTACGTGGAGAATTTTCTACAAGTGTGTGAACATAAGCGTAAGCATGGGATACATGTGAGAAAGGGGAATGGACAGATATGGGGGGAACCATAAACAAATATAGCATCCATGTAAATAGAGTCAAGCCCACAAGCAAAAAACACAATTGTCCCCAGCGGAGTAGCCACTGTGGCCATCCCCGATCCTGATCCCCGCGGGCGGGCGCGTGGAGGAAAGGATCCTTCGGGTCCCGTGCGTCCCTCTCGGGAGCGCTTTGGCCGGCGTCATTTATGGTGTGAAAAATGTAGAGAGATTCAGAGTCGCCAGTCTATTTTACTCAAAACAGACAAAAGAAAAAGGGGAAGCCGCCCCGAAGAGTGGCATCCAAACACATACTGGTGCATACGAAACTAAGATGATTTGAGAAGGGTTCGGAGGCTTAGTTACGAAGTGGGAAGGTGTTAGGCACCCATTGCGCCCTTTCGGTCTCTCATGAATATTTGCTGTTTTCCTTTATGTTTCCCCCCGTGATATGTGTGCATGTGTATATATATAGAATGGAGGTAGGAATCCTCGACTTGTATCATGGAAAAGATAAAGCGAGTCATCCGTAGGAAGATATAAGAGTAATATTAGAAAAATGAGATTTACGCGATTACCCCTACATTGATCGTTATAAGGGAACGACAACGCATATGGAGTAAAACGCCACTAAGAGCAAGTATATAGCATATAAGGAAAATGGATTAAAGAGAAGATAGAAGATCAGGTAAAAAGTGAGAAAAAGGACTCGAGTCTCGAGTTTTACCCCGAGACGCCAACGTAGCCTATAGAGGCATCAAAGTCCACGTAGTTCGCATACAAAACGAGGGGTGGGGTTTATCCCATAAATCCAAATGAGGAATCTCTTATTTGTGAGTATGTGTATGTGTGTGTAGAAAAAAAAGTGTCTTAGTTGTGAGAAGGGTGTGGAAAAAGTGTGAGAATCCCTACTTGGAATTTATGAGCAAACCCTATTTTTCTTGTTTTTTGGGTTTTTATTTATATAAAAATAAGAGATGTGCGATAATACTAAATAAAAAGTATATTAGGATGTGTGGGGTGAGATAATAAAAAGTGTTAAGTAATCAAGCAAGTTATTGAGAACTCAAGAGAATTTGAAGAGAAAGGTGAGAAAGTTGGACCTTCTTGAAGATCTTGAGCTTGATCTTGAATGTTGGAGAGTAGCCCTTGAACTTGGATGATGATGGAGTGTGTCTAATTCACCAAGTTTGATGAAAATGATGATGAAAAGTGGAAGTAAAAAGGGGATTTGGATGTTGAAATCACGCTGCCTTCAAGAGAGGTTTCTGGGATTCGTTGAGAGAGATTTTTATCAGATCTGGGCTCCCCCCACAAATGAGGTGAAGGCTTCCTTTTATCGCCCCAGGGGACTGCCGATCGGTGTAGAACCCTTTCCTACCTATCGACAGGCAGGTGCCGATAGGCAGGTTCTGGAACCTGCCGTTTGGCAGTGTGTTTCAGGCTTTTTCGGAAAATCGGCCGCCGAGGGCAAACTGTTTGTCAGAATCGCACATGGGGCATATCGTTGGAAAGGTAATTCAGAGACCTTTGAAAGTACTTTGTACCGTTCCCGGGTTCGGGAGTTGACTTTGGATCAAATATGGCTCGGAAGCGTTTGTCGGTCCATTAGACGGGGAATCATTCGGACGCAAACGGATCGTTCGTTCGCATGATAAATCCGAATCGCGCACGGGGCATACCGTTGGAAAGGTTAGGAGATGTACTTCGACTTTCCAAAGAGTTTGACCCGGTTTGGAGAGTTGACTTTGGTCAACCGAGCCCGGGAAGCGATCGGTGGCCTCCCGGAGTCAAACGGATCGTTCGTCCGCATGGAAAGTCGGAATCGTGCATGGGGTAGACCGTTGGAAAGGGTATTCAGGGCCCTTTGAAGATTCATTCAGACCCGGTCGAGCTGAAGAGTTGACATAGGTCTAACAGAGCTCGGGAGCGCCCGGTGGCCTCTAGGTCAGGTTTCGGACGCAAACGGACCGTTCGTCCGCATCGTAAGTCAGAATCGCGCACGGGGCGGACCATTGGAAATGGTATTCAGGGCCCTTCGAAGATTCATTCAGTCTCGATCGAGACAAAGAGTTTGACTTTTGGGTCAAACTGAGCCGGGGAGTGCCCAATGGCTTTCTGGTCAGTGCTCGGGACATGACCTGGGTTTGCGGTGATGAGTGGAGGTACTAGGGACCTAAGGTGAGTTAGGGGGGGGGGGTAACAGAATGAGTTGTCTACACCCTTTTCTTTACAAACAGAACTGGGGCACCCCAAGGCGAGGTACTCCTACGGATGAAACCCTGTCCCAATAACTGTTCTATCTGATCCCGTAACTCCCTCATCTCTGCCGGAGCCATACGGTAAGGCACACGTGCTATCGGACAAGTTCTTGGTGTTAAGTCTATCACAAACTCGATCTCCCTACTCGGAGGCAACCCCGGTGTATCCTGAAATACATCAGCAAACTTGCAGACGACCGGAATTAAATCGAGTGGAAACACTACTGCAGAGGTCTCATCCTCTATATAAAATAAGTGGGTGGACGACCCTCCCTCCGAGCGAGGCATCACCACTAAGAAAATCTCCTGGCCCGGAATGGCGAACACAATACTCCTACTGAAGCAATCAATCATGACCCTATACTCGACTAACCAATCCATACCAATAATGGCATCGTACTTGGACATATCTAACACTATCATATCAGCCGGTAAAATCAAACTGCCAATCTCTATGCCTACTCCCCGACATATGAAGAAAATCATCGACCCATTACCTAGCGGTGAGTCTACACAAGTCACTGTACTCTCTGTTGTGCTTAACAACCCAGTGGCCCGTGAAAATTTAGTGGCTATAAAAGAGGGTGATGCCCCGTGTCAAATAAGATGCGACCCAAAGTACCATGGATAGAAAATTTACCCTCCACTGCGGGTGGTGCCTGTGAAACTGCGGCCTGGTGGACGTTATAGACACGTCCATACTGCAACTACCCCTGCTGCATCGGAACTGCGAGCAAAGCTGGAACTGGAGCTGGCGTTGGTAGGGCGACGGGAAAAATAGGTCTCTGGGGCTCCTGATGAGCACCCTGCTGTCGAGGAACTCTGTCCCTATCGGGGCACTCCTGTTTCTTATGGCCAGTTTTGCCATAAGTATAACATTTCTCGATGAAAATTCCTCCTCTCTGCCCCTGGTAACCTCGACCCGGTTGGCCGTTACCACATCTACCTTGGCCCTGCTGACCCTGCTGTCCTCCCTGCTGTTGGCCCTACTGTTGGCCCTGTCTCTAGCCCCCATGACCATGCCTGAAACCTACGGAACGAAACCTCTTAGCATACTCCCCCTGCTGGGAACCCTGCCTCTGACTCTGCTCAATTGGTACCCCACTGGCATTACTTCCCCCTGTCTTTCCCAACTGGCTGGGCTCTCCCCCTCGCTTGCTTCCCTTAGCAAGGAAGCGATTGTCCTGACAGTGCAATAAGGTTGCATTCAAAACGTCGGTATATGAGTGTAGGGAAAGGTTACCCAATATATGCTGTCGTATCCTCCAAGTCAAACCATCCATGAACATCTGAATGCGCTTTTACTCAGTAGGCACCTCCTCCGGTACCATGTTTGTCAATCGTGTGAATTCCTCCTCATATTCCGCAACTGTCCTCCCTTCCTGGGTGAGGTCTAAAAGTTTCAGCCTCATCTTAGTCTTGACGGCGAAAGGAAAGTACTTGCGGTCGAACCGCACCCAGAAATCAGTGATAGTCATCAAATCTCTCTCCTCGGTAGTAGTAGTGGACTCCCACCACTGTAAGGCTGCCCCTCTCAGCTTAAAGGTAGCCAACACCTGCCTCTGAACCTCTGTGCACTCATACATACGAAGGTGTCGCTGTATGTCCTTCTTCCACTGGCTAGCGATAACCACATCTGAACTGCCCATGAACTCTGGGGGACAAGCCCTCTGAAAGGACTCTCTAACTCTTTCCCATGTAGTGGGAAATGGATGCACTGGAACTGGTGCCACTGCCTGAACTTGAGGTGGGGCCTGCTGCACCACTGCTAAGGCTGCATTCACCGCTTATGCAACTATTACGACAACCTCTGTTGCATTCATTGTCCCCTGAGCCTGTACGGTCGGATGCTCTGGTTGGGCCTGTCGGTCTTTTGGTGCACGTCGAGGAGGCATCTGAGACGAGAAAGAATATTATTAGTCCACAGTTGTTACTAAATCTCGAATAGCTGAAGACGTAATCGTAAAAATACAAGATTATAACAGTCCTAAAAATAGGGCTCTATATCAAAGGACGCAAAGCTGAAAACATAGTAAGCCGTACAGATCCTAAAGGACACTAGAACCTGATGCTCTGATACCACCTATGACACCCCACCCAATTAAATATCGGGTGATCAGTCCTTTATGAAATTTAAAACAGAATGTTCGGTTAGTTCATTCTTAGCATCACTGTCGAAAACATAATAACTTATTTAATCACCTAATATAATTAAGCTAAGTGTCAAAATATTTTTCTCATTAAACAAAACCATTTAATTACCAAACCAAGAAATTTAATATAAACCATCCACGCATAATTATTTACTATAAATATTGAATCAGAATCACATGCTGAAATAAATATGACTGGATAAAACGTTCCAGTTCAAAACTCTAAAGCAAAACAATAGTAACCATCAATCCCAATGAAAATGAACGAGAAGTAAAGTGAACATAATCTCTGAAAGTTGTCCAAGGAAATGGGCGACATATGCCCTAAATATAATCTCTATAAAGAATAGAAATGAAAAATCGAGGCGTCTAATACAAAGACCTACAGCTTCCACGACAGCTGCAGCACGCCAAGCAATCCGAGTCTCTAAGCCTGATGTCCCTGCAGCTGAGCACCTGATATAATACATACATATAGCAAGACAGAGAGAAAATGTAAGAAACGGGTCAGAGCCCGATGTGTAAAAATATTTGTTTAAGCAAGTATTTAAAATTTGCAGTTAAGCAAGTATCAAGTGCATGTTAGTTCGAACTCTCACATGAGATTCTCACCTCTCTTCTATTGTGAACGCCTAACACGTATCTAATTTTCTCCTTAGCTATACCACCCCATATAACTAGTCTGAATTCATCCTAATAGCATTTATCCTCACTATTAGTAGACCCGTATCGCCCATACAATACATTATCAAAATTAGCCTATGTCGAATAACTAATTTATACATTTTCCATTTTCATAATAAATCAATTATACTTTAAGGATTTTCTTAGCAAATTTACATGCCCATATGTAATACCCTGTATTTCTACGTATTTATGATTTAATTAATTCGAAAAATTAATTGGATAAATACGTTTTAGTTAAATTACACGTGTGACGTAATTTAATGTGGTTAAATAATAAAAGTGATTATTAAATATTAATCAAGAGATAGAGACTGATTAATATTTAGTTATGAGATTTACTATATGCGTGAATAGTAAATAATGGTGGATTTTTGATATACGACATATCGAGTGATATGTGCGTATTTTATTCTATCTCATCGGGAGTCGCGTGTAGACCATTTTGAGGTGAGAAATGAGAAATATATTTTAAGTGACTAGGAATATAATTTAGAGGTCACGAATGATTTTGGGATGGGTCGAAATAGTCGGAATAGTGTACCCGGGGGTATAGTTTGGGTCCCGGGTCAATTTTAGACCAAACCGGCACCTTTTGAGGGTAATTTGGTCATTTTAAAAATAAGGGTTAAAAGACCTACGAAAATTAGCACCCTATATCTGTAATTAGAATTGGGGGTTAGGTTTAATAACTCACAAAACTTATAGAGGCCATTAAAGAGAAGGGGGAAACCAATTCCAAAGCTTAAGAAGAGATTCTTGAAGAATTGGACTTGAATCTTGCACCCAAATCATCCAAGGAAGAAGGATGGAGGGAGAAGAAAATCAATCCACCATCAACAACATAAAATCAGACCCTACAAACTATGAGGCAAGTGTTTATTGCAAATCAAATTCAAGTTATAATACCCATGTGTAGGGAGTTTTAAGATTTGGTGGATTTTATTGAAAAACCTTGAATTAAATGTATGAATTGATCATATGTTTGGATAGGATTGCATGTAGAATGAATCCCTAGGTAAAGATGAAATGAAATTTGAATATATTTGATGATTAACATAGGATCTTTATGAGTTCTCGGTTGAAGAACATGAATCTTGAATGACTTAGGGTTTAATTGATGAACACAAGATGTCAATCTGCCAGAATTTTTTTCATAACTTTAAACATATGTCATTTGAATTGTACTTTGAATTAGAGTGTCAAACATACATGTCTGGAAAGTTTTATATCTTAGCTATCCAATGAACTTAGAATCAGGTCAATCGGAGTTCTGTAGAGGGAGTAATCGACATGTTACTATAGGGTGTTTGATCTGCCAGCATACTAATCTGCCAGAATTTTGACATGACTTTAAACGTGTATGATTTGAGTTTTACTTAGAATTAGAGTGTAAATCATAGATTTATGGAAAGGTATATCTCTTAGCTTTCCAATGAACTTGGAATCAGGTCAATCGGAGTTCTGTAAGGGGAAAAATTGAAATTTTACTAGAGGGTGTTTAATCTGCCAGAAAATTTATGATTCGTTTCGACTGCGAGAAGATGTAAGATCTTTCTTTTTAAGACTCAAATGCCTAAAATTTTATCGGGGAAGTGTTTGGTACCTTGATTAAATATATTTCTGGAATAATGATATGGAAGTAGGTCTATGATTGAGCGTTGGACTTTAATTTTGTGCGAGAATTAAAGTGGAGATTCATATGCTTAATTGTGACGTATTCTAATTTGAGATGATAAGAATATAATTATGGAAAAGCGTGAGTGAGCTTAAATTTGTTGAGTCAGTAAGTTAACAAGGGTAACTTTTGAATTGGTATAACAAGGGGTAACTAGGACCCTTAGAGGTGTGTGAATACTCGAATTAATACGAAAGTGAAATAAATTTGTAAAGCAAACAAGTATGGTAAATATTAGAGAGAAATATATTACGTACAAGTATGAATAATTTGGTTGTGTGAATACCTATTATATTGATTATTAGGTTGGGTGAATACCTAAAGTATGCTTACTCCTGTATTGGGGTCGATGATTATCCGGACCAAATCGAAGATGAATAATATTAGGGTCGATGATAATGCCGGACCAATATACATACGTATGATCTTTACATTGGGGTCGAGGGATTTCCGAACCAATGTAAATGGTAGGATTATTGGGATCGATGATTTGTCGGACCAATAAATCCTTTTAGTATATATTGTGTGTGAAATATATACCTTATGAATTTATACTTATGTACGATAGTAGACTTGTAGATGATATATATATAGATGTACATCTAAATGGTAAATTAAGTAGAGAGAAACTTAATCACGAAATTTAAAATAGACTCGGAATAGACTATAGTAAATTAAGTAGTGAAACTTAATTATGGAGGTTAAACGATGATAGGATAATTGGGGTCGATGATTATTCGGACCAATGATCCTTATAGTATGTATTGTGAGTGAAATATATACCGTATAAATAATCGGCTTGTGTGGGATAGTAGATAGTGAGATGATGTGTAGACATATCTAAAAGTAAGTTGAGTAGAGAAACTTAATTTTAAAGATTTAATATTAGATAGTGGATATCTAAAGGACAAAATTAAGTGGTGAGACTTAATCATAGTTATGGAAAGATAGCATGTGAAGAATGTTACTATTGTGTTAATTAAAAAATGAGGGATGTTAATAAATTTATGTACTGTATGGACCGCACGGGAACTTAGACGTGTAGCTAAGTTCAGTTGAGTACTCTAGTCTAATTAGCTTGGGTAGTATAGCTAGGTGGGATAAGTATAGAACGTTAAGCATGCACTATAGATGAGCGATGAGGAGAACTCAAGAGAGAGTGTACGCGAACATGTGTAATCAATATATGAATTTTATTGTGATAAATGATTACTAAATATTTTCAAAATGTTTTAAGTACTAACTCTTGCTATAAAATATTTTCAAAACCTTTTAGGTGTCCAACCACAGGGATGCCATACTTGAGGATTTCATTCCACGGACTCGGAGCTGTAGCACTGTGGATGCTGACAGGATCTTGATTAGACGATTCTACCTTTCTGATCTAGTGTAGGATCTTATTTTGTATTCCTTGTATGAACATGTTGTCCGTTGACGGTTTATAGTTATTGAGTTCTTTTGAGTATTGTGGATTGTGGTTTTGAACTTTTAGTCGATGGTTTATCGACAAGTCTTTCATTCATATATATTATGTTGGCTTGAACTCTAATATACTGTGAATGTTTTATTTAGATTTTCGCATAGTACATTTTATTGTGTTAACGAAAGGTAAAATTTGGCACCGGTCTAATTTCACTTAGGTGGTTAGTAATTAAAAAGTTTTCGACAATGATGCTAAGAATGAACCATTTGAGAAACCTGTTTTAATTTAATAAAGGCCAGATCACCCGATGTTTAATTAGGCGGGGTGTCACATTTGTGTGGATGGGGTGGAACCAAGGTTCTAAAGAATGCGGGGCGTGATCGAGGCGTGGAGGCCAAGCCTTAAGCCTTGAACCCTAGGCGGGCCTTAGGCGTAAAAATGCGTGAAAAGGCCTTCTTAATATATTTTAATATTTTTTAACCATAACAAGGCTATTAAAATACTAAAATTGTGCATATCATAAAAATATGTCTGAATATATGCAAATTAAATTACTATTTGATTATTTTGGATGAGATAATGGTCCGATTTATAAAAAAAATCTTTAAAAGGCGATATCGTTTCACTAAAGCATTGTTGCTTTTAGAAAAAAATGTGCCTTAAGGGTTTTATCAAGAATAAGGCGTAAAAAGCGTAAGGCGGGGCGTTTCTCCCAAGCCTCAAGTCTAGGCGGGTTTTTTAGAATAGTGGGTGGAACTAGGTGCCGGTGTTGATTCAGTTTGTGTCCCAGAAACAGTATTTTCCCCTTGAATTGATTCTCCCATTTTTTGAAATAAATATAAATTGATAACTATTTTTATTAAAGTATCGGAGAAAACAGAAAAAAAAAATTCAGAACAATATATAAAATAAATTCAATTAATCCTTGATTGGAAATCAAATTAACAGAGATGTAAACATGAAAGTGTTTAAACTTTGAAAAAAACAATCTGTGCAAGAAAAATTATACACACAAAAACAATCGACTCCACTATCACTTTCGATGTTAACATGATCTGTGCAAGACACAGGAACCAAACACAACCCTCGAATCCTCTTAACCCATATTAAAATTCATAAAGTTGAGAATTAGAGCTCAAAGTAACTCGATTCAGTAACTCTTAACCCATATTAAAATTCATAAAGTTGAGAATATTGTCGTTATGTTCCACTTTAAAATTCATATCAAATGCAAAGGTTGGATTGAACATCATTGTTTACCTCACATCAGGTAACAAAAGAAAGAAGTAGTAGTCGCCGATGCCGCTGCTCGATCGCGGCTGCCACATCTAAATCGTGACCGGGTCGCCGCTGGATCGCGGAGGGAGAGAGAGGGAGGACGACTGGATCATGGAGGGAGAGAGAGGGAGTACGGATGGATCGCGGAGTAGCCTATTCCAAATAGGCAGAGAGGTTGAGAGATGATAGAGAGAGAGAGAGAGAGAGGGAGGGCGGCGGGATGTGTTGAAAGTGAGTTAGGGTAGGGTTAGCTTTTTCTTAAATTATATATATATATATGGGGATTGTGTTATTAATATAGTATAATAAGGATATAATAGAAAATTTTCTAAACGGGGCGGGGCGAGCATATTCTGATAAAACCCTAACCCGCCCCATTTAATAAACGTTTTTTAAAACCCAAACTCGTCCCTATTATTTTAAACGGGTTTTTAACCCGCCCCATTAGGGTCGGGTCAGGTTAAATTGCCATCCCTATGGACTAGTAAGCGATTTTAGGTCGCTGGCTTGCTGGTGAACCACAAGCGAGTGCTTTTGGCACTTTTCACATTTGTGAACATATATGCCATCGAATTTTTGCATGTGAGGACACCAATATCCTTCTTTGATTGCTCGAAAAGCTAGCGATCTTCCACCTGCGTGACTCCCGTATATACCTTCATAAAGTGCACTAAGTATTGGCTCGGTATCTTGCGGGTGAACGCCGTGGAGGTAGGGGACTATGAATGACTTCTTATACAGTTTCTCCTCAAGGCTAAGGTAGAAACGAGCAACCTTGACTTTGATTCAGTGGGCCGACCTCTTGTCGTATGGAAGTACATCGCTCCGTAGATAATTGATGATGGGATCCATCCAACTTGGGGATTTATCTGTGAGGAGGACTTGCTCGGCTACAACTGTATGATCGATACTAGGCTATGAGAGGAAATCAATCTAGATTGTCCTTTTCAGGTCAGAGTCGATTATCGAGCTTATTACTGCTAAGGCATCGGCGTGATTGTTCTATCCTCGCGGGAATTATTGAATTTACACCTGCTCAAAGTCTCCCATAAGTCCTCTTACTACATTGAGGTATGCTGCCATTCGATAGTATTTATCATGGAAGTCTCCACTTACCTGCTTGGAGACCAGTTTGGAGTTACTGAATACAATGAGGCATTTCCCCCCAGTAGTTTAGATTTTCACAAACCGATGATTAGAGCTTCATACTCAGCTTTGTTATTGGAGGCTTCAAATCCCAGCCTAATTCCCAGCTCAATTATGGTGTCTTCGGGGGTAATGAGAACAATCCCTACTCTCGCATCCTGAAAATTTGAGGCTCCATTAACATAAAGTGTCCAGTCTTTGGACGTTGCTTCATATATGAACAATTGCTCTTCATTCAGCTGATCTTCTGGGTGATCTCCTGTGAGCACAATAATAAAACTTATTAGGATCTGTCCCTTGATCATTGTTCTGGGCTGAAAGTGGATGTTAAATCTCCCGAGCTCGATCGACCACTTTAAAAGATGCCCAAAGAGGTCAGTCCTTTGTAGAACGACCTTGAGTGGATAAGAGGTGATTACTGTTATGGAATGGGCTTCGAAGTAGTGCTTCAACTTCCTTGAAGTGATCACTAAGGCATAGACAAGCTTTTTCAGAGGCAAGTATCGTTGTTCAGCATCTAGTAGAATTTTGTTGGCATAGTAAACCGGATGTTATTCTCCCTCATTTTTCACAAACTAAGGCATAGCTCATAGTATGGTCTGATACTTCTAGATAGAGGTAAAATTGTTCTCCATCATTTAGAATTACCACCAGTGGGGGCATACTAAGGTAAGACTTTATCTCTTCCAAAGCTTACGAGCAGTCTTTATTCTATACTAGGCCTTTGCCTTTCTTTAGGAGGTGGACTAATGGTTGGCAGCATTCCGAAGACTAGAAGATGAAGTGATTGAGTGCAGTAAGCATTCCAGTAAGCTTCTAAACATCTCTTAATGTCTGAGGAGGCCGGGCCTTGGTGATAACATTAATTTGATATGGGTTGGCCTAAATTCCCCTTTTACTCACTAGGTAACCTAAGAATTTTCCTGAATGGATCCCGAATGAACACTTACTTGCATTAAGCTTCATTCAGTACTTTTAGAGGATTTCGAAGGTTGTTGCTAGGTCTGAGAGGTGATCGACCTTATTCTTACTTTTGACGAGCATGTCGTCGATGTATACCTCCATCGTATTTCCCATCTGTTTGCTAAACATCTTGGTTACTAATCTTTGGTAAGTTACCCCTGCATTTTTAGGCCAAAAGGCATGACCTTATAGCAGTATAAACCAACTGAGGTTATAAAGGAGGTTTTATCTTGGTCAGGCCCATGTAGGGGGATCTGATGATATCCTGAGTAAGCGTAAAGGAAACTCATCCTTTCGTGTTTCATTGTAGCATCGAACAACTGATCTATCTTCGGGAGAGGGAAGCTATCTTTAGGACATGCTCGATTCAGGTTAGTTAAATCGATGCACACCCTCCAATTACCATTGCTCTTGGGAACCACCACTGGGTTGGATAACTATACTGGGAACTAAACTTCCTTGATGGATCCTATATCCAGTAGCTTCCCTAACTCTTTCTCTACTGCCTTGGCCTTTTCAAGAGATGTTTGGTGAGCCTTTTGAGTGACGGGCATAAAGTAGGATCGATGTGTAAGCGGTCACATGCCAAGCTGGGGTCAATCCTAGGAAACTCATAAGGATCCCATGCTAAAACATCAATGTTGCTTTTAAGGAATGCAACCAATTCCCTTTTCTCTTATTCGATAAGAGCATATCCAATAAAAAAACTTCCTTTATCTCAAGTTGTTATCGGCTACAACTGCTTTCAGGCTTTCAACGACCCTGTTTGTGGGGTGGACCCTGGTCTTTTCCACCCCTGGTCGACCATACCGTAGTTGCTATTTGGAGAGAAGAACCCCTTTTGAGATTTCTCCTGGGCATTTTTAGGATCCTCCTTTATCTCTTTCTTTGGGCGAATGGTTGCGATAAATCACTTCCAGGCTGTAGCCTGGTCTCCGCGAAGTTTGACCACTTCACGATCTATGGTGCATTACAGCTTTTGATGATAATTGGATGGAACGACCTTCATGGCATGGAGCCAACCTCTGCCCAAAATGTCCACAACTAAGAACTCGATTAACTTCGAGATGTTCCCTGCCCTGACTGGCAAGGTGATATTTCCCAATGGCATGGTAATCCTTCCTGCGAAGCCAAATAATGGAACAATGGCTTTTTTGAGGTCAGCGACATTCAGTTTCAGCCTATGAAACAGGTCCAGATACATCACTTCGAACTCCCCTGGTCTACCAATAGCTTGTCGACATCCCAGTTAGCAATCTTGAGTGTGATTACAAATATGTAATGGTGTGGGGTCCTTACCTAAACCAAGTCCTCTTCGTTGAACATGATGTGTGCTTTATATAATTAACATCTTTTGGTCGTCTATGCTTTCCAGCCTGAGTCTTGGCTGGATCGATTTGAAAAGCTTCGATCATGGTAGCCACCTTTTTGAGTTCCATTCTAACGGCGTTGCCCTGAATCTATCTGTGGTCTGATGCCCCCATGAATTACTGTAAATGCGTGTCGTGTATCATCACCAAGGACACTGTCTGGCTTCTGGTTGCCATTGGCTATGACCTTCTCTTACTTCTTATCAACGTACTTGCTAAGGTGACCTTTTCTGTCTTCTTATCAGAGCTTTGTAATTTTTGGTTCGATGACCACCCTCCTTGTGGAATGCGCACCTCAGTGCGTTGTTCCTCTTGGTTGGATCGCCACCCATCTTCTTAAGCCATCTGATGAAGGGATCATCCTCGATGTTACTGAGCATCTTATAAATGGGTTCCTTGAAGATTGTGTTAATAACCTGGTATGCTTTGTAGGGGTCATTCTTACTTCCACATTTAGAGCCATTCTTTCCCCCATTCTTACTTCCCTTTTTTTGGGTGTCATTCTTCTCCGTCCCTTTATTCACCTTTGCTCGACCATTGTCTCCCCCATTAGGATGGACCAAGTATTTTACCTTGGCATACTTCTCGATACGGGCCATAAGATCATCGATGTTTATGGCTTCCTTCTTGATGAGAAACTGGTGCAATAAAGAGGTGGTCGACAAGATGATTTTAAAGGATGCTATGGTAACTTGCTCCGAGCAGTCCTCGATCTCATTAAAGATCTCCCAGTATCTTTTGGCATAATCTCTGAGGTTCTTCTGAGGCTTTTTCTTTATAGTGAGTAGTGCATCCATCCGCTTGTAATGGGAGCTGCTCATTATGAATCATGCCATGAAAGCCTCTCCTACTGCTATAAAATTCTTAATCGACCTGTGGGGAAGCCTCTCAAACCACATATGTGCTATATCGTGTATGTTATAAGGGAATATCCTACACATTAGTGCGTCGATGTGGTTCTATAAGGTCATTACCTACCAATACTGCCTGACATGGTCTATGGGATCGATTTTTCCATCGTAAACCTAGAACCTAGGGAAAATAAATTTCTTAGGGGCTCATCATGTTAAACTTCCCTTAAAAAGGGGGTTGTTATATGATAGTTTAGATCTCTTCTGGTAAGATCTCTGGTCGATCTGGCTTCTCGGTGCGCCGGATGTTGGTCCATCTCCCTACGGACCAGAATCCTCAAGTCCTTACTTGGTCAATCATCGTTCCTGTAGCGCCTCTCCCGGTGGACACGCTCTAATCATACTTGCTCTGATCTGTTACATTTAGTTCTCTCTTAGTCTCGTTTAGTACTCCTTCCTCGGTTAGGGGAATCTCCCCCTGAGGGCTAAGAGTTCTGTCTCGATGCTGCATTGTGTTTATAGGATATTCCTCTCTATTCTTTCAAGTCACCTCTTAAGGCGAGCATTTTTTTCTTCTAGGTGACGAGTTACCTCTTCCTGTTCTCGAAGTCGGGCTTCATAGGTGTCGACCAACCTAAAAATCTGAGTGGACCTTAGAGGTCCATGGCTCTCTTTTGAAGGTTGTCTTTCTTAGCAAAACCTTGGGTTTTATATGTTGACGAATTTCAGACCTAACCCCGGGAGGGGCTGGCTTTTCTTGAACACCATCGGCTTGTGTAATGTTGTTGATGTGGTGAGATATTGCTGCCTTTTTTGTGTTGAATGCTTTCATAGGAATAAAAGTCGATTCCTACGGATGGCTCCAATTATGAGTGTAGAATGTTTCACAATAAAGGATCTACGAAAATAATCATAAAAGGCATAAAGTAAATGTAATCACACACAACAATGATATATGTAGTTCAACAACTTACCTACATCTACGGAGAGGTTACTTGTTCTTATTAAGTGTCTCTCAACGATTATAATTTTTCATCCCTTTGCCCCGGGTCAGGGTGTACAATTTATAGATGTCTCTGTTACAGAGTTTGCTTTATTTAAGGAACTCCATCATAGTTCGTGGATTGGCCATGAGGTACTGGAATATCTCGACCGAGATTCTTGGCACTTGATTTGACTATATCTGTGAGTGTCCCCCTTTAACTAAACTGCCAGTGTAGAAATTAAGTTATGATTTGGGTTAGGCCAAATAACTCAAGTTATCTTGGTCGGATACTCTCATGAACTTGTAAAAAATGGGCTTCCACATTAGGTTATGGTATTACTAGTAGTTGGTATGGGAGTAAGCAACCCTATAGTTAAAAGCACCTTTGAAGTTAGTGTGTCACTTAAGGTCACGAGTTATCATCATGATTAGACTTCATGCTTTAGAATTACGATGATTTATAATTAATGTAAGGACATATTTTCCATAGTCCATAGTTTACGTTGAGTATGTCGTATCCCTCTATAACTATCAAGGAAATGACATTCACACATTAATGAAGATGAATCCAAATGTCATCTTTAACATATGCATGACATAAGGTATACTTTCGTATATATTTTGTTTTGAGTTACTTAGATTTTTTACTAAGTATTGGGATATTTTTCTAAACTGTTTTAAATCAAAGTGAGGAATTTTTCTAACTTTAAATATTTTCTGAAAGACTTATAGGCAGACTTAAAATTTTTTTATTTTTCGCTCTCGTCGTTCAAACGAAAAAGCATTATCGTTCAAACAACATTCACTTATCATTCAAATGACATGAGATGTCGTTAGATAGGTTGCAAGATGCGTCATTTCTTATGTGCATCAAACAAGAGCCTAGTGGAATTTTTTTATAGGTCCTTTTTAGGGTCGATCAAACGACACATCAATGTCGTTCAAATGACATCAAGAAGTCACTCTAAAGACCTTTCCCGCCTCAAGTTTTTTTTAGCCTATAAATACCTATTACGTGAGACTTTTCATTTAAGACTTTTCCATTACGAAATCTGTAGAACTACTGCAATTAAGTCTTCACTTTATAGGGATAAAACCCTTTTTAGATTCACACAAATTATCCCAATTACTTTTGTGAATCGTCTTTGGAACCCAAACACTTCTTGTCCAAGTTTACTCTTGTAGAGTGATATCTCTATTGCTAACTTGAGGATACTCGAGGGTATTCACTGCTGAAGGAGGAGATACGGTTCTTGTGATTCTCGAGGGAGTCATTACTGGTTATAGACTGCAGTCTATGTATATTCTTGAAAGAGTTCATTATAGATTTCTTTAGTGTGTTGTAAGTTGCGATTTGTAAAAATTATTGAAATTAAAAGTTTTGCCCTGAGGGAATTTTTCCTGAATTTGATTTTTCCTTAATCTGTGATTGTATGCTTTATTTATTAAATCACTTAGGCACATGTTTAGGGTTAATTAAAATCGGTTTGGAGATTGACTCTAATTAAATAAGTTTATTCTATTGAAATTTTGTGAATTTATACTCTCAAATTGGTATCAGAGTTGGTTACTCCAAGTTATCGAGTGATCCTTTTTTCCCAAAATTTATTGTGATATCAACCGGTTTTAAAAATTTTGAATTTTTACAAAAGTCGTAATTTTTTGATGAATAACTTATATAATTGGATGCCCATCTTTAATGGCACAAATTATTCCTATTAGAAAGCCCGCATGAGATCGTGTTTAAAAGATATTGATGAAAGAGTTTGGCTCATATGTGAAGGATGGTGGACTTCTAATGTCACCAATCCTAAACCTTTTTCTGAGTGGACTGAGGACGATTATAAATGAAATATCTATTACTCTCGAGACTTAGTGCTATTTCTGGAACCGTCACCCTTGACGAGTTTCGCAGCATTATAACATGTATCACGTCTAAAGAGGCACGGGATATCCTCTAATTGACACGTTAGGGTATAACGTGTTTAAGGCGTCGATATAGCAAAATTTGACCTCCCAGTTTGATACCATTAAGGTGTTAAAGTTCGAGAGTTTTGATGAGTTTTATGCTAGGTTATTGGACATAGTTAACACGAGTTTAATTTGGATGAGAAAATTGAGGAGTCAAGAGTTGTTAAAAATATTTTGAGGTCATTCCCGAAATTATTTATTCATAATGTCACCGTTTCAAATTCATTGGGGATATTAGATACACTTAGGTTAGAAGAACTCGTAGGAGAATTTGTGAATTCATAAATTGGTATCACATCCCGCACCTTCAATTAAGATCAACTAATATGTTATACACGTGTTACAGTTTAAGCATTTGGAATTTATCTTATATTTCGAGGATTCCATACTTTTAAATTCTCCATTCTTATTACTATTATGTTAAATGGAGATTTCTTACAGTAAGGGTTTTAACTATATTATATTAACTAATATTTTCACTTTATGTTGAGGGGGCCAATGATGTGTTTGGTTATGTTCTGTTCTTCACAAGGATTTCAACTGGGAAGTTATGTAGTATTGTACTCTCCTATTCTAGTTGTGTAGTAATAGAGGTTGTATTTACTTTTTATTTTATTTAGTTTGTTATCAAAGCAACCATAATATATCAGAGTTGTTTTAGTTATTTTATTTCAGTGTCACTTTATACATATGGATATTCAGGTTTTGATTACTATTATATTTATATGGTTAATGTTATTTATTATTTAACTTTCAGAAATTGGGTGTTTAGGACTAATCACCCTAACATATATAATTTATGGGGTGCCATAGTTACCCAAAAGCAATGATAAGGTTGGAAATGATAGGTGGTACTTGTAGAGGTGAAGGTGTGCCTAATAGGTGGGATGACGCCTATAGAGGCAAAATTGTTCTTTGAAGGCCATAGAAGCCAAAAAGGAGAATATTACAATGATTATAAAGTTTAAATGCCCCTAAAAATATGATAACATTGATGTAGGTAAAAATGTCCTTCAAAAGGAAAGAAACCCTAAAGCAAATTGAGGATAATCACTTAAGGGACGAGTGTGTGCCTTAATAGTTAAGAAAATACTAAAGGCTGAGACAACACCTATAAACACAAAAACGACCCTCAAGGGCCTAAGAAGGCCTAAAAGTGCAAGACAACGCTTCAAAAGAAAAAAATGAGCTGAAAAAACTTCAAAAGCATAAAAACTTTATGAAAAATCCTCAAAAGGCATAAATGTAACTTAAAAGGCTAATAAAGCCCTAAAAGTCTACGTTAACAACTCAAAAGATGTAAATGTTCCTCAAAAGATTAGAGTGGACTAGAAATTTAAGACATCACCTCAAAAGGGCAGAAATATGCCCGAAAAGATAAGGAAAAGATAAGATCATGCCCGAGAGAGCAGAAGTGAGTCTCAAAAGGAAAAAAAAGCTCCATAAGGGTAAGACAATACCTTGGAAGGGAAAACATGTTACAAACAACAATGGATCCTATTGAGATGGTTATATTCTTAAAAAGGCAAGGCTAGGACTAAAAATATTGAAAGATGCCTATAGAGGCATAGATGTGATTAAAAAGGTAAGGATGAGACTAAAAGGCTAAATGATGCCTATAGAGGCAGAGATGTACCTAAAAAGAAAAATGTGAATTTAAAAAGTCTAAATGACGCCCATAGAGACATGGATTTACCTAAAAAGGCAAGGGTAAACGTGGGAAAGCTAAATGATGTGTATAGAGGCGTAAATGCGCCTAAAAATGTAAGTTTGAGGAATAATTCCTATTGAGGAATAGATGTACAAGTTTACGTGTCTTCTTTCCTACTAGGCAATGAAGTTTGGTGCAACTAGGCATCTAAAGGGCCTATTTCTATCAGGATGATTAGAACAAATATAAATAATAATTAAGTTCAAATACAACATACTTAAGACGTAAACTTTGCTAACCAAGTTGTAAGGACAATAAATATACCAATTAAGGCCAAGTTATGAATTAATTTAGCAAAGCCTTATTGGCTTTGGCTGTTTAATTCTCCTTTTTAGTTAGACCTTAGGTTATGATTAATAGTACGTCACTACAAGAAAAAATGGTCTTTCCCGTCACCTTTTTTATAAATGCCGAGAAGTGAGCTTTTACCAAGATTTATTTATAAGTGTCCATTATGGCATTTTTATATAACTATAGAAAATTTGGGTTATTTTACAAGTAATGCCGAAAGAAGTGCCACAAAATTACGGCGTATAAGGGCTTTTGTGGACAATTTAAAAAAGTTTAATCAACTTTTATGTATATTCGGGGGTCTCTTTTTGCAGGCTCCCTTTTATTATTTTTGAGTTTAGCGAACCAGACAAACCCTAACTAAAATTAGTGTCGTACTAAAGACAATATTTTCTTGTAATTCCGTTGGGACACAAATAAAACAACCTAGGTATATATGACAAATTATTTTACACCAAATTTTATTTGAAATTATAAACGATTGATCTAAATGCAGAATAGGTAAAATAATCACATAACACCAAATCGTATGAGGAAAAACCCACTAACAGGAAAAACAATTCATTCCAAAATGAAAGACAAATGAAGTTTGGTAGATTTTTACAAATAGAAATAAACAATTTATAATAACACAAAATTGGCTATCCACTCTTTTGCACCACATCTTTCGTAGAAGGCACCAATAACTGCAGTATGCTACACAACTCCAATCGGTTTTAGCCTTGACTAGTGTCTTCAAATTTTTGCATTGAAATTAAAATATCCTTTTTTATGTTGAAAATGAACTTTGTTGATAAGATGCTAAGTGATTGGATTCCACCGCCTATTATGTGAGGAGACTGTATGATTCCAAGATGACCTGGATCAATGAGTTGTAGAGTAATCTGTGGCCATATAAAATAACTTCGAGGGCGGCTACGGGTGAAATTCCCTTTATATTGAACGTCAACTCACTGAAGAGTGATTTTATGTGTCATCTAGATCTTGATTTAAAAGAGGAGGTCAGGGAACATGAAGCTTTAGGGGTACCAAAAGAGAATGTTAAGATTCTATAATAAAAGAATCAAGCCGAGCAAGATTAGGGAGAGCGGCCTAGTCCTAAAGAAAGTGATCGAGAAGGGGAAAAAACTGGAGTTGAACTGGCATGACCCCTATAGATCTCAACGATTATGAGACCAGGAATGTATAGGCTTGAAACTTTCAGGGTGAATAGTTTAAAAACCCCTGTAATGCTGAACATATTAGAATATACTATCACTAAGATGATAAAAAAATATGAGAGCATAATTTTATATAATAAAATATTATGTAGGAGGGTATTGATAATGGGGTCTATGACTAAGTGTCAATGAGTGAAGGGTGACCCATTCCAAAGGAAACTATATTCAAGGTAATAATATTTCAACAACAAGGCAGAGACCAAAAACCAAATTTTCAATATAATAATGATGTTTGTGATTATAAAAATGAGAAACGAATGATTGAATACAACTTTGTAATAGTAAATGAAAGAATGGACCACTTGAGACCAGTGATACAATGAGAATGGAGATACAAGCACCCCAATATCTAGAAGAGAGTAGGGAAAGAATACTCTAGTGAGAGAATTTATGCAGAGTAACGATGCTTTTTTTCTCTGTGTTTTCTCTGTATTGGTAACTATGCCCTTACTGCTCTCTATATATCAAGTCATAAGGTGTGAGGTGTCACTTTCATGCGAAAATGATATTATCTTATGAAAAATATTTGAAAATACATTTATCCTTATTACTATTGGTTATTGTCTACCACAATATCTCTGTTGTCAGTGACACCTAGTTTAGTAGTGGATAAAAAGTAGTGTTGTTGGCCATAACACCAAAAAGTACTATTTTGTCTATTTATAAACGGTTGCTTGGTTAATAATTTTAAAACTTGCGAATGGCTTTGAGGGTCACTCACCATTTTCGCTGTTATAATGTCTTACGAGTAGTCATTGACTACTCGCTATTTAAGTAATTGTGGAATGTGTAGTGTGGTGAGTGAGGGTGACTTCTTAGGTCCCTCGCATCCCTCGTGTTAAGTATTATCTCTTTCCTAAGATTTTGAAGTGGTTGAGCCTAAGCTTGCTCAACAAGACTTACCTCCGAGCCTCTAAACGAAAGCTCTCAAGAGGTCCCATTTACTCGAATCCTTCTTGCTCAGCTAAGGCTTCTTGCTACGTGCACCTGTGTAAAATAACAAAATTGAGTGTTCATGATGGAAGTATTCATCCTTTTATTTATGTGTTGCTGGAGTGAGTGCTTGTAATTTACCATTTTATAAGTATTTGAGGTGTTGCTCATGTATTTTCTCTTTTTTCTGAGAGCTTTGCGTCTTGGTTCTTCTATCACATTCCCCTTGCTGTATTGCTTATGTACTGGCTCTTTTTATGAGAGCTTTTTGACTTGGGTCTACTCGCACAATCCCCTTGTTGGCATTTCTCATTTATTTTCTCTTATTTTAAGAGATTTATAGATTGGGGTTGCTCACGCAGTCCCCTTATTTGTATTGCTTGTGTATTTGCTTTTATTCTAAGAGCTTTATAACTTATGGATGCTCGCATAGTCCCCTTGATGGTATTGCTCGTGTACTTGATATTATTGAACTTCTATATCAGGTGGTTTAAAGGTTTTTTCATGCAACCTCCCTACCCCTTTATCATCACTCACTTCATCTTTAAGTTATTATGGGGTTGCTCGTGTACTCCTCTATATTAGCCCCCTCGTACAAAAGTCTCTTATTTTGCAAGAGAGTGTGTACTCGCACAATCTGATTAATATGAATGTTTACATAATTTTCTACTTTGTTGAGAATAACAATATCAACGTGATTTATCATTCATATTTACATTGTTCGGTTCCCATATGTGACATGTATTACTTAGGGCCTAGTTTATAACTTGTACTTTGTTATTTGAGGATCCCTCTACATTAGCCCCCTCATGCAGAAGTGTCTTGTAGTGTCGAGATACTTGTGTACGGAATTTTAACTACTTTATCATTAGCATAATTAAAATTAAACTACCTTTGATCACTTGCTCGAGGACTCATCTACATTAACCCCCTTCTGCAAAATTAATTGTGCAGAAACTAAAATAATGTTCTGTATGGTCCTTTATCTTTGGAGTCCCAAGAACATTGTCTTTTTGTGTCTATACTTTTGTGATTGTTATTTTTAAACACCCGATCAAAATATTTTAAACATATAAATTTTCAGGTTGGAGATGCTTCGAGAGCTTTTATCTTGGATACTAACTCGTCTTTGGAGCCCCACACTTAAATAAGCTTTTTTTTATCTCTGTGTCAATAATCTTTGACACCTTCTTGCATTACTCAACTTGTTTATGAGTTGATATGAATGCAACAAATATTTGAATTGGGTACTCGCATGCTTTTAGAGCCCAAGGTACATTAACTTTTGATATTTTTGTTCTTGCGTTCACTTTGCACCCATTATTTTTTCTTTTCCCATATACAGTGGGACTATCTAGTCGCGAAACTTTGTAAAAAATATTTTGTGAGTAAATACTAATATTTTAATTACCTTTCCCTTATACTGCGGGACTATCTGCTTGCCAAAATTTTGTATGTAAAATATTTGGGAGTAAATATTATACTATTATCTTTCCCATATACTATGGTACTATTTGCTTGCAAAATATTTTGCGAGTAAGTGTTGATGCACTCTAATTAATTTTTACTTATACAAAGGGATTTATCTATTCACAGGACATTATGTTTTGTAAAATACATATATTACGAGTGAGAATGAATAATATTATATATTTTCCCTTATACTGTGGGAACAAGTTGCTATGCTTATTATGTTTCGTTTTTTAGTTGTACAATTATAATTGTGCAAGTATATCCCCTCGAAATATTGTGGCAAAGATAAACTTAATAAGTAATGTAAATATCTTTCTTTATATTTGGAATTTTTGTGATGCTTTGCTCGCCATATTTTGTAATGAGGACATGGACTTGAAAGTATATCCTCTCAAAATATTGCATGAAACAATAGTCTATTTGGACATTAAATGTGTAGCTTCCTATGCTTTGGAATTTGAGCGTTGCTCTGCTCGCTATATTTTATAACTTTAGGCAAAACTTCAAAAAGTATCCCCTTAGAATGTTACGAGCAAGGTTAGATCCATTAATGAGCAGTTGTTTCCTTATACTTTGTAAATTATGTGTTACTTTGCTCGCTATGTTTTTTTATAAGAACATGAACTTGAAAGTATATCCCCTTGAAACATCGTGAACAATGATAAATTTTAGAAACTTGAATTTCCTATACTTTGGAAATTTAAGATTGCCTTGCTCACTGTATCCTATCCTTTGAATAAACTAGAAAGTATATCCCTTAGAATATTGAAAATGTAAAACAAAGATTAATACCTTTTATGATTTGGAAATTTAAAATTATTGTATTCTATCTTTTGAGTAAACTTGAACGCATATCCCCTTAGAATATTATGATTAAGGATGAACTAGTTACATAGCCATTTCCTTATTTGTTGGAAATTTTGAACTACCTTGCTTGTTGTGTTTTGATGTTTGGACATTGAATTGAAAGTATATCCCCTCAAAATTTAATGAACAAAATGTAAACTTGTAGAGGCTTATGTCTTGGGTACTCGAATATTTATGGACTCCCAAGTACGATATTAATTTCACGCCTACTTTGTGTTTTGAATTCTAATACTCCCTTGCATTACTCAACCTTTATATCGTGTTGAAGTTAAAGATAAAGTTTATATCTGGGTACTCGCGTATCTGCAGAGTCCTAAGTACATTTTTTTTCTTTCACTTATACTTTGTGTTGTACTCATCATACTAGGAGCTTTTAACTTGGTCGCATTTCTCAACTTGGTTCCTTGTGTTTAGATTGAAGAAAATGCTAAAACTTTTGTCTTGGGTACTTGCGTATTTATGGAGTCCTAGGTACAATAGTTACCTATACTCATACTTTGTGTTGCACTCATACTCTGGAAATTTTGTATTATGTGATCAATCTATTTCTTTATTTTCAGGATATAGATATATTGAATTCGAGCACTCCTACTCATGTGGAGCCTCGGTTATTGAACTGTCGTACCTCTTTGTTCTTTTGCTCTCACTTTATAACTACTTACTCGACTATTCTACCTATTTCTTTGTTGTCAGGTGAGAACCACGAATGCTCCTATAATATGGATCCTCAGGTACTAAACTTTCGTACCTATTTTACTCTTTTATTTATACTTGGCATTTGCTCGACTATATAACCCATTTCTTTATTTTCAAGTTATTATTACGAGCACTCCGATGCCATTGGAGCCTCAAGTACTAAACTATCGTATATTTTTATATACTTTTATTTATACTTAGCACTTGCTCGATTATATAACCTATTTATTTATTTTAAGTTAATATTATGAGCGCTTCAGTGCCCTTGAGCCTCAGGTACTGAACCATCGTATCTTTTTATATACTTTTATTTATACTTAGCACTTGCTCGACTGCATAACCTATTTCTTTATTTTTATATTAACATTACGAGCGCTCATTTTTATTCTTATATTTATGATTGAAACTTTCTCATGCTCAACCTGTTTCTTTATCTTCAGGTTAATACTATAAGTGCTCCGGTGCCTTTAGAGCCTCAGGTACAAAACTTTCATACCTTTTTATATTCTTTTAGTTATGTTTGACACTTGCTCGTCTGCATAACCTATTTATTTATTTTCAGATTAATGATATGAGCACTCCTATGCCCTTAGAGCCTCATTTACTAAACTATTGTACTTATTTTATTTGTATTAGGCACTCGCTCATCTGCACAACCTGCTTTTTTTTTCAGGTTAGTACTACGAGTGCTCCGGTTCCCTTGGAGCCTCGAGTACCAAACTAGCATACCTTTTTTTTATTTTCCATTGGAATTTGCTAATACGCACAACCTGCTTCTTTGTTTTCAGGTTAGTATTACGAGTACTCTAATGCCCTTGGAGTCTCGAGTACTTTTTTTCTTTTCACTTGCCACTTTCTCATATGCACAATATGCTTCTTTATTTTTAGGTTAGTACTACGAGTGCTCTGGTGCCCTTTGAGTCTTGGGTACTAAACCGGCGTACCTTATATTATTTTTTACTTGGTTAATAGATACTTATTACACCACCCCCTTCTATTCGTGGTCCCATTGATTCTCAAAGGGTGAGCAATTCATTCCTAGCTAGTGCTCCTACTTGTTTTGCTGAGGTAATTTTATACAATTGCCTTTTCTTAATACTTAAACATTTCCCCTTTTTCTTTTTAAAAAAAAGTGAGTCATGACTTTCTATCTCTACAGAGACCTTTGGAGAGCATCCCCCTTGCATCTGGGAGAATCCATTTGCGCACTGGAGTGAATATTCCAGGGTTGCCTCTCTCTGCTATGATTTATATCCCACAAGTGTGCCTCCCTATGGAAAATAAGCCTCAAACTCATGCCCCGTCCACTTGACCAATTTTGAGTGTAGCATCGAGTGGCCTATCATTGCCCATTTCTTTCTTGGATCAGGAAATCCACTACTCTAGTTTCTTTCTTATGGTAAGAGACAAATGATCTACATAACGCAATCACTTAGTATATTTCATCCTTTATTTTGCCAAGTTGAGTCATCCTTATTTTTTTGTTACTCATACTATCGAGTCTCAAGCAAATGTTGTGACTTGCTCGAGGACTCCCTCTATTCTAGAGGCTCGAGTATATATATATATTTCATTCGTTTGCTCATTCTTTGAAAACTTCATTTATTTGCGCTCAATCTATTTAATGATTTTCAGGTTGAAGTTATGCTGGATGCGAGTACTCCTGTGCCTGAGGAGACTCAGGTATATAACCTTAGTATTATTTTCTTGCATTTTTGCTCGTATTTGGTAAATTTTGTCTTATGTGATTAACCAATTTCTTTGTTCTCAGGTTACACATATTCCATATTCAAGTGCTCCTATCCTGGTATTGCCTCAGGTATCTATATTGTACTATATTTGTATATGTTTGCTTATACTATGCAAATGCTCTAGCAGTCACTCATCCTATTTCTTTGTTTTCAAGTGAGTACTACGAGCGCTCCTATGCTTGTGGAGCCTCGGGTATTATATTGGTATACTTTTTACTTATTTGCTTATACTTCGCAAATATTTGAGCACTCACTCATCATGTTTCTTTATTTTCAGGTGAGTACTATGAGCGCTCCTATTCCTGTAAGGTCTTAGGTACTAAATTGTCGTACATTTTTGTTTATTCACCTATACTGTGAAAATATTTGAATGATCGTGTCAATCTTATTTCTTTATTTTCAAATTGACACTTAGAGCGCCCTTATGCTCGTGGGCCCTCAGGTACTAAGTTATTGTACCTTTTTATTTTTTATACTATGAAAATACTTTCCCAACTTCTTAATTCGTTTCTTTATTTTCTGATTGACACCGTGAGTGCTCCTATGCCTGTAGATCCTCTTGTACTAAACTGTCGTACTTGTATGTTTATTTTCTTATACTGTGCAAATATTAAAATGCACTTCTCAATCTTGTTTCTTTATTTCCAGATTGACACTACAAGCGCCCCTATGCCTGTGGAGGATTACTAAATTATCATACCTTTTTATTTATTTGCTTATACTATGAAAATACTTTCCTATATACTCAATATGTTTCTTTATTTTTAGATTGACACTGTGAGATCCCACATTCATGTAGGGCCTGAGGTAAACTTTCACCTTTCTTGTTTTCCTTGTGACTATTTCACGCGTGATCATTTTCTTATGTGTTATCTTGTTTGTCTTTTTTGAACACCTGTAATATATTTGTTAGTCTTTGAAGAAGGCTATTTTTGTGAAATGAAATGTCAAATATGTTCTTTATCTTATATGTGTACTTTGAATTATTCTTTCGTTGCATTTGAGCAATTGCTATAGGTCTGTGAAATTACTTGTGCATTCACTTTGCACTTCTTCTTTTTTATTTCTTTCCCCTTCCACCGTGGGACTATCTACTCGCAAAACTTTGTAATTTGTAAAACATTTTGCGAGTAAGTATTGATACTTTTTTACTGTCTTTCCCTTATACCATGGGACTAGATACTCGCAAAACTTTGTATTTTGTGAAATATTTTGGTCCAAGTAAGTATTGCTCAATCAAGTATTTTTCCTTATGCTTTGGAAACTCATTGATATGCTCACTATATATTGTTTGTATTTATGCAATTATAACTGTGCAAGTATATCCCCTTGAAATATTGCGAGTAGATATAAACTTATTAAATGGAGAAAGTGTATTTCCTTATATATTGGAAATTCTAATGTGCCTTACTCGTCGAATTTTGTTTATTCTTGACTTAAGAGTATATCCCCTCCAAATATTGCAAGCAATGCTTTTCCTTTAAAAAAAGAATCTATTTTCCCTCATACTGTGGGAATCCTGGAACCGGTCTACTCGTTATATGTTGTTAACATAAGTAGTATAATTTTAACTTTGAAGTGTATCCCCTCGCACAATCTTGTGAGCAGATACATAAAAAAACTAGTTGTCTATACATCGCAAAACATATAAGTAATATAATCGTTATTATAAAATTTTGGAGAAAATTTTCTATAACCAAACATGAGTCTTTGTATTCATTATATCAAACTTGATATTCTTAGGTATTGCTCATATAAGAAAGAGGGTTTCTTTTTTCAGATAAGAAACTTTAATTTTCACAAGCAAGAAAAGAGATAAATACTAAGATGCCTCATAAATATTACGTCTTGATCCATTTTCAATTCATTGAATGGATACAATCAATCCCAGGTCCTGAAATTAGGCAATACCCTGACTTTTTTACTCCTCTAAACTCGAATGGCCCTTCCCAGCTGGGCATAAACTTAGAGGCAGACATGCTCCTCAAATTATGAGTGTATGCTTGAAGAACCAAGTCCCGGATTTGGAATTACCTTTGCATGGCCCAGTTCTTATAGGCCCTCGAAAGTTATTAAGTGTAAACTTTGAAGTTCTACCTGGTTGAGGGATAGTCTGGGTCCTCCATATATGGGCTTTTGGTTTTTGATCATCTCGATGTTCATTACTGCTCGGGTGAATTCCTTGAATGTCCCCTCTCACATTTCATTGATCAGGTGAACTTTGTATTCCTCAAATAGATCTTCTATATGACTTTGTAACAACCTTACCTTTGTAGCCTCCTCATGGACATCTAGATATCTCAATCTAAAATACTTGATATACTGCATTAGCTCCTCGTCCAATTTCTGCGTATCTTGAGCTAAGTGTCTTAGAGTAAACTCATCTTTAGCCACAAAGAATTTTTGGAGGAATTATCTATGCATATTTTCCTAATTGGGAATACTATTTGGTGCCAATTGGGAATGCCATGAGTAGGCTTTAGTAGAGAGAGTTTTCGAGAACTCCCTAAGCCTTAAACTCTTATCATTACAATGCACACCGAGGTACTCCACAAACCTCTCGACATACTCTTTTGGATTCTCTTATTTTCCATGGAACTTTATGAACTTTGGTTGGACATACCCCTCGAGGGTATTTCATTGATGTTACCTGGGTAACGATTTTTCAATTCTTCAAACAAGATAGGATATTCCTTTTTGAGTGAGAGGAACTTATTTACATTCTCCAGAGTAATCACCTTATATGATGACTTATCCACCTCAGCTTTCTTTACTACTGGTGGGGCGGCAGGGGTTGGGGTCTGCTCGGCCACAACCTTCTTCGTCGGTACCACATCTGGTGCAACTGCTCCTCCAGTAGGAGCTACTACTAGCATATCATAGAGTTATCTTAAAATATCCATATCTATGCTGTGATGCTTTAGAAAATAAAAAAAACTCATAAGGTCCATTCCAGTCAGCTGTGATGCATTTGAGTTGCTCGTCTAACCCACGAACGGTCCATGACCTCCTTTTCCTGTACTAACAACATCGTCGCTATTTATTTTGTCTCTTTGAACTCCATTGCCCGCCAGAGTGTCTTCAAAGAACAACTTCTTGGATATACTGTGACTTTATTTATCCATGGTAGTGAGGATACCTCCTCAGCAGAGTCGTCAAATGTAGGAGGGTGGTGATACTGGGGTCTATAAATAACTATAAATGTGTGAGGAATGACCCACTCCAAGGAAAACTATCTTCAAAGTAACAATATTTCACCAACAAGAACAAAGAGTAAAAACCAACTTTTCAATATAATAATGGTGTTTTTGGTTACAATAATAAGAAACTAATAATTGAATTCAACTTTGTAATATTAAATGAAATAATGGACCACCACTTGAAAGTAGTGATTCTGTGAAAGTGAAGAGACAAGCACCTCAATATCTAGGGGAGAGCAGGAAGACAATACTCTAGTGAGAGAATTTGTATAGAGTAAAAGTGCTCTTTTTACGTGTTTTATGCGTGTTGGTAATTGTGCCCCTAGTGCTATTTATATAGCAAAACATTTGGGATGAGGTGGCAATTGCGTACCAAAAGTATATTCCCTTGTCACAAATATCTAAAAATACTTTTGTCCTTATTACTATTTGTCATTGTCTACCACGATTAGGCCTATAAATCGGGCTAGGTGATTCGGGCTTGGGATTGCTCAGGCTCGACTCAAAATTTTCTAACATTTTCCAAGCCCGAGCTCAGTCCGAATTAATATTGTATACATAGTCTCATGCTCGACTCACAAAGGTTATGGGCTTCGGGCCCATTTTCAGGCAGGCGCGATTTCAGTTTTTTTAACAATGAAGTGGTTACATACACATTAACTTTGAACAATTTTAGGTATTTTTTAACAATAAAGTGTGTATATATATAACATTTTCTCAATTGTAAGTAACAACTTTAATTCCACTCACTATTTATGCCCTCATGAAATGGTTATTTTTTTTTTACTTTTTATCTATTTCATAATATGTTTGTACTCTGTGACAGTGTGTATACCCTTTTACTTGTTATAGATGTGTTATACATATTGTCTTGTTACTTTTTGTAGTGGTATGACAATATTATATAGTGCGTGTACCCTCTTACTTTTTTTGTCTATTTTATAATATGTTGTAGTTGCACAAATTTAACTTATTGCTATTAGGATGGCTCTATCCATACATTATATATATATATATATATATATAATGTCAAAATAGAAAGAAGAAAATGTTGCATGTCCAAAATAATAACTCCTCCTACTAATTATTAAAAAAGGGCAATATGATAATATAAAATATAAATTTATATATATATAATATTTAAGTTCGGGTTGGGCCCAGATAGGGCTTGACACTACTATGCTCAAGCTCGGCCCGAATTACATTCGGGCTTCAAATTTTGGCTCAATCTTGGCTTGGCTCAAACTCCCTTAAAGCTCAGTCTGAATTTAGCGGGTCGAAAGAGCGGGCTTTGGGATTTCTCGGCTCAATTTATAGGCCTAACTACGATCTCTTTGTTGTGGAGTGACATGTGGTATAATAGTGGATAAAAGTAGTGTTGTCGTGCATAACTTAAAAGTACTGTTTTTTCTATTTATAAATGGTTGCTTAGTGAACAATTTTAATACTTATGAGTGGCCTTATGGTCACTCGTCATTTGCTCTGTTAAAATGTCTTGCGAGCAGTCAGTGACTCCTCACTATTTATGTAAATGTGGATTGTGTAGTCTGAGTGAGTGAGAGTGACTTCTTGGGTTTCTCGACTCAGTATTATCTCTTTTCTAAGATATTGAAGTGGTTGATCCTTATCTTGCTCAACAAGACTTTCCTCCCAGCTTCTAAACCAAAAATTTTAAGAGGTGCAAACTGGCCATCTGCTCGGACCCTGCTTGCTCGGGTAAGTCTTCTTGCTAAGTGAACTGTGTAATATAACAAAATTAAGTGTTAGTGAGGGAAGTACGAATCTGCTCATTTATGTGTTTGCTAGAGTTAATGATAGTAATTTATCGTTTTACGAGAAGCCAAGGTGTTGCTTGTGGATTTACTCTTTTTATGAGAGCTTTGTGTCTTGGTGCTTCTCGTGCAGTCCTTTTGCTGGTATAACTCATGTACTTGCTCTTATTTTGAGAGGTTTATGACTTGGGGCTTCTCGAATAGTCCCCTTGCACGTATTTCTTATGTACTTGCTCTTATTCTGAGATCTTTGTGACTTGGGGCTGTTTGCCCAGTCTCCTTCCTAGTATTGCTCTTTTACTTGCTCTTATTCTGAAAGCTTTATGACTTAGGGTTTCTTATGCAGTCCCCTTGCTGGTATTGCTCGTGTACTTTCTCTTATTTAACTTCTATGTTAGGTGGCTTAAGGGGTTGCTCGTTCAACTTCCATACCTCCTTATCATCAGTCAATTAACCTTTAGGTAATTTAGGGGTTCATCATGTACCCCTCTACATCTTATAAATAGTTTCACAAGTTATCAATGAAAATCAGTTTACTCTTCATTATGTTATTATTTCAAGTACTTCCATTATTTACTATAAAGTTCGTCAGTGCAAGATATGTGTAAGAAGCTCAAGTCGAAGACATATCTAAGCTAAACATATCAAATTGGCTACGACCAGAACACACTTTATGAGGGGCCTCGTCCAATAGACAAGTCATGATCAAAAGGTTGGTCGACCTTGGAAACCCACATTTTCATAAGGCCAGGTCAGCTAAGAGCCGACCCAATTAAGAAATAAGTTTACTAAAGCCATGGTAAATCTCGGTATATTGGGATGAAATTTATTTAATATTAATCCAGATTTTAAAATAAATATTTACTAGAGTGATGAGAGTTAGTAATTATTTTGTAAAAATTACTTAATGAGTAAAGTAATACATAAA
Organism: Sambucus nigra; assembly: GCA_949130495.1. Classification (NCBI taxonomy): domain Eukaryota; kingdom Viridiplantae; phylum Streptophyta; class Magnoliopsida; order Dipsacales; family Adoxaceae; genus Sambucus; species Sambucus nigra. Next base: position 273,125,009 of record OX422207.1, on the reverse strand, counting down.
ATTGGATGTATTAAAACTGTCGCGAGTGAATAACACGACAATTATAGAATTTAAGTCGCGCACAAAGTTAATAGGGAAACTTAAGTCTTCACTTATAAAAATCCTATCAAGACAAATCAAGTTCATCCAAATGGTAGTTAGTAAGTCAGTTTAGGTTGTCCATGCTTGGATCACTAGACCATAAGACTAAAATACAAGCAATCCTATCAAACTTAAATCATTGTTTCAAAAATGATTACTATAACTAATTTCGTCCAAAATATTTTGCATGATTAAGCTATACACCAAAAACACAGTATCACACGCGGCGGGGCTAAAAGCTTGACCAGGCAAAATAATTCAGCTAAAAATTAAGTAAGATAAACATTTGATACGTTGTCAACACGTGATTACATGAACATTACATGTACAAAAAATTAAGAATGGGAGTCATTTTAATTTAAATAAAATATCCATTCAAGTCAATAATCGACAAACATGTACAAGTCAAAATGATTATAAACATATTATTTAATATGAGCAAATTACAAAATAAAGCTTCACAAGAAAATGAAAGAGATCAGGAAACAAGAGGATCTTAAGAAGTGTTATCAGTAGCTACTTCAGTCAAGGAGTGTCTAGTGGATTCTCTTGAGCCATCTCAGGATCAATGGGGAGGGTCGGCTCAGTGGAAGAAACCTTCTCATTTTGTGCAACAATTTGATCTTTAGGCAACTAGTCATCCAACTCTATTATAGCTTCAACATGGCTAAGGCTATCACTTGCTCATCATCCCCTTCCCAAGTACTGACGATGCAAACAATGTTGTGGCAATGTTTCATCACCTTAATTTTTATCTTATCATAGTCATCAGCAAAGAAAGTCATCGTCTCAGAAGAAATTTCAGGGGAAGCTTTATATTTATCGATGGCATTCTCCTCATCTTTAGCGAACGCATCATTGGCTTTAGCTAGTTCCTCCTACAATCTTTTGAATTTTAGTTACATCAGTACCAGCCTGCTCTTTGATTTTCTTGACCTCATTCTCTACCAAACTAAGGGCCATGGTCTTCTCAACCAACTGGTCATCTTTCTCCTTCAGCTCATCACAAGTCTCATTTAGCTCTTTCTTAGCCTTGGTGGCCTCCTCTTGCAAAGTGATCACCTTTCGGCTCTAAGTATTGCATTACTTAAGAAGTTTTTGGTTCATTTTATTTTCTTAATGGAAAGTATGGGAATGGGGTATGATTTTTAAATCTTTCTCCTGGAGAATTGTGGTCTCCATGCCACTCTGAAAAAGAATGAAGTAAATGATATCAATTAATAACAAAAACCATACAGAAGCAAATAAAGCTTCAAAACTTACCACGAACGCTTTGTGGTGGGCAAGTGTCCACAACGCATCAGAACTCAAACTCTTGAGATACTTGTAATTAAGGTTATGCCTTTGATATCCGAGCACATCTATAATATTTCACGTATGGTGAACAATAGACTGTGGATAATTCTTCAGCGCTTCGATGATGATAATGTTTTTGGCATTAAACTTATGTTCCTCTACCACAGGATATTGGTAGAAAAGTTTGGTTTCCCTTGCTAACCATCGAGTTATTTGCCCACCAATCATTATAAGCATTAGCCCAAGCCTTACCAGCCTCGCATCTTCTAGCATTGGATACTTTGGATCGTGTTGGTAGTTGGAGGCCTCTATTATCCTTTTGTTACTAACATAAGTAGTGTTTGTGGGACCACCCAAAGTTTGATTAGGATTGATAGGATCCTTTCCTTTCTTCTGAGATTCGTATACAATTTTATTTTTAGCCTCAGCCTGAGCATGATGATTAGCCTCGACCTCAACTTTAGCATTATTTTTCTACTTCTCAAAATTTTTCTGGCGAATAATCTCGAGAGATTGATGACTAGTTTGTTTAGGGGAGATCCCAATAAAATGTTTTACATGAAAATATGAGGTTGATGGGTGTAGAAGCTGAACAAAAAAATACAACAGTCAATAAAAGCACCAAGTAAGGACAAATATATAGTTGTGAAATTTATCTTACCTTCTTCAACCTCCTGATCAACCTCTACTTCGGCCTTGGATGTAGCTGGTACTTGGACCACTTTTTGAATTTGAGCCGACCTTGGAGGTCTAGAATAGCTAAGTGTTGTGAATTTGCATAAGGTGTAGACACTATCAAATATAGGAGGATCAACAACACAAGCTTGGTTCACTAAGTTCTTTAAGGTAGGGGTGAGCCTAGGATAAGGCTTCACTATAAAGGAGAAAACACAAGTTATTATATTAGTTAACTAAGAAAAACATAATTGGAAGAGTGAAAGTATATATTCCAATTGTGTTCGGCCCACTCCATTCATGAGGAATACTGACAGCTTGGTCCCTTTCATTCGGGTGAACTCGCAATTAACCTCTAAGAATAAGAACTTGTGTTTTCAGATGTGATTTCTCATCTGAGACACCCTCTCTAATTTTAGGTGGGATTTTATAGGAGAAAAGTAATAGTACCAAGGAGCCTTATCATTGTCCTTGATCCCATAAATAAATCTAAAGACCTCATCAATAATGTTGAACCTCGAGTTCTGCCTCTAATAAACCATCGATCCTAGGATCGTCCTATATGCATTATGGGGAGTTGGGTTGGAGCTAATCCATACCCCTTTAGAATCCATCTTATGGTCGGATGAAGAAGGAGATAAACACCAACCTGTATGTCCCAGACTGGAAAGAAAATCTCGTCAATTGAACTATATTCGTAGACTCTTTCATCAGGGTTAAACATTCTACACGTTATGCATAAGGGGATGTTGTACATATCCTTTAACTCCAAGAGCTCATCGTCGGAGATATCACAATCATATTACAGGGACTTTGTGGTCGCAGTGTCATACAAGTTGGAAGCACTAGAAGAGCCCTCCTCACCCACTAGGATAATTACAGGGGAAATTAAAGGTTAAGAAGTAGGTGAAGACTTCATAACCTCTTCGGTGGATATTGTTAAGTTAACTATAGACACCTCTAAGGCTGTATCAACGTAATTCCTACCACCACACTGAGGGTTGGCATCATCAAAACTTGTAGACCCTAAAAATTAAGACTTACAATATTGAACACTTGGAGGCTGAGGAACCGACCCAACAGAAAATAGAACACGTGGTACAAAGTTTGGATGATCTCCATCGTTTTTAAGATGATCAATTTGCAAGGAAATTGGCCAAAAACTAAGGCAAATATCGTTCTAATAACAAATTTTTTTCAACACTCTTTCAACCCAAGAGACCTCACTCGTAAAGGGTAGTTTTATGAAAAGAAAAGAATCGGGGGCTATATACTTTCAAAAGTGAGGAATTTGGGTAAAAAAATCAAGAAACCCTTGAAATCCTAAAGTTTTTAAGCCAAACAACTTAATTCCTATTTAAATAAGCAAATTCATCAACCAGTAACAAATTCAGAAACAAGAATAACAATATTAAGATATTCACAAACCAAATAGTGGAAAAATAACACAAAATCCTAAAAATCGAAAAGAAAGGGGAAAAGCGATACGTGGAACTCCAAACAGAGAAAAATGACTTGAGAAACTGTCACCAAATAGATAAAAAAATGTTGGGTAAACAAAACCTCTCTAGTAATCAATGTTTCATATGAGAAGGCACTAAGAAATGGGAGAAAACGGTAATAGAATGGCCAAGAAAGGGAAAGGTTTGAATACAAGTCAGTCTTTCTTTCTCTAGATAACGTTTGGGAGATTTAAGAAGTGAAAACGTCGAAATGACCTAACGATGGATTTTTATACTTTTCAGGAAAAAATCATCTCCTTTTAAAAAGAAGGCATGGCAACATCCCTCGAAAAGATAAACTGGCGTTTAAAAAATGTGCGCACATTGTCCTAAACACACACGTATTAATTGTGAAATGCTGCCAATACTAGTGCTTGATACGTGGCAACCTCAAGCCCAAGTATAATTTTAAAATTTCACCAAGTGAATGTGCTCATCCATAGGTGAGCTGATGGCCTCCTGAGCCGATGAGAACACGAGCTGGTGATATCATGAAGTTAAAACTTCACTCACTGAATTTGCCTAACACCTACCCAGAAGATGAAACACTTCAAAGAATTTTCTACAAGCTACAATCGCGAGTAAAGTCTTGGGGGATATTATTATACCATAAATATGGGATAACTCATAGGCTAATTCGAAGAGGATACCTAGACATACATGTTAGCAGGAATGAGGTCGGCCTTAGATTACAATCTAGTCGGCCCCAGATAGAGGTCCGCTTAGCCATTGTTAATAGATCAATTAACCCCGTTAGTTAAAAATGTTAGTTAACTAAGTTATACCAAGCATTACTACATGAATGGATGAAATCAACAACATTTGTTACATGTGCAGATAGAGAATATATGAAAATATTCTCCCTCATGTGCTAATAACTAACTTATGATTATTCTCTCACTATATATGTAAAGCGTGTACTCATCTAACCTATAATAGTGAGCCACGTGGTAGTCTATTTTCTCTCTCCTCTAACAACCTATAAATAACACGCACTACCCATATTTGAGGAGATATAAGATTTTACTTACTGTTATGATGTCCAACTCTAAAGAGAATGTGAGAACTTCCCTTTTGTACTTGTCAATGACTTTTGCCTAGTAAATCAACATAAGCAACACTGAACATATGGATATAGGCACCATTTTGGGCTAAACCACTAAAATTCGGTTCTTATTCTCTTTCTTTCATCTCTCTACTATTTTCTTTAATATTTGTATTTCAGTAGTTTAGATTTCTTATCTGTTATTTGTCGATAATCGGTATATTCTTGCTAAGACAACCAATACACCAATTTTAGCAATACTAACGACTTACTTTTAAATTTAAAATAATTATGTTATATGGACCAATTTAATGTATCAAATGATGTGTCATAAAGTGATTTAGTCTCTATATAGGGTTAATATGAAATATTATACGTGATTTAGTTAATTTATTTGATCATTTAAGTTGGTCATTATAACATTATTTAATTTACAAAATTGGTTGGAGGGTCACACAATTTCTTTGATAATCGAGTATAAACTGAGGTGTCACTAATATAGTTCCTTAGAGTACCAAAATAACCACATTGTTTAAAGTTATTAAATGTGGGTCTATATATAATATTTAATAATCGTTACATCACATTCATTAAAACCACATTTCGAATATGTCATAATTGATATGTTGCATTTATTGCAAATTATAAATATTGGGAAAATGAAAGACTTGTTAAAAATTACGATTGATGTTAAACTAATTAATGGTCAATTGAGAAAAATAGACTAGTTTTTCAGCCCACAATACGTGGGTGGTTTCCAGTTTGAGTAATACAATGGGATTTATATTTAAATATATTAAAGATGTGATTTATATTTAAATGGGATTTAAATACAATGGGTATACGTATACATGTGTTTTATTGTTTAGGAATTAAAGATGTGATATCTTGACGCATAATGTAATGAGTGACTTTTCGATGTCCCTCTAAAGAACTCTATTATTGTCATATCGTGCCGTAGTTAAATGTCCTAAAATAAGTTTTAGACGATTTTTATAAAACTAAATTTAAGAGGTTTTATATAAGTTAATAGAACATTTCTTAGATTCATTAAATACCGGAGATGTACCAAGCCCTTTTTGAAGAAGAGCATTATATATTTACCTTATATCACAACATCATTGTTAGTGACACATCATATATATAAATTATTAAACATTATAAATGTGACAATACGCTAATTAAAAAAATATATCTCAACGACTTGAATTTTAATTTTCGAGTATTACAAACGCTGAATTGTGAACCTTGTTGATCGGAAAGAGAAAAAAAGTTAAAAAAAATAGAAATATAAAACCTCAAGTTTTGTTAGCTATCAAACTAAGTGTGGGCCTCCACCATTAATTATTACCTTTTAAATGGACTAAGGGTTGGACCAAATCTTACAGTCCCGTGCCATTTGGGATCCTAAACTATATAATACAACCTTAGCAAGGAAATAATCATCATCTCTGTTTTCAAAGTTGTCCAAGTGTAACAAGCAAATAAAGGCACTCGTCGTCATATCGTTCATCTACCTCTATACCATTCTTAGAGCATCTCCAATGCAAATATGAATTGGTTCGTACGTGGGTATGAAAATTAGATAATGTGTATCTTATGTGGCATAAATTTTTTTATGTAGACATTGTAAATAAAAAAATCATCTCCAATGCGAATGTCTAAAAGTAAACTTGAGTGACACAAGTACATAATTGATTTGTTTTGTAAAATATGGAGAGAGAATGAAAATTACAAGGCGGAGTGAGAAATATTTTTATTGGTTAGTTTTGCTCTTCATAATGAAAATTTCTAGAGGATCCACTTCACATTGTAAATATTAAATAGTGTATCAACTCCACATTCATTCTAGAGGGTTGCATTGGAGGGCTATTTTTAGCTCATAGTCTAGTAATCCTACTGAACACATCATATTTTCCCATTCCACGTTAGCATGGAAGATGTTCTTACATTTTTTTGGCTACATTAAGGGTCAAACTCTATACCATCTTTACACTTACAATGCTCTATGCTTTCTCGCTCTAAACTTTGTCATTATTTATATGTGATGTATAATATATATAAATACACTCTTCTTTTTAATTCTCAACTTTTCATACAACAAAATTCACATTGTATAAACATATGTATTTATATATAGATGTACAATACTTCTGTAATTATATCATATAAAAACTTAAAGTATGTTTGATTGACATATGGAAGATTTCAAATTTTTTAATTTTCGATGTATTTAATTGATTAAATTTTATTTTAATTTTTCCCTAGTTAATCTACACTATGGCAATTCTTCATGGAGAAATTTACATGGTAAGAAATTTTTGCAGGAAAAATTATTTCCACCAACTCCAATCAAACACACCCTTAAAGCAAAGGTCAATTTAATTGCTGGGAAGAAATTTATTATTTTACCATTAAAGTATATAATGGATTTGACTAAACTATATTGCATTCACAATAAGTCTAAGGGTCTCTTGAAATTCAAAATATAGTTTTGTAATCTGAATTTTAAATTTGAAAAATATGTTTGTTTTATTTCTAAATGCGTGTATTTGGTCGAATTCAAATTCAAAGTTACTTCTACCTTTCAACTTATTATTCTTATTATGCTTGCCCAGCGGAAGCCATTCACTGCGAACGTGGATTAGTTGAGGTGCGCTTAAAGATGGCCGGCCCCACGTGGTATGATACAAAAAAAAACTTAAGTATTCTTATATAAATGTTAGCTTCTTATTTTTTTTTTCAAAAATAAATAATATTTGATAGCTTCTAATTGTAAATGAATAAGGTTTCAACTTATCAGGCAAAAGCAAACGATCCTAATTTATAGAACACTAAGTTACTTACTAGAACCGATCCATTAATTAGATTGGGTTTTCACTCTAATTTATATGGATTAACTTTCAAGAGAAAAATACCCCCAATTCCTTGCTTAAGAAAAGCTCTAGCCTTAACAAAAATAACAATTTGTTAAAAAGGAACCAATACTACAATGATTATTAGCAATATTGGTCATGAACAACTCTTAACTCTTGAACATAATTCATGAGATGATATCACCGTACTTGGCAAAATATTTTGTTAACTACTTCTTAAGTAGTTTAATGCGGTATTCATTTAAAAATGGTTCCATTATGGCCTTGACCGCTAGACAGTAATAAATCTACCCACTATCTACTTTTTCTTAAATTTCGGCTAAAGAAAAAATCACCCACTAACCCCACTATTCTCTAACCTCTTTCAACCTTCTATAAAGAATTCTCTCCATCCGGCCAAAACAAATGAGCTTGAGAGAGTTTTAGAATTTGAGTTTGGTTCTTTGAAAAGAAAAGAAAAAATAGAATCAAATGAGGAGGGACTGCAGAAATTTTTGAAAGAGAAAATTAAAGAGAAGAAAAATCACTCCTTCTCTCCCTCTAAGACTGAAAATATTTTCTTCACGAAAATTTTTATTCCCCTAAATTTTTTTTAGAACAGTTTGTTCCCCCAAACTGAAATTTCGGATATTGAGCAATTAATTTGGAATGGGTATTAGAAGACATATAACTACGGTGCATGGTTATATGATACACAGGTGATTCTGGGCTTGTTTTATCCTGGGGACGGCGTGACTGTAGACTACCTGCACAAAGAGGGTAGAGCCGCGAAACGTCTTAAAGAGAGCGACCTAGTCCGCGACTCAACCCAAGAATCGTCTACGACGAATTTATAAACAATTGAGGTAATATTGTTTATTTTTATTGTGCAGTATTTATTTGGAATTCACGCATGAGGTTCATATTTGCGATAATCATATGAGGTAATAATTTAATTTTGAGAAGTAAACTTAAAATTAATTTATGATTTTATTTTTCGAGTTCTCCATAAAACTCTTTGGTGTGATTTTTTAATCACAATAGATAAAATGTACCAACATTTAATTCTGTTGTCTGGTAGCACAAATGATAGTGTTCGCGTGGAATGATCTTAATTGAATATGTTGTCATCTCGCCATTTATGTCATGGGGATATATCAAATAGTTCATTGAATATTTTTTAATACATATTTAATACAAATTTTTTTATTTTGCTTCAAAGACCGTGTCCTTGATGCGCACCTTTAAAAATAATAGAATATTAGTTAAATGAATGTTTGAGGAACTTTTTGGTATAAAATAAAATATTTGAACTAAATATGTATTAAAAAAAATTTGAAGAACTTTTTGATATTTGATCCGTACCTTCAATTACTATCATCATATTCCCTCTTTTAAAATTAAGAATAAGAATATAAATTACAATATAAGTAAACTATTATTCTGAAATGTCCTAAAAAATGAATTGTAATTTTAATTTAAGATTGGGACGGCGGCACAGACAGTCATCATGTTTCAGTTTTCTCAAGGGACAAAGAAACATGAATTATTGTAATTCTTGCATCCACTAATTTTTTCTTTTAGACCACAAACCTGGACTCAGCGTCCTGTGCCCATAAATGTTAAGTTGTTCATCTTATATATATATATATATATATATATATAGAGAGAGAGAGAGAGAGAGAGAGAGAGAGAGAGAGAGAGAGAGAGACTCATTTGCACACTAAGTTTGCACATCATTTTTTGAAAATAGTAAAAAAAAGATTTTTGAGTTGAATTTTTTTGTGTGATATTTAAACATTTCAACGGACTCATATAAAAAAAATCAGCCCTAAAAAACTTTTTTTGCTCTTTTTAAAAAATCTGTCAAACTTTCACTGCTTTTAAGCACTTTAAAAGCTGCAAAAGTTTAATCGATTTTTTAAAAATAGCAAAAAAAAAAATTTTAAGCTGATTTTTTTTACATGGGTCCGTTGAAATGTTTAAATATCACATAAAAAAATCAACTCAAAAATATATTTTTTAATACTTTAAAAAAATTAGTGAAACTTAGTGTGCACAAGAGTCTCCCTCTCTCTCTCTCTCTCTCTCTCTCTCTCGAGTGGATCAAGTGAGGTCCGTAGTTTTAGGATCCAGTTTGAGGACCATTTTTGATAAAATAGTAAAAAAAATATTTTGGCCTAATTTTTTTTTATGGGTTTTAAACATTTCAGTAAGATAATTAAAAAAAATCAGCTCAAAATGAATTTTCTTGCTATTTTAAAAAAAGGGTCAAACTTTGTCAGTTTTTAACCGCTTAAAAACAACTTAAAACTGACAAAGTTTGACCTTTTTTTTAAATAGTGAAAAAATGCATTTTGGGTTGATTTTTTTTATGATCTTACTGAAATATTAAAAAAAAAAAAAAAAATCGACCCAACACAATTTCTTTTACTATTTAAAAAAAATAGTCCTCAAACTAGGTCCTCTCTCTCTCTCTCTCTCTCTCTCTATATATATATATATATATATATATATATATATTTGTGCGTGGAGAAAGAGGAGAGTGGCTTCACTATAGTGGTAGTGGTTCCTGCAGTAGAGATAAAATAAAGGGCACTTTTGTCTCTAAAAGTTTTATAAAGGGTAATATAGTCTATACAAGGACAAATAAAGGAAAACTCACTTCTGGGGATCTAATCTCGAGAAAGAGAGAGATGTGGAGGATTATGCAAAGAGTCGTGCTACTCTTACCGACTCCTCCCTCCCCAATTCATACCAAATGCAAAAGCCCCTTTTTTATTTGAAAAATTGTTTTGTTTTACAAAAATCCTTATTTTTTATATAAAAAAACAGTGTTTTACATATTAAAAAAAACACACGAACATGATTAAATTAAAATAACCCGAATCCGACCCAATTAAATGCGATAATTTTTTTTTTACGAAATACAGACCTAACCTAAAAAAAAGTGTTTTTATATAAAAAAAAGGAATAGGAACATGACTAAATTAAAATGACACGAACATAATTTTTTTTATTAAAATCAGTTTTAACACTTTTTTTTTCATTTTTTTTGTTGATAAAATCAGTTTTATGTCCTATCTAATGTCAATTAAATTGTATTAGGTAAGACACGATACGAGTTTTTTAAAATTTTTTATTTTATAAAATCAGTTTTAATAAAAAAAAAAATAACCTGTTTAATTTGATGTCTTAGATTCACGATTGATTTGTGCCGCTGGCGCGATGTTGGTCCGGGAATGTAAGTTCGCGCCAGCGGCACTAATCAATCACGAATCTAAGATATCAAATTAAACATTTTTTTATTATTAAAATTAAAACAAATATGTTTTTTAGAAATAAAAAAATTATGTTTGCTATTAAAAAGCCCCTCACCACATAAAAAAAAAAAAATTATGTTCCGAATAGTCACTCACCACATAAAAACACTCGATGTGTGCCGCTGGCGCGAGCCTTTAAAAATAAGAGAATATTGGTTAAATTAGTGTTTGAGGACTTTTAGGAGCAAAATAAAAACACTCAAAGTGTGCCGCTGACGCGACCCTTTAAAAATAAGAGAATATTGGTTATATTAGTATTCGAGGGTTTTTTGGAACAAAATAAAAAAGATAGGACTAAATGTGTATTAAAAAATATTTGAGGGACTTTTTGATAATTGATCCATTAAATATTAGTTTAATGTAAAATTAAGTTTTTTGTTAAAATAAATCATAACTGTTTTTAAAAAATTAAACGAATATCTTTTAGTTTTAGTTTAAAATAAATCATAACTCTAAAGATATAATATATTATTTTTAACAATTAAATTAAGGGTCCAAATTATTTTGGATTGTAACGAGATTAATGGCTGAGATTAAGGGATGATTTCGGTACTCTCCATTCGGGGAATCTATCATTTTCCTTATGCAAAATAAAGCAATAATTGTACCAACAATAAAGTGCAAAGATAAAGCCCCCAAAGTTTAGGAGACTGATGGACATCACATGCTTAGAAAGCTTAATATGTAGTGCATAGTGATGAGCCGTGAAAATGAAGGCATAACAATGTCGGGGGCGTGCACAACCATTCTGAAGTTTTAACTGACATTCCCTTCATTAGGGTCTTTCTTATATGGTTGGTGATATTGGCACCACACTCTTCATTGTTCTGATATGATTGACTCATAATTCTTTTTTAGCAGGTTCATCTTCTTAGTTAAATCTTCCTCCTCTTTTTACAATGAAAAAGTATGAAGTAGCACAGATAGAGGAAGAGAATTGAGCAATGAATGCGGCCCTGGATCATTTCAATGGACGAGTTTATTGTTTTGAAGCAACAAACATGTTTCAAGTTTGTGTTATATATACTATATACTTTTGTGTTTTATCAAAATTAAAATATGAAATAAATCATATTTATGCAATAAAAATTATACCATTAGAACTTACAAATGAAGAAGATGACCGAGTCAAGTGTTTGACACTCTCTCCTTAAGACAAAATGCGCTCCCGCTACGGTGCTTACGGCAATGAACAATGAGCGTTTGCCTCCCAGGATAAAACGGTCTCGACACGCGCAAGAAGCACTTCAGTGTGCGTGTCCCACGAACCAATTATGTTTGATACTCTATCCGACTCGATTGGGAATGGAAAGTATAGAAAATATTTTTCCTCCTTATTTCCTCTCTTTAAAAATGAAGACAAGTCATGTATTTATAGAAAACAAAGTGTTTTTTCATGAAAATACATGTCTTTTAGAAAACAGTCACTTTAGGGACGTTTTTTCATGAACTGTCACAACTTATGGTGAACAGTCACGACCTTTAGGGACGGTTCTGAAAACAGTCACTATATAGCGAACAGTCACAACCTTTAGCGACAGTTACGAAAAACCGTCCCAGAAAATTAAATAAAATTTCCCAATAAACTTCATACATAAATGGGGCACTTTGAAACCAAATTTCTTATTCATCATTTATCCGTTTTAAACAAATAAATATATCGCGTGACTCTTGACATGCTACAAGGAACGCGTACGTACTTGGTCCTACTTTGACCAATATATTAATTTGGTTATAAAATAATTTGTGTAAAAACACAATATTTTCCAACAATCCCCCACATGAATGAAATTTGGGTGAAGAATCAAATGAACATGAAGACAAATTAGACAGAGTATCAGTGGAAAAGAGCTGCATCGGTAAAGATAGCTTTTGGCCTTGAATCTTTCCTAGTGAGAGACTATCGGGTTTACTGGCCAATCAATGAACGCGATGTCTTGAATTGATCAACCTTTTTGTGTAAACCGAGACAATAGAATTCACACAGTCCTTCTCCGAACATTCTTGGTTCTCACTTTTGTGTCCGTTTTGGCCTTGGACACCTCCTGGTTTCATGAGTGTGTTAGAGAATTTAACAATGTAGCCGTTGGTTATTCTCATAGAAGTGGCCCCTTCTCACTCACATAGGTGCTTTCTATAAAGAGTATCCTGCTAATACCCCACTTGATCCTTATGTTCAAGATATAGAAATCATTAAAATAAAATTTATCCTATTACACGCGGCAGATAGTGCACTGACTCATCCTAGGAATGGGAGGAAGAATTTATTTTCTTCTCAGTGCTAACTGAATCGCACATAATTAGGTTGTCCCGTTGAACCTAATTCTTGGGATCTCCAGTCATTTAGGTTGGGTTTCCATTATGGCAATTCTTTTAGGTTTTAACCGGCTGTAAGCCCATTCCCCTTGATGTACGTATCTTACTCTCTTGTTAGCGGATCCGCAATGATTTTATTAGGCCTAATGTTATCACTAACAAAGAAAGATTTCTTTATGGTCTTATGTCATGACTAATAAGTCGTGACTTGCCAAATTGCTTTATGCTTTTTCAAGCAATGATGTTCAATTGCAAGAACATGCATTATAATTGTTATCTCAAATCATCCTCTTTAAAATTGTCAAGGTACTTTGCTTTCTAGGAAATAATATTCATATTCCATCATAAGAGGATTTCCAAACATTAACACCTCTAATCATGCTAATATATCACTCGGAATACGAGTCTCGAAAGTCATATATTATTTAAAATATATTCATAATTCCCTAATGTTTATGTCATTTGTCACTTATATCTTAGTATCGATATTGAACGACTCATTTGTACTTTAGACTCTTTGATCCATTATCTTTACTCTAAAGATTTGTGTACACGCTTAATCATTTCCAACCTTGGAATATAATCAAAGTACTTAAGTATTAATTATCGTTCAATCAATGAAGTATACACTTCTCTAGACAAATGCACATTGGAAATGCTATAGTACATTAAATGCACTTATGCAACCAAATACTACACTTTTAGTAGTGTTTATCCTATTTTCAATAGGAATCATCTTTGTTTCTATTTTTGGATAAAAATTATCGCCTTAGATAAATACCCCCACATTTATCATAATTCATACAAAGGTTCTCAACCTTTCCCATAAAATTTCATACAAAGGTTCTCAACCTTTCCCATAAAATTTTTATCAAATGTTAATGTGTTAAGATAAAATTTTTATCAAAGGTTAATGTGTTGAGAATATAACTCATAGAAAACACAATACTTCCCCCACAATTTCAAACATAAATTTGAAATTATACAAAGCTGATACATTTATTCTCAACCTCCAAACGCTTTATTTTTCTTAAAAATGAAATGATATTAATGTATATTTGGACCAACACATATGTCCATTTAGAAGGTATACATTCATTTCATTCTAAATAAAATTTAGTTGAGATAAGTTTCTCTACTTTAGTGATTTCGACATTTAATGGTATATTCCTTATTGTTCCATAGGCCTACAAATGCACTTGTGACAATTCTTAGTATTAAACTAAAGTTGTGTCACACATAATTTATATGCCTCAAAACCATTTCAACATATTCTATGATTATGGACTTTAAAAATATCATAATATAAAATATGCAATTTGGTTACTTTCCCTTCTTTGAGTTTACTAGTTGTGGTGTCTTGAGATTACGCCTAAGTCTCCAATGAGATCATAATTTGATTCTACCTTCTTTAAAGCAGTTGTGAAACCGCTCGGTTCTGAATCCCTTGATAATTTATATGGATTTATGATTTAATTCTATACCATCTTTAAAGTAGTTTTTAAACCGCTCGGTTCTGAATTTTGAATCATAAATTCAATAAATAAATCTGTAATCACGCCACACTAATTTTTCTCCATTGAATAACACGTTCGACAAACGCATTAATTGGAAGTATAAGATTCTTCCAAAATGAATTTATATATTACGGAAAGGAATGTAGCACTTTATATCAACTAAATACTCTCATATCTTTTGCAATCTTCATCGCATTTGATAACATTCAATATAGTGAAGGGAAGTAACATATTGAAATTAATCATATCCACTCTTTCAAGTCTATGGAAAATTGAGCACCACGATATCAATACAAATTGTATTTAATGTAATTCTTCATGAAACATCATGTTTAACATAGCATGTTCCAATGATATTTTGATGAAAGTGTCTCACAAAATTAAGAGTGGAAGGGTCACCCCTAAGATTAAAAGTCGCATGATGCTATATGGTTAATAATATACAATCATGCCACAAATATCCAATAGACTTCTACACGTGAAAATAGTATGTCATTACACACCTCAATTTTCATTACATGACATTAGGTCATCGGATGCCACAACTATAAAATTATGCAAACATAATAAATTCCTAACCTATAGGACTTTTTAATTTATTATGCGTGAAAATATTCTCAAATTTTCAACATGTTGGTTCACATCGTTTTAAACAATAGTGCATATTCATATCTCTAAGAGTCGATATAATGCATGCATTGCAATGTTTAATATACATACCAACAATAATGGATAATGCATTATATTTTATTTTTCTCTTTTTCATGACACGGGAGATTAAAAACCAATTTAAATGTAATATCAAGATTACATGAATTATCACAATAATTAAATATTGACATTCTACAAGGAATGCAACTTAAATCATGTTTCTAAATATATCACATTTCCGTTCATGTAATCTAATTTAATTACGTGACACTAAAATAGTACTGTTACACGTATACATGTAACCATACAAGAGACCATAATATCATCGCATATATTATAATCACATTAGTTTGCATAAAATGCACTTAAAAAATCATGTGAATAACATTACCAAAGATGTGACTAAATCTCAACGCATAATCAGACATTTGATTAATCAGATATTTGACTATCATGTGATAATATACATAAATGCACGTTATTACACATGTGACATCACATCATTATTTACTAATTTATTTTTCAATCTAAGAGCGCACCAAAATTGGTATTTAGCTCTACCGTCAATAAATAAATTATATAAGTATACTATGAATCAAACACACTCTTGTTGTCCCTTTGTTCATTTGGACAAATTTGAATGCATGTATTCAAAATCACCTTAATTGGGACGCACTATTCTAATTTTAGACATTCAAAGGAATGCTAATTAAAAATTAATTAATTTTATCGCTAAAATTATCGCACGCTATACAATGTCAATAATCAAATTAAACATTAAAAATGCATTATTTATAAACTAATCACTTTTTATGCCATTTATGGCATAGTCCATGTCAAAGACATAAAAAACAAATACATCACTAAAGATGAAAAGATACAAGTTAAATGCATATGAACATTACTCATACTTAATGGATTCAAACTGTCAAATAACCAAATGACACCACAAGTATTCATATATCAAATTTGAGTTTCCAAATTTAACCAAATACCTAAAAAAAATTACATCTTCAATAATTACAACCAAACTTCAATAATTTTAATATAAACGAAGGAGACGTTTGTAACAATTATGATCCGACCATAAATCTTTGAAACGTTCTTATAATCAATTCCAATCAAACAAAGTCTTCGTATTATTTTGAATGGTCACTCAGTTTCCATTTGCAACTTAGATGATGGCAACATACAATTACCAAAAGTAAACAATGCCTTCTCATCATTCAGTACGCACAGTTACGGACAAAACTTCCAAAACTAAAGAGAATGCACCCGCATTTAGATTCTATTAACATTATATTTTATCCCAGGTGTGATATCATTTGCAATATTACTAGTATCATACTTAACCCACCAAGAGTAAAAAGACAGAAACATTAAGCCACATAAAAAATTGTGTACAAAAGTGATAAATCATGAAATAAATCATGGAAAGTTACAATACCACACGTTCAATCATCAATGTATTACGAAAGGTCTAATTTCTTGCATTAACTAAAGGATGGACAAATATGTTTTCACATTCGAAAACGATTCATAAAAAACACAAAGTAACATAAATATTTTTCATTTTTGTCTTAAGATTGTTATATATACTATATACTTTTGTGTTTTATCAAAATTAAAATATGAAATAAATCATATTTATGCAATAAAAATTATACCATTAGAACTTACAAATGAAGAAGATGACCGAGTCAAGTGTTTGACACTCTCTCCTTAAGACAAAATGCGCTCCCGCTACGGTGCTTACGGCAATGAACAATGAGCGTTTGCCTCCCAGGATAAAACGGTCTCGACACGCGCAAGAAGCACTTCAGTGTGCGTGTCCCACGAACCAATTATGTTTGATACTCTATCCGACTCGATTGGGAATGGAAAGTATAGAAAATATTTTTCCTCCTTATTTCCTCTCTTTAAAAATGAAGACAAGTCATGTATTTATAGAAAACAAAGTGTTTTTTCATGAAAATACATGTCTTTTAGAAAACAGTCACTTTAGGGACGTTTTTTCATGAACTGTCACAACTTATGGTGAACAGTCACGACCTTTAGGGACGGTTCTGAAAACAGTCACTATATAGCGAACAGTCACAACCTTTAGCGACAGTTACGAAAAACCGTCCCAGAAAATTAAATAAAATTTCCCAATAAACTTCATACATAAATGGGGCACTTTGAAACCAAATTTCTTATTCATCATTTATCCGTTTTAAACAAATAAATATATCGCGTGACTCTTGACATGCTACAAGGAACGCGTACGTACTTGGTCCTACTTTGACCAATATATTAATTTGGTTATAAAATAATTTGTGTAAAAACACAATATTTTCCAACAGTTTGATCTTTGGATAGTGATCTCGTGCTAAAGTTGAATCCTCTAGTTGCAACATGTGAAATGATCTACCAAACCCAAAACACAGTTTAATTTTAATTGAAGGTCTAACCAAACTTCTTCTAAAAAACGACAAAAGCCACTTCAATAAACTAATAAAAATTTAGCAAATCTATGTGTAAATATAAAATAGAAGTAGGTGACACCTATCTTTAATGAAGTCTTGACTGAAAATGAGGATCCAAATCATTCGTGTGAAAAGAAAATGTTTCTCTCTCCTCTTAATTCCAAAACCCTCTTGAAACTCGTTTGGTTCGGGGTAAAATATATTTCAATGCGGTGAAAAGTAATATGGTGAAATACGTTTTCACCTATTTAAAGTTAATTTTTTTTCTCAATTCTTATTTAAAATTTCATAATTATAGGGTGTGCACTTATTCACAATGTCAACCCAACAAAAATTTAATTTTAAAGAGGTGAAAACGTATTTCACCATATTACTTTTCACCACGTTGAAACATATTTTACCCCGAACCAAACGGACAAATGAAAATGAGGACAGAAATCATTCGTTTAAACAAAATCGTTGATCTCTCCTCACAATTCCCAAACCCATTCATATTTCTTACCTCTATTTCCTTCCATTGCTCCACCTCTTCCTCTCCCCCATCCTAAAGGCCAAGAACAAACTAGTTATGACTTTACATTTACAATCGATTTAGCCCATTTCACCTCCTCAAATGGTTCTATATAAACCATGAAAGATCTCTAAAAAATTATGCTCCCATTTCACTGTGTTCAGAAATACGTAATCTACTAGCTTTTATTTTTTTTATTAATAGTCTAATTTTTCCCGATTAGCTTCTATTTTATTTTTATATCCATCTTCACTTATTTCCAACATAATTTTTTTTCCCAAGAAGTTGTCTCAGATTTCGAAATCTCGGTTTAAGAGTAATATATGTTTTATTTATACGTGTACTGCAAAATCATACATGAAATAGAAACATGGTTGCAGAAATTTCTCAAAACATGTTTATAATATCTATCTTAAGTATTATTTGCCTCTTACGATAGTCATTGTTTTGTTAGTTTATTTGGTTCTTTGAATAAAGAGAAGTAATTCTGTTAATTTTGGTTTACGTTTTAAGTCATGCATGGGGCAGTATAATATAGAATAGATTCATGTTTGATTTATTGAATGAATTTCTATATTTTGCATATTGTATGAGCAGTCCAAAAATTGGATGTAACAACCCGCCTAAAATAATAACGGGTGGCCAGCCCTATACTATATTAAATCAGGAATTCCAGATGGTCCAGTCTCAACATCAACTAATGGTACTATATAATATAGGACTAACTACCCGAAACCATATAAGCGAGATGTTATAAAAATTTAAAACTTTCAACATACAACAACCCAACACTATAAAACTACTAAATGAATAGGAGAGATACAGGAAAGAACTATAATAAATAAAATGAACCAAATTAAATACAACCGAATGTACTACAAAAAGTAGACCCGAATAAGCTGTCGGATCACAGCCAATACAATAACTGAATGGAATAAATATAAACATGTATGTAAATATCCCTTGGGTACAAACCCGATATACAACATGAATCCTACCTAGAATTTTAAAGAAGTAGGAAGCGGCTACATGAAACATCCCGCAACAGTCCGCACCTGTCACGGCTCCCGAGACTCTGGATAGAAGGTCATCCGGCATCCATGCGGTAGGATACCTGTGGAAATATATATATGTATATACAAGAAGGAGGGAGAAGTAAACGGGTCAGAGCCCCGAATGTGTAAAATATTTAGCAAGTGTGTTAACCGTGCATAATAAATACCGGTGTACTTAATTCCATAAATAAGTGAGACCGCACTCTCGTGGAACCCCAACTCACCTCTCATCTAAAGGCGCGCACCTATTCGCGTCCTCAATTTTTAGTTAAATTACCCCCATTTATTTTTAGGACAACCTAATTTATTAGGTCTAGCCTATATCCACGAGAGCTACCTTCCCGTCATAATCTAAGGATCCATCCATTTCTAATCCTATTAGATTATGATTACAACAATTATGCCATAAAAGGCTTAATGAATTCCGATTTATAATCACATGCATTTTAATTATCATAATTCCTAAAGCATTACCCCTATACATATACATATATATATACCTAGATAGGCTAAGAACGTAAGAATGAATATACTTAATAATATGCACATGGAATATTGGCAAGACTTCTCTCTAATCCCAAAATTGTACTACGTTTCGTGCGTGGGGAGTCTCGCAAAGCGAAATCCAAACAAGAAACCGCCCCGTTACACTACTCCTGACAAGGTCAAGACCAGAGATCCGTGATGCCACCTATGGAATTACTTCTCTCAAATCTCGACATGGCACTGCGTTTCGTGCGTGAGGTGTCTCGCAAAGCGAAATCCAAACAAGGAACCACCTCGTTACACTACTCCTGGGCAATGTCGATCCTAGAGATCCATAATCCTCAACATACAAGTTAATACTACCATTACACTAACTATAATTACTAAAGAAAGAAAGAAGAAAAGAAAAGAAAGAAAACAAATAAAAATAAAATAAAAGAACCTCCAATAATATCCTTGGGATGATGTAACCGAAATAATACCTTATGTGCGATACATCAACCCCCATCAATCTAGTACACCATAATCATCTAAGATGTACCTCATAAAAGTCCATATCCTTTCGTCTATAGGATATATATATATATATATATATATAAATATATATATAGGTATTTATTTCTAACCGTATATATATACCATCATCAATCCAATAGCCAAGTGTACATACTACATATGATGTACAAGGCCATGCACATAATATACCCGGCTATATATATCGCCGATAAACTGCATCAGTGCTATCATCTTCCCAGTGCCCGGCTCACGTAGCAATACTGGGGCCACCGTTGTGGGACTAAACGACACCCATCTCGTGGTAAACACACGCACACGACGTCCCGGGAAGCGGTCATAGTTCCAACCGGCAATGAGACGAAACATACCCACCACGTCTCATCCCAAAAATATATATCTATATGTATAATAATCACAAGGGACGACTATGACCTGGGGAATATCCACACCCTGCATTATAAGCCAGGATGCTCACCCTCTACGCACGCAACTTCCCAATGATAGCATGAGCGGGGTATGCTTAACCAATCAAGTATATGTATTATTCACATGCACAATATATATACATCCATATGATCCAATTATAGGATCAAATAATAAACCACCATATACGGTTTAAGTATCCATACCAAGTATGTTCATAACATAAATATATCCATACATTTATATACATACGGATATATATCAACACATATACACATATTCTTATATCTATATATGATAAACTAATTCTCGTTCATATGCATAAGATATATATATACCTGGCTATAAGTATACGTAGTCCTCAATTTACAAGCCGTCACCACAATTCCTTTAATTTACCTCGATACGTGAATATAATCCCATACTTGAAACATATTCAATCATCTTCCTATGATGAGTAGTCTCCCAAAACCATATGTATATATCTATACCTATATATATTCAACATTAGGGCTATCACCCAAGAGTTTGTGTAGGAATCTTTCACTACACATATCATCTATCTCTCCGAGTACATTAAAGAATCTAGTAATCATTTTGACTATCGGTATACATATAACTAATAGTCTATCAGCCTCAAGCTCATTCTTTCAATCATCAAATAATCTCATTTCCCTCGATTTCGATTATGGTTCGGTCACTTTTGTGAATACCCTGATCTAAGATCTCTCTAAGAGTTCTTAGCCTCACCTCACATCTACACTTACTTTTAATCTACAATTAGGATTCCCAATCCCAAAGGGTTTCTCCCAAAATCTCTATACATAACTCCAAATACATACATGGATACATTTCTCCCAAATTACCCTAAGGAGTCCCCAAAACTCTAATGTGTGAGAAACTCCTTATGTGTCTCCAAGAACATATCTCTTACATCATAAGAGAAGGCCCCAAATTAATAAACCCACCCAAAAAGGGTTTGAATTCACTATGGAGAAAATACCTCAAAATGCCCTGTTTCCGAATCGATTCGGCCCTGTTCCGAATCGATTCGGACTAGCGAATCGATTCGGCCTCCAAGGCGAATCGATTCGGCCTCCAAGGCGAATCGATTCGGGTCCAAAGACCCGGGCTTCTGCAATAGGCCGAATCGATTCGGCTTGGGGTCCGAATCGATTCGGTCAATGCAGACCTGCTAATTTTACCAAACCGAATCGATTCGCTTGAGGGGGCGAATCGATTCGGACCTGCAATTTTTGAAGGTTTCATCTGTTTCTTCAAAACCTACGAATCCTAAACCCTAAATTTCTCATTCTAACCCCCAAACCTTCATCAAATCATGATTTTAAGCCCATTAACCAACCCAAAGTTGATCCCAATCATTTCTATGTCACTAATTCTCAATTTAAACATTGATTTCAAGATTAAACCTAAAAATCTAGGTTTTGATGTTAATACCCAAAAATCCATTTCTTTACCCCACAATTTATGAAATGAAATACACAAATAGCTATTTAGCAAGATTAAACACTTGCCTCAGATTTGTAGAGGTTGGATCGTCCTCGATGTCGCGGTTGGACCGGAAATCCCAAGCTTTTCTTCCTCTCTCTCTTCTTTTCCTTCTTCTTTCTTTCTTCCTTTTTCTTTCTCTCTTTTCTCAAATGAGAAGGCTTCATCCGTAAGCCTTAAATCCTTTAAAACAACAAACCCAATTTTAAATGTTAATACACACTTTAAATGACTCGTTGACTCCAATTCAAGTCAAAACAACTTAAAAACATTCCGGAGCCGAAATAAAACCCAATGACAGTCATTTTGACTATCTCGACCCTTCCGGGATCGATGGTACCCTCAAAAATATCATCCGAAATACTTTGAAATATTCTCTATTTTTGGACTTAAATTCCCAAATTCTAAAATTCATCAATTCAATTAAATTTTATTTTCCCAAAAACTTAATTTCTCAGTCTCCAAAATCGTGGGGTGTTACATTGGATTTAGGATTTTACTTTAAAAGTTATTAAACTACAGATTTGCACTCCGTATTTTGATGTTCGATCAAGGATAGTGGTGTTTGAAACTTTTATTTTAAGTAATATTTGCCTCCTACTATAGTTGTTGTTGTGTTGGTTTATTTGGTTATTTGAAGAAAGAGAACTAAATCTCTCAATTTTTGTTTATGTTTTAAGGTGTATATGGGCCAATATAATATATATTAGATTCATGTTTCATTGAATGATTGAATTGGACTTAAAAATTGATGTAGTTGATAAATCCCGATGTATATGTTATTTTTTAAAATTATTTATTACACTAGTTAAGTACTGTTATGTATTAATTTGAAGGCATAAAAGAAATATGTATTAGCTTTCTTACTCAATTTTGTGTTTCATCATAAAGTCGTACTGCAATTTTCTTTGATTTTTTCATTTGGGTTATACCATATTTTGAATTGCAACATGATGTTTTATTTACAAAAATAATTTTTTTTAATAATTTGTTACATTAGTTAAGTACTGTTATTCATTAAATTTAAGGCATAAAAGAAATATGTATTAGCTAAATGTGTAGTAAAATTGCCAAAATAGTAGCTCCTTAAAAAAATACGTGCAAATAATTTACAAGAATAAAGATCTTATGAAGATTTTAAATTGAAAAAATATATAAATTTTCAATATTCACACACATTATCTAACTATTTCAAAACTTTTTATATTGAAATACGTATTTTTATTCATGTTGGATCGATTACTGTAATTAGAATGCTACAAAGGTAACAATAAAGAATATATTAAAAGGCAATTTCCCTTGTTTCCTTATTCTCCTATACTCATATACACGAAGCAACATTGCTTTCATTTATATAATAATAAAACGAGTCTAACTTATTTTTATAATTTTTATAAATTATTTAGGATAACCATGTTTCTAACCAAACGCGAACATCTTCTGAATTGCAAAAATCGAATGTCATAAAATAAATACGTATAAATAAGTTGATAAGAATAAAGCTGTTATGTAAACTTTGAATTGCTAAAATATATTAATTTTCATTATTTATATACGTTTTATAACCATTTCAAGAATCTATGCATATGGAAATACGTATGTCAATTCATGTTGGATCGATTCCCCTAATTATATTGGTAGGAAGTTAACAATGAATAATATACTGACATCCAAATTCCTCTGTTTCGTTATTATCCTATATTCATATACATGAATCACCCTTGCTTTCATTTATATCACAATCATATTGGTCTAACTTAATTTTCTCATTTTTAAAAATTATTTAGGATAACCATGGTTCGGACCGAATGTGAACATCTTTTGAAGTCTGACTTAATGTTCTTAAGGAGAGAAATTATTGACGTTGACAACCCAAGTCCAAGGGAAAAAAGATGTTTATCACGTCGGCCTGTATGGGATTTTAAGTCAGCCATCTCTCGATCAAAGAATAAGCTAAAAAATTTACGGGTTGATAAATTTTGTTCTATCCTGAATGACTTAGAGAGTAATTTGCTAATTCAAACTTACACTAAAGAAGGCAATTTCATCAACTCTTCAAACGTTGAGACGAAAAAAGCAGCTATACGTTATTCTGTAATCGACAATCTTCGTACCTCAACTGATGTGACTATTGAAGTGCAACGCCCTACTTTCCCACTTTTATCAATCTGGATCCCACTTCTGAGGATGAAAGCAATGGAGTGCACATTATTGTCTTTGATGATAAAGAGTCACTGATGGACCCATCCTACTTGGATCATCCCTTAAATCATCTTCAAAATTTTGACTACAATGGCTGCGATCAACCTTTGCCAATCCAACCTTTTACCCTTCATACGAAGAGGATCCTTCCGAGGAATAAACATGTTGTTCTAAACCTGAATAGATCTTAACTTTCAATCCATCGCTTCACCTTACAAATAAATGTATGTATTACTTTTTTTACACATTTGTGTATGTTTTCCAGTTATTATAAATTTTCATCAATAAATACGTTGTTTGTCAAGAACAATGTCGTACTACTGCTATGTTTTATTTGTAATACACGTTTTATTAATAATAGGCGATGGTTTTTATCATATATTGTTGTATTGTAGTATTAGTATAATATGTAAGAAATATATTTGCCATTTAATTCATGTGAGTGTATACAGTAGCGATGTGAATTTTTTATTATTTATGGGTATATATGACATTTATATGTTTTTATTAAAGAAAATATAAAGTATATTCATATTGCGAAAAGATATATTGTTAAATAAGTTTTATTTTCATAATATTGTTAAATTTATCTACATTTTATGCGTAGATGGATTACAAAGAAAGATGTAGACTAGCTAGAATGCATAGGAGACTCCTGCGTTATTCACCATTTCGCCGAGCATTAACCAGTCCCGTAAATTCTTCTTCCTCAACCCCACCTCATTTCTCTACTACAATACCCTCCACATACTTACGTATTGGATTAAACGTTAATGGATCCACAAAGATGAGCACACATATACAATCCATTTCTTCAAGATCAAATGTTAATGCCAATGGTTCTATTACAACCACCACTTAAATAGAGAATTGTCAACCTTATGCACTTATAGGACATTACTGTGGATACACGTTAGAGTGGGAAACACGTGCCGTGGCAGCAATGACTTCCCCAATGGCTGTAATCAAGCAACCCGTGATACCTACATAATACATTTGCCCGATATGATTTCAAATATTTAGAATAAATTTTGCACTCTTAAACAAAGCATATATGGTTTTAATAAAATATATATTTACATATTAAATAATTTTATTCGTTACAACAGGTAAGACAAAAAGATATAACTCGAGCGGCCATCGTAATAGTGGGTCATCAATCGCATGCAATAATAGTAAGACCATATTAATTAATGAATTTTTAAAGGATCTGCTGATATTTGTGTAATAGAAAATTATTTGCGTTACAATAGGTCATCAACCACGATGTAGCTCTAATGCCTATCGTAAGACTCACCCATCAGTTTCATGCAAGAAAAGTAAGACAATATAAATCGCTAAATCTTTAAATTAGAATACTATAAACTTTTAAATAATTTTATGTGATTCATTCCTTTGAATAATACATTATAGGTACCAACTCCGTTATATGGACGTTTGAACCTCCTTCAAAGCAATATAGCTTCTGTTTCGCTATTATGTGGTACGAAGAACGTACTTGAAATAAGCAAATAGAATTTCCTAATTTCACCCTATGCTGTTAGTAAGGGAAAATTAAACTACTACTGACCAATAATCCGCTTACGTTCCTTAACGCTTTGATATCATATAACGGAGGTGTACGCTCAATAAAATTCAGAACTAACATTCGTGTATACAACTCTATATTTGCCTTCACTTCCATAGGAGGTAAAGTAGACAATAGTTAGAATAATGGTAGTGGACCATACATGTATCGAATCAGCGGGCAAAATCATCACAAAATTGGGTTATTACTACCGATTGAAGTCCATTGACCAAAATTTGCCCAACTGTACATCTACGACACTGAATCATAAGTCTCAAATCATATATCAGTTATATGATCATCAAACAGTCTGGATAACATAGACCTAGTCATCGTGGACGAACTTATAAAAATGTTTGATGAAAGAAACGAAGTAACAGGAGTTTTTAGAATGGCCAGTGATCGTTTAAGAGATTCTGATTTTGCAAACATTCGACTCCGGTTGATGGGTATAAGAAGTGGTGACCCCCTATTTACAATTTACCACAAGCCTCTGAGGTTGATGGATTGAAAGTTGGGGACCTTTTAGATACTAATTATATGCGTGACATTTGTAACACCCCGTATTTTGAATAATTATGGATTTATTATTTATGGTATTTTTAAATTACACGTGTGCAATAATTTAATTAAAATAAAATATTACGTAATTAATAAATATTAATTGGATGAGACTAAGATTAATATTTATGTGGTAAATTTACTAAGTGTGTTATAGTAAATAAAATATGGTGGATTGTTAGTACTTTTATAAGGGCAATATAAATGCTTCCATGTGAACGGAGATAAGAAATTGGAGAGTCTAGTCAGCAGAGCAAGAATGAATATAATTGGTGCTAGTGAGGCACCATAAGGGGGACATCCAGCAGGGCAACCTTTTGAATGGCTCAAATCAATGGAATTCCTACCAAGTGAAAGTGGATTCAGTCAGGGTCGTCAAGGCCAGTAATGTGTTCCACAACACTAGCAGAGCCATAGGAATAACGAGGGTAGCAATTGGGGCCAAGGCTACCAGGTCCGAGATAAGGATAAACCCAATATGGCTAGAGATAGGGGGATGGCACAGAGAGGTGTCTTATGTGTGAGGAGTAAGCCATATGTGTTGATCTTGTTCACAACGAGTTAGGGGACAGGAGTCGGATACCCACTAGGGGAATAGTTTGAGAAGTCTTACGTTCAGTTTGGACGATAGTATTATGTCCAGGAACTATTTGAACCGCTAGGGCGATTGAAGGAATGAGTTTTATCCCTAGGTAAATAGGACAATATTTATGTGACACGGGTGAGTCATAATACTTTGTTAGCATTAGATTCGTACATGAGATGGGTTTAATGGGTGTATCGTTAGCGTTACTATTATGTGTATATATTTATCGTTGGGTAGCGGTGGTCTCTTTGGTTCAATTTGCAGGGAAGCGGGTGCAGTCACTGAGAGGATATGTTTTAGTGAATTTACTCATTTTAAAAATATGATATGTGAGCATGATGTTATCCTGGGTATGGACTGGTTAACGATGGGTTGAGCAATGGTTGGTTGTCACAGCAAGGCTATCATGTTCGCTGTTCCAGGGCAGGATGTGTGATTTTGCGATGTCTCACCTAGAAGAGAGTTGAGCTCACATCTATGTTATAATGTGGAGGAGAATTCAGTGAGTATAGTTATCTTGTTATATTTGATCCCGGTGCATAGGGACTGTACTGATGTGATTCAGGGTATATCAGGTTTTCTATCCAATAGAGAGATTTAGTTCGTTATTGATTTAGCGCTGGGCACTTAGTGATAGTGTGAGCGCAGTGTTATATGACTCTTTTAGAGATATGTGAGTTTATGATTAGATTTATACGATGGGGGGGGGGGGGGGCATGATTTTGAGTGTCCCGATTATATGCTTTGGGCCTACAAAACTCGATGACCAATAATTCTAGATAGTAGTGAATTGGGGGTGGGTTCCTTGTTTGGATTTCGCTTGCGAGACATCCTACACATGAACCCGAGTGAATGTCGGGGGTTGACAGATGTGCCGAACGCTAGGGAAGTGGTTAGTACTTTAGTTGTTATACGTTTGTGGATAACACTTTGAGCTGAGGGCTAGTATGTGATATAAGGCTCGTGGAGCGGGGTAATGTTGTGTAGGAAGCACTAGGTAGACTTTTGCACCACTAGTGGATGGGTGAGGCAATCTAGAGAAAAATAATATGCAATTTTTATGGTGATTAAGAATACCATTATGATAGGACCACGTCGAGCATGCGGGGCCGAATTTCAGATGAATATGTTACATCTGTTGTGGTTGTGCAGATATGCATGGGATATTGGGTGTATGGGTGCCCTGGTTAGTTCTATTTTCAGTAGCGTCCAGAATGAGGGGACATGGTAATAAATGTGTTGAATCGTATTCATGTAGGGTAGTAGAAATATAATTAGAATAATAGGATGGACTGAACTTCGTTTACGAAAGGAGATGGCACGGATATGTATACAGTACTTAGAGCTATCACACCCGAGATGGGTTAAAAGGACGTGGAGACATATGTGAGAGATATCTCTTGACAAGAGAGGATCTAATAGTTTTAGAAAGTAGAGAAGGGTATTAATTAGTAAAATGTGAAGGGTGACTCGCGCATAAATAGGATGTTGATTTTCACCAGACAAAGAGGACCCAGGAAATGCGCAGTTTTGAAGCAGACGTATGGGTCACGATTTTTAGCATACCCCAAGAAGGGAGGTAAGATGTACCATATAACGGGGGATATAAAGCATGTGAATCTGTCTAGAGTGATAAATAACAAAGTTGTCTTGGGGAGCACTACTCGTTAGAGGGGAAACGATTTGTTCGAAACGATCAACTATAAATTTTGCAATACTTGGTGATTCTAGTGATGGAATGGGTAGAAAGACTGATAAAGTTTAGTATCGAGTTACCAATATCACGGAAAGGTCAAGATTCGCTTTGGATTGTGGAATTGGTTGACCGAGATGGAGCAGTTATCACTAAATTGGGTGAGTTACACTATTGGGCATTATGTCCAGCATTCCATTGAAGAAAGAGAATGAGCCGAAACATGGTGCCTCCCAACAGTGTTTTGGGATGAGGATGAGATCCTTGGGTCCCACTTCTGATAGGGATTATCAAGAGGCGATGGGGACAAAGTTTCATTTCGATCAAGGCGTATCATGCATAGACCGAGGAGTAGACGTGAGGGATGAATGAGATGTTGGAGAATGTAAGGAATGCGTAGTCTTAATTTTTGGGTAATTAGGAAGAGTAATTATTGTTGGTAGAGTTGCGTGTAATAACTCGTACCTGTTTAATATTACCAAGGAATTTTTTAGACTTTGTGTGGGAGACCTTATCGTCCACCCTCTGGTTGGGGAGGTGGGGGGCAACAAGCTTCTCGGACCGAACATGATTCAGACTTCATCGGCAAGGATTGAGTTAATCCGAAATTATTTTGTGTAGTTAAAAAACATCGTAAGAGTTACGTTTTAAACCAAAACCTTATAAGTCCAACGTTAGGGTCAGGTGTTATTATGAATTCCTTCCATAAATGGAGTTATGTAATTTGGCAAGAAGGGAAATTGGCACCTAGGGATAGGGGGGCTTTCTTCAGCTTTGAGATAATGGAGCCAACAAAGTGTAGGCTTGTCTTTTGAGTATTGTTTAAGTATTCACGATAGTTTTTGAACGTCATTGTATAATCAAGACCTTAAGCATAAGGGAATATATCGACATGTAAGAGTTTGAATAGACTTGTCACCAATCTTGGGTTGTAGTGAGTAAACCTTCAGTCAAAATGGTACCTGGCGCGTTTATAGTGGGAACACCAAAATATCATTATGAGTTAATTTTGAATAAATTCGAATGGATTGCATGTAAGGATCCAAAAATTTTAGTACATACCATAATCGAATTTCAAGGGCGATATTCCTTCGCAAGGGGGAAGTATGTAACACCTCGTATTTTTGAATAACTATGGATTTAATTATTTATGGTATTTTTAAATTACACGTGTACGATAATTTAATTAAAATGAAATATCACGTATTTAATAAATACTAGTTGAGTGAGATTATGATTAATATTTATGTAGTAAATTTACTAAATGTGTTTATAGTAAATATAATACGGTGAATTGTTAGTACGCCGTAGTGAGTGAGAAGGACATGATTTTTGACGGTATCTCAACTGGGGATTGTGAGTAGATTATTTTAAGGTTAAGATAGTAAATTAATGTATAGTGACTCGGATGGTGATTTCGAGTGCATGTTTGATCCGCAATGGATTTAAATAGTCATAATTAAGTACCCAATTCGAAAGCTTTTTAGACTAGCTGGGACCCATTTGGGGTCATATATGCCATTTTACATGAGGAGGTTAACCTAAATACTGGATTAAGGGGTTTAAAAAGGAGATTAGGGTCAGGAGGCTACTATTATACATAATTAAAACATCCTAGAGGCTTATGGTGAGAAAATAAAGAAGAAAAAAGCTAAGGGAGACCTAAGAGGGAGAAAAGTGAGAGGATTGAAGGATCTTTTGGGCTTATAACCATCACTCATCGAAGGAAAATCAAACTCTATGTATTGATTAAGGTAAGTAATTAACTTGCTTGATATTTATGCATGTAAATTCAGTTCATATCATAGTATGTGATATATTGTGTCTTAGAAGACTTTTGGGGAATGGGATCTATGTTAAAAGATGGGATTTTGGGTGATAAGTATTGCTCAATATATATTCTGGAAATAAATTCAACATGAAGATTAAATCTTGAATGAGAAAGTTGAGGAATTGCATAATCTTGAATGGGAATTAAGAAAGTGCATATATAATTTGTGATTAAGATGTTAAACCCCATGCGTTTAATTGTTGTTAGATGAATTTTGTAAAATGGGGTTAAAGAAATTAACCACCAATACTCTAATAAAATTACCCCACAGATTTGATCGTATATTGATTTATGATTTATTAAGTTTTACTACAATTCAGCCCCTACACAGGATGGGTTATTATTACGTACGACTTAAAATACATCATATACCACGAGTTTGACGAATTGAACTAGACAATACTCTAGTAGTGATTTAAAATTAATTATTTGAGATACCACGACATATATTGTGATAAGTGGCACAATAAATATTGGACACTTGGCTCCACAGAAAAGATGGCATGTGTCAAGTCCACTTGGTCACTTTTTCTATAAAAAGAGGGCTTCTCCCTTATTCGGGAGGATGTCTGTCTTGGGGGCAAGGTAAGGAGAGGAAGTCTAACTTTTCTCCCCACTAACCTCTTGAGCTCCTTCACGAGTTTTTACGTATTTTACACATTATATGGGAATTTGGAGGTGGTTATCCGAATTTGGCGCCCCCACGCACTAAAAACACCAAAACCCTAAAAAACTGAGTTTTTCGGCGTATCGTACGGACCTACGAACTATGCAGACTTTGATTACGTGAAGAGATAGATACGTAGGTGCAACAACGTTGCTCAAGTCTAAAAGACGCTCAAAGATATAATTCCCCAAATCTGCACTCACATCTTATAAATTTGAATGTGAAGATAAGTGTAATCATGTTTAGAATTGATAAAAACTATAAATTTTTTGTTAGATTAGTGATATTTATGGGAAGATGATGAATCCCGCCTAAGAAAGATAGTTACAACGTTAATCTTGTTAGAATCTCGTTAAAAGCTCGTTCAAACGAGTTGAGATTCTCGTTCAAACGATGTAGGTATTTCATTTGAGCGACCCTTGTGTTCGATCATGGATATAGATCTTTTTGTTATGAACGCGTGACCACCAGTTTCATATTTTTCTGATTTTTTTAATTAGTTATGATTTTTTTATGAAAGGGTGTTCGAGACCGAAAGCTTTAGTTGGAAATCAAATCTGGGTATGGATACACGGGTGTTTTTGGGTGAAAAAACACTCGGGGTATGATTTATAAAATTGGGTTGGAATTTAAAAAAAGGTTAGGTTACGGGACGGTTTAAGATAGGCTTAGTGCCCAAAATAGAATATAAACGTGACATATATAAATAAGTAAGTGACTACTTATGAATTTGGTAGTCGGATTTGATTCGGAGGTTTTAGGCTAGC
Source organism: Sambucus nigra (assembly GCA_949130495.1). Classification (NCBI taxonomy): domain Eukaryota; kingdom Viridiplantae; phylum Streptophyta; class Magnoliopsida; order Dipsacales; family Adoxaceae; genus Sambucus; species Sambucus nigra. The sequence goes on along the minus strand of OX422207.1, from coordinate 273,092,906 downwards.
ACTAGGAGTAACATGCACGGTTAGCCAATTTTATTTTAATAATATGCGGGTATAGAGATAATATATATATATGTGTGAAAAATAATATCTGTGTGTATGATATTTACGTGAAACATACCCCTCTAATGCTATCAGTGGAGGTTGTGTGATGTGGGTGATCTTCCCTGGCGAAATACAACTTGCTAAGTATCGACCCCAGGTTATCGCGCCATGTTTATACCTTGTGCGATGGTTATTTTAAGTGAGATGATTAGGGTATGGACTCACTATCGAAGGACTATGACTGCCTCCAATACGTTTGCGATTTTACCGACTTAGTGTGAGAGTCTGACCGTCGGCAACCGAGATGAAGTGAATATGCTGTGGATGATGATAGCATTGTAGAGAAAGGCATCCAATGAGTTATTACTCGAGGGATGGCATCCACTGAGTTATTACACGGGGGATGAGGACATTTAATGAGTTATTACTTGGGGGATGGTGACATTTAATGAGTTATTACTCGGGGTATGGTAACTGTAAGCGGCATATGCGTGTTTGTTGTAGTATATCTTTATGTATATAATAGTTTGGTTAATTATATACGGGCTTGACACACTAAGAGTGAACATATGTGTGTTTATTTTAGTTTCTCATTACGTATATAATAGTGTATTTAATTATGTATGGGCTTAATACATTAAGTGTGGATGTTTATAAATAACTGCAGTGAAGTCATAAGAATGATAAATGATGGAATAGTTAATTAAGCTAACGAGAGAAATAGCTAAGAAATGAACGATAAACAATATTAGGGGTAGAATAGTATATTAGTGAGATTTACAACAAGACTAGTTAGGCGGGGTAGTGTAACTAGACAGGTTAAGATGTATGCGCTAGTTGTGCACTATAATGGACATATGAGGGGTATTTCATAAGAGTGCGACACCGACTTAAATATGGAAAGTTTTACTGCATATTTATTTACTGCATCTTAATTACTTGTAAATATTTAAAAAAGATTTTGGGCTCTGACCCATATCTAATCTATTTTCCAAAAACTTTTAGATGTCCAGCCATAGGGACGTCATGGATGCCTATTCTTTCCCGGGACACGAAGTTGCAGCTGATGTGGAGGCTTACAGGTTGATGAGTAGTCGCTTCAATTATTGCATTCTAGATTAGTTTCTCTATTCTGGCATTGGTTGGGCGTGTTGCCCCTTTTCATTAAAACTTATGTATTTCAGAATTCTAGTCAGATAGATTAGATGTGTTGGATTTTTACCCGATGGTTATTTGGGGACTTTATCCATTTATCTCTGCTTTACATTTTACATCGTGGTTTCATTTATATTGATTACTATGTTTGGGATTATTGTGGTTTGGTTAATATTGTTGTACATTAACGAAAGATTAAATTTGGCACCGATTTTTTTAATTAATAAGTGGTCAGTAATTTAAAATGTTTTCGACAATGATGCTAAGAATGAACAAGATGAGACTCTTGTTTTATTTTAGTAAAGGACTTATCACTTGTGATTGAAATAGGCGGAGTGTTATAACATTATCATCGATCATAAGTCTATTGGATTGCAACATACAAGTGAGCTATATCCCTCTTTAATGGCTATGAAATATCCAATTCTTTTTCCATATGTGGAGGATAGATATCACACCGAGATTAGATATGGAAATAATATTGGTCATCATCATACAAAAAGGGAATGTGTAACTATACGGGAGTTTTACTCCTATAAGCTACAACAAAAATTAAATGAATCAAATTCGCTACACCTCTCTGGATGTTTATTTCAACAATACATTACTGGCGCATACACATGTATAGAGGAAGAGAGGATATGATGGGTATGCCAAAATCAACCTCAATTGCGTTCTGAACCTTACAAAGTTCTGAAGGGTGCAGTGTTAAAAGGGGACATAACGCCTGCATCCATTGGTAAATGCATTATTCCCCCCTCTACTTTCACATGTGGCCCAAGGTACATGGATCAAAGCTTCCAGGATGCTATGGGAATTTTTAGATGGTTTGGCAACACGGACCTATTCATCACTTTTAGAGCGAACCCCAGTGGTCTAAAATTAGCCATTTTTGGTCACTAATTCCCAGACAACAACCTGATGAACGACTCGGCATTATTGCGAGATGTTTTAAAATAAAGCTTGATCATTTTGTGAAAGATTTGAAAGAAAGAAAAGCGATTTGGTAATATTTTAGCATTTAAGTACAATTGTATTATAATTTCTTCCTTAACCAATTATAATATAATTTAACTTTGTTTCTTTTTTTATTCTCAAAGCTGTTTACACGACTGAGCTCCAAAAAAGAGGATTGCCACATGCTCATATCATATTATTCCTGCATCCCGACAATAAACTGAAAAACTGTTACTAAAGCCGTTTAATACAAGATTAAACTATTTAAGTAACTCCGAACTATTTTTTGAAGAAACTCTTTTCTAGAAATCAAATCAGTTTAATCACAAGATGTGTTTAAAAATTATGCACGAGATCTGCTCAAGATTGATTAACAATTTTTGAAAAACCAAACTAAAATCGTTTTTAAATCAGCACACTAAACATAAAGGGATGAGGAGATGTAGAAAGATTAATGACAAGATATTTTTAACATGGTAAAACCTCACCCAACTGAGGAAACAACCACGACTCCCTCTACGGAGTAAACCAAAAATTCCACTAAAAACAAATTATAACAGTTACAAACTATATAACACACATGCACACAAATCAGACCTATACAAGTTTAGGAATGTACCCACTGGTGTCCTTCTAACTTTTTTGCAGTTCTGTTTGTTGATGTTGTTCTCCAGTTTGCTAACATCCAATTTGTTCCAGTTCTTTACGTCGACTCTTGTTCTTGAGATCTTATTCCCAACACTTTTAGTGTGGTAGGGTGCTAGTGTTTGTGAAGGTTCTTTCTAACACATGCATGTACACACTCACGCTGATTTTATACAAACAGTCCTATCAAATTACATATAAGATCTATATGCTGTGATTTTCAGTTTCTATCATCTTAGGAAACTTTGAATCTTATTTGACCTTTAATATTAACCCAGAATCCACGACTATCTTGCTCAGAAGACGTTTCAAGATCTTAATCAATCTCAGGTTTTGAAAATATTTTTGAGATTGAAAATCACCAAGTGCGATTCCAACTAGGTCGAAGGTTTTGTTTCAAAAGAACTAGAAGCATAAAATGTTTTTGTTGATTTTGAAGTTGAAAACATTTACAGAAACAAATCAACAAAAGTTTTCTCAAGACGAGAAACTATAGATGCAGATCTGTATGTAATATAACATGCAACGACTAGATCTAAGATTTCTATAAAAGTAGAAACACATATCTAATAAAATGTTGAAGTTAAAAACAAGATCTGAGAACGAAGAGGTTACAGAATCATACAACTAATAAACTGGCACTCAAAACTCTCAAACACTCAAGGTTGTGTTTGGTATAAACTGGTTTTAAAAGAGGTTGTGGGTTGAAAGATGTTTAGGACGATTTAGGGTTAGGGTTTCTAACTCTCTCTCCCTCTGATTTTTCTCTCTCTTCTCTATTCTCTCTCTACTCTCTTCTCTCTCTATAAATGACGAAATGACCAAAAGCTTCTAAAAGGCTGAGAGTAAGGCTCCTTATATAGGGGGCTGAGAAGATTCGAGAATGCAGATCCAAATCAAGGGCTAAGATTTGGTCTAGGCAGTTTGACTTTGATCCAAGGGCTTAAAAGAAGCGGTGGATTAAAACGATTGTGATTGGCATGATAGAGGTTCACAGGGATTGTATAAGGACGCATGCAGATCGTCGATTAAAAACAATCCAAGGGCTGGAACTAAGCACGGCTAATGTCTCACATAGAAAACACAAAATGGTTCAATGACAGCCTGACAGGTGTAGGGATATGACTGGATACCACACGCGCGTCCAAAAGAAATTACAAACGCACCCTGATATCTCTAGCGCTTTTAAATTCTACCCAAGTGAGCTTTCATCCAATAAAACCAACAATCCAAAATAACAGAATGACCCCAACACTTTATAAAACCAATTTTTATTAAGAAAAAACTTGTTTTAAAAATTATTAAAATTCCCCAAAAAATATTAAAAGTCAATTTGAGGGAAATTAATACACACAAACTATATGCAATCAATTTATGCAATAAAAGACCCATATATGCACTCCTAATTGTGTGTGAGTGTTGGTACATATACCTTGGATTAGACAAACAAGATGAATGAATCTTAGACAATTTCTGAGGCTTTTTGGATTCTAGGAAGGGACACAATTTTGTCACTTATTTCCAAACTAGATGAGCACTTATACAATGTAGACTCAAGTGAGTTAAGAGTATAAGGTGCTTTAATCTCCTCCTTTGGAAATATGAGACAAAATCTTCTTTGAGTCATTTAGGATTCGTAGGGCAATAAAGAAATGAGGAAAAAACTTATTCCTAAATAAAAGTTCTATCTACCCATTTCCTAGAAAAGAAAAGTACATAACTCAACTAATTACAATTAAATACCCTATTACAACAGTTGAGAATAATTGTACAGAATCCTACAAATGATTTCTAAGATCTAGCTTATTAGAGATATGTGAAAAATTGAACGCATAAGACTCAAATTTCTCCCCCATTTTGTCTCAAATAGACATAGGAAAAAAATGATGTAAATCCAAGAAATTATTCGGCACACACCATTCCAATTGATTTACGCAAGGTAATAAACCTATTATAATCCAAAGGTTTGGTAAACTTATCTGCGAGTTGCAAATCAGTAGGAAGATAATTAATTTCTAATTCCTTAGATTCAACCAATTCACGAATAAAGTGATGTCTTATTTTTATGTGTTTTGTTCGCGAGTGTTGAACAGGATTTTTAGAGATATTGATCGCACTTTGATTATCACAATAGATATGCAATTGTTTTTCTTGAATACCATAATCACTTAGCATTTTCTTAATCCAAAGAAGTTGAGCACAGCAACTGCCAGCAGCTATGTATTCAGATTCAACAGTGGATAATCAAGTGCAGTTTTATTTCTTACTACTCCAATCTACCAAATTATTACCAATATAATAACATGCGCCTGATGTGCTCTTACTATCATCAGTACACCTTGCCCAATCAGCATCGGTGTATCCTATTATAGTGCTAGGAGTATTATTGGTGTACTAAAGTCCTAAATTTAGAGTGTCTTTAATGTACTTGATAATTCTTTTGACAAAAGTTAAATGACTCTCTTTAGGATTGTTCTGGTAACGAGCACAAACGCAAACAGCATACATAATATCAGGATGCGAGGCAGTAAGATATAGTAAGGTTCCAATCATACTACGATAAAGGGTGGGATCTACGGATTTTCCTATTTCATCCTTAGATATTTTGACAGTAGTACTCATGGGAGTTTTAGCATCTTTTGCACTTTCAAGACCAAATTTTTTTATAATCTCTAATGCGTATTTTGATTGTGAGACAAATAATCCTTCTGAATTTTGTTTGACTTGAAGACCTAAGAAAAATTGCAACTCCCCCATAAGAGACATTTGAAATTCTTTATGCATAATTTCAGAAAAAGATTTAACTTCTGAGGGAGAAGTTGATCCAAAGATGATATCGTCTACGTACACTTGAGCTATAATGATATGTTTGTCAAAATGTTTGACAAAAAGGGTTTGATCATTTCCTCCTCTCTTAAAACCTTTGTCTAAGAGAAAGTTGGAAAGGCTCTCATACCAGGCTCTTGGCGCTTGTTCTAGGCCATACAAAACCTTTTTAAGACGAAAGACATAGTTTGGATATTTAGGGCCAATAAACCCTTTTGGTTATTCTACAAAGTTCTCCTCAGTCAATATTCCATTAAGGAAGGCATATTTGACATCCATTTGCACTACACCAAAATGACAAAATTATCACCTTTCAGCCGGCCACCCTTGTCAAGGTCATTGACCGTGATAAAAAACACGCATTTTGTGTCATGGTCATTGACCTTGACACGACCGTGACAAAGAATTATCACGATCATTGACCGTGATAATTATTTAAATAATTGTCATGATCAAGGACCTTGACACGACCGTGACAACTTCTGCAGCAAAAATCCTTCCCCTTCTTCCCCCCCCCCCCCCCCCGCCGTTCCCTCCCTCCTTTTTCCACATCTCTCTCTCTCTCTCTCTCTCTACTTTTAGGTTTATTTCTCTCTCTCTCTTCCATTTATATATATGTTTGTGTGTATATGTGTGTGTATATATGTGCGTGTGTGTGTGTGCGTGTGTGGGGGGTGGGACAGGGTGGGGGTGGGGGTAGTAGGGGGCAGGGTGGGGGTAGGGGTATATTCACGAGTTATTTGTATATGTGTGGTGTTTTTTTATCTTTATATGTTGGAAATAACTCATAAATTTGTCAATTTATTTTTGTATTTGAATTAACCCATGAATTTGTATTTTTGTATTTGAATTAACCCATGAATTAACCCATGAATTTATTTTTGTATTTGAATTAACCCATGAATTTGTCAAACAAATTGACAAATTCACGAGTTATTTATTTTTGTATTTGTATATATATGGGTTCTTGAATTTTTTGCACTTTTGTTGAAACTAACTCGTGAATATATGTTTGTGTATGTTTGTTAGGTGTATTTGATGTTTATATGTTGGAAATAACCCATGAATTTTTCAATTTGTTTGTGTGTGTGTGAGGGGGTGGGGGTGGGGAGGGGGGGGGGGGGTTGGTAAGGCAAGGTACCATTGTAATTCTCTTAATATCGTGTTTTGATGATTCTATGAGATAATATATATTGTTTCAAGGTTAACTCATTGTAGATAAAAACATTCACATAGTAAGATTAAATTGAATCCATCCATAGATTCTATAATTACATCCACTAAAATATAATTAATAAATGAAACAGTTTTAGATGAAAGTAAATTAATAATTAGTGCCCATTTCATATGAAAGTAGGATTGCCCCTCAGTGTAAATTAGTAAATTAATAATTATATACGTTAATTTTAGTTTAATTGATGAGATGAATTAATTGAGTAGATGAATTAGAACGAGTACGGGATACACATTTGTTGTTGACATTGCTGTTGGATTATTTTGTTTAGTAAATGTTTGGTTGGTTAGTTTTAAAAGTGGCATGACCACTGGATTATTGTCCATATGGGGGTGGGATTTTTCATCTTTTTTTGAAAATTACTTTGTATATCGAACAATATATATATAGTATGATAATTAAATGAAACATACTTGAAATTAAATATAGTGCGCATAGATACTAGCCTTCTAGTTCTTATGCGTACGCATTCAATAGCCCTTAGACCCGTTCGAGAGTCATTACCCCTGTAATGAGATCTCTCGAATTGTCCCGTTTGGACAGTTTGAGACTGTATAATTTCTGTATAATATTCTTATTGGCTTAAAGTTGTTACTTTTGGAGGAAGTTCTGCAGTCGTATCTTAATGTTCTCTGGGTACATACTAGATTGACAAGTGTGACTGTTATTTCAATCAATCAATTGAAATAACACTCACACCTGCCAATCTACATCGTGTACTTGGAGAACTACGGGGATATGCTGTCGAATTTTTTTCAAATCGTAACAATGTGCATGAGCTGTTAAGTATATTACAGAAAAATGCGATCTTGAATGGGATAGGACCACTCACCCTTTAATAGGATAATTAAATGATGGGATAATTAAATAAAACATACTATAAATCTAAGTTTTGTTTACCTTTAATAGGTGTTTAATTGTGGTAGATGTGATGGGATATCCGAAATACAAAGAGTGGATGGGTGAGACAAATAGAACGGGGATGTGTTTCGCAGAGGTGCTAACGAATTTGTGAAATATGCAAAGAGATGTCATAATGATGAAGAGTTTCCGTGTCCGTGTGCTAGGTGTAAGAATGGTAAGGTGTTTGAGTGGAAAACAGTTGAACTACATTTGTTAAGATCGGGTATGCAAGATAGTTATCGATTTTGGAGTTTTCACGGTGAATTAAAAGTTCCTTTTGTCCTCGACCAACCTTCACAACAACCTTCAACAAGTAGAATAGATGTAGAAGGGGACGACGTAGATCATAATATGTTAGAGGATTTAGTTAATGATGCGTACGGAGTTTATGAAGCAGAGGAGAATGAGTTTACTGATGATGTAGAAGATTCAAGTGCTCGTGAAGATAACACGATAAAACTTGACGATGACTACCAAAGTTTAAAATTTAAGGTGACCCAACCGTTATACTCTGGCTGTGAGAAAGATCAAACAACTTTACATGCCATGGTTGGTTTGCACAGTTTGAAGGCGCAGTACGGTTTGTCTGGCAATAGCGTGATGGGAATTCTAAAATAGGTGAAGGGCTTATTACCCAAGGTGAATACACTTCCAAATAGCTATCCTGTTATGAAGAACAGTTTGAAAGGTTTGGGAATGAAGTATAAATTGATTCATGCTTGTGTGTATGACTGCATACTATACCGAAAGGAGTATGAAAATCTTGATCGTTGTCCGGTATGCGATGAACGTAGATATGTCCAATCTACAAGTAAGGAAGGCACAAGCTCAAAATTGCCTCAAAAAGTATTGAAATATTTTCCCGTTCGGCCTAGATTAAAGCGATTTTTCACAGTACCATGGATTGCAGAGGCAATGACTTGGCATGTTAGGGCAGAGGTAGGGGGTAATATCATGCGTCATCCTATTGATTCTACTGCCTGACGGAGGATAAATTTTGAGTATCCCGATTTTGCTCGAGAACAACGCAACATTCGTTTGGCTATATCAACAGATGGTTTCAATCCATTTGGAAATCTAAGCACCAATCAGAGTGTATAGCCAGTGATCCTAGCCCCACTCAACCTCCCTCCTTCACAGTGTATGATACTTGAATTTTCGATGATGGCTTTGTTGATACCTGGGCCAAAGGCACCAAGTGATGACATTGACGTCTACCTGGCTCCTTTGGTAGAAGAATTAAATGAGTTGTGGGAAGATGGCGTGCAATCATTTGACTCTTTTAGAAAAGAAGAGTTTACGCTGAAAGCTATATTGATTAGGGCAATTCATGATTTTCCAGCTTATGGGACATTATCCGGTTGTGTAGTACATGGTTATTTGGGGTGTCCTATTTGTGGAGAGGAGACTGAATTCTTCGTCTATCCTCTAGCTTAAATATGTATACCGTCTCCACAGGAGGTTTTTACCCCCAGCTCATAGTTTTAGATCTGAGAAAGGTTTCAATTTTTTATTGAGCGGAATTGAACATAGGCTATCGCCGAGACAAATTTCGGGTTCAGAAATTGAAAGTAAATCTTTTGAATGTGGCCCTAATATGCCAGGTACGAATCCTAAATTTAAGAATGTCAAGCATAAGAAGACCCCAACTGGGAATGAAACTGAGATAAGAAAGGCATGGTCTCGGAGGTCAATTTTATTTGACTTGCCTTATTGGAAGAATAACTCGGTGTGACATGTATTGGATGTGATGCATGCAGAGAAGAACTTCGCTGAACATATTGTGGGTACTTGCCTTGGGGGGAGTCATTCGAAGGATGGAGAAAATGCACGAAAAGACCTTAAATCGTTAAAACTTAAGCCACAACTATGGTTGAAAGAAGATAGTAGGGGAAGGACAATAATTCCCCCTGGTGCGTTTACTTTGATGAGTGGGGAAAGGAAGGTGCTTCTAGACACAATATATAATTTGAAGGGCCCATCTACTTTTTCATCCAACTTGCAAAGGATTGTGAATTATGCTACTCATGATTTACATAAGTGTAAGTCCCACGATTGGCATGTGATCATGCAATTGGTTCCTCTATTGTTTAAGTACTGTTTCTCCAAGCACAAGGATTTGCGTAGGGCTATTATAAAAATTAGTATTACCATCTCCCTTTTGTGTGAGAAGGTAGTGAATCGAGAACACATAGTGGCCGCAAAATTGGCTGTGATCGAAGCGATTTGTGTATTGGAGAAGTACTTCCCCCAAGCATTCTTTAACATAAGTGTTCACTTGTTGGTACACCTATGTGACGAGGCACTTCTTTGTGGTCCAGTTAGATATCGGTGGATGTATCCGTTTGAAAGATTGATGAAACTTTTTAAAGATTACGTCAAGAATACGCGATACATTGCAGGATCAATTGCAGAGGAATACATCACCATTGAGTCATAAATATATACTCGGGAATATATGCCTAATTCGACCATCGTTGATGACACTGATGAATTCGTCGATGATGGTGGTCATGTGATGGGAAAACGAGTGAAATTAATGAGTTTGCAACATGAACATGTAGCTCGTTATCTATTTGACACACATGAAGATGTCGAAGAATGGAAAAAGTAAGTTTCGATTATTATAATGTTTAACATTATTTTAGATTATTTTATACATGATTAATTTTGTAATATGCAGAAAATATGAAGCCTGTGAGAACAATAAAAGATGAAAAATAATGGTACAATCAGACAGCGAATTTAGGTTGTGGTTGACACAAGAGGTAATTATAATGAAAATAGTCGTTATATAACGTTACATTACACTCAAATTTTACCACTAATATAATTAATTTATCTATATTCTCAGCTCCTAAAGACGGGTGATGCGACATCAAGGCTTGCTCGTCTAGCCACTCGACCCTTGTTCGTGGTACAAGAGTACAAAAAGTATCAATTGAACGGTTACATTTTCGGCGCTAAAGTGTACGAGGAAAGTACAAATGTACAGAACTCGGGAATTTCATACAAAGCTCTTACTATCTTTCGAGCGAGCGCAAAAGATAAAAACCTCGTTGAAGCTGAAATGACTTACTATGGTGTAATCCAAAATATATTTGAATTGGATTATATAAGCTTCAAAGAGGTTGTATTTTACTATGACTGGGTAAGAGTTAAGGATAAAAATGCTTGTAAAGTTGATCTTGTCACCAATTTGATCATGGTTGACTTGTCCAAGTTGAAGAGCAACGACCACGTGAGCGATGAGACGTTTGTTTGTGCATTTCAAAAGGTTAAGCAAGTGTTTTATTCAGAGTATATCAACAACGATCCATGATCAATTGTCCAACACGCTCCAAGGCGTCTAAATAGTAGTGTGGATGACTTGGCTGCTCCTACCGAATATCAATCCATTTTTGATGATAACCCGAATTTGAAACAATTTTTCAATTTGTAATAAATATTTCAATTTGTACCGAAACATCCATTTTTAGTGCTTTTAATTGATTTGCACTTTATCATTTTCACTCTTGTGTAGTGTGCGTGTGTGGAGAGGAGATTAATACATAAATATTCCAACTACATCTAAGTTTTGTTTATACTAATCCATGTATATACACTTCTTACCTTTAATAGGTGATTAGTACATAGTTATTTGGGGTGTCCTATTTGTGGAGAGGAGACTGAATCTCTTCGTCTATCCGAACACTAAGAAATGCCATAATCCTATGGAGTTATGCTCTGCAAATTCCTCCCAACCGTTATGTAGCCAGACATCACCAGTTGAAGTTGTCAATTCCACTTTTATACCCCAACACTTGGAACCTCTACAAAATATGGGAGACCATTGAAAGGTGGAATTGACAACTTCAACTACTGATTTTTGGCTACACAACGGTTGAAAGGAATTTGCAGCGCATAACTCCATAGGATTATGGTATTTCTTAGTGTTCAGATATGAAGGGAATTATATTTGACACGATTACCGGGGTACATTAGTTGGAAGGAGGTGCCATATGAGCTCAAGTTAGTTGTTTGGGTGACACTACAGGTAATGTATTTATATTTATATGTCAATTTCGATTTCGATTTCGATTTCAATTTCGATTTATATTTATCTATATTTGCGAGGCGGATACTAATTTTACTTTATTTTATTTCAGGGGACAAGGAGTGGCCCTGAGGGTAGGCCACATATGCTCGATACTTATGTGACTATTCGAACGAGAAGGGAAGGATAAGGAGGTGTCCCTGAGCGTTGCGGTACAAAATCTTCTTTCTAGCTAAATAGTTTGTAGATTTGAGATAATTGATGGTGATGTTGTTTCTTCTTAAATAGTTTCTATTTTGAATGTATATTTGCGTTATCTCTAGTTTATTTGAATATATGATATTTGAAGAGGTACAACGTTGATATAACAGCTATAAATATACTGCTGGGCAGTGGCAGTGGCCATACTGCCCAGCAGACTTTTTTTTAATTCTGCCCAGGATTGTCACGGTCATTGACCGTGACAAACCCGTGACAAAAGTTGTCACGGTCAATGACCGTGACATTTTTTAAAAGGGGACAAGAATTTGTCACGGTTATTAATCGTGACTAAATGTGTCACGGTCCTAGACCGTGACACGACCGTGATAAAAACATTATCTCTCCCCGAATTGTCACGGTCATTGACCTTGACAAGTCCAACTTGTCAAGGTCAATGACCGTGATAATAGTGCAGATTTGGTGTAGTGTTGGTAAAGCGTAAAATGTACGTAGCAAGCTATGGCAAAGAGAAGACGAACAGATTCTAATCGAGTAACGGGAGCAAAAGTCTCATTAAAATCTATTCCCTCTATTTGAGAGTATCCTTGAGCAATTAATCTGGCTTTGTTTCTAATGACTATCCCACTTTCATCAGATTTATTTGTTAAATATCCAACGTGTGCCAATAACCTTTTGGTGATCAGGTACAAGATACCAAACATCATGAATGACAAATTGAAGAAGTTCATCCTGCATTACAGAAATTCAATGAGGATCATTCAATGCATCATTAACATTCTTTGGTTCCACAAGGGAAACAAAACATGCATAATGAGCATAGTTTCTTAATTGAGATCTTGTACGCACAGGTTCACTGGGATTACTAACAACGTTGTCTATGGGATGGTCTTTAGCAACCCAATTAGGTACTTCAGGTGTCTCAATTGGTAAAGAATCATCTATTTCTGGTGAGTCATTTTCTAAAATATTTTCAGACTCAACTACAATAGTTGGTCCTCCACTCTTACTTTCTATCACTTACAATTACGTTTATGGATTCCATTATGGTCTTAGTGCGAAGGTTATAAACACGATAAGCTCTACTGTTAGGAGAATATCCTACAAAGATGGCTTTATCTCCTCGAGTCTCAAATTTGGATAAGTGTTCTCTGTCCTTGCAGACATAACACGTACAACCAAAGGTTCTAAGATACTTAAGATTGGGTTTCTTCCCTTACCAAAGTTCGTAAGGAGTTTATTTTGAATTCTTTCTAAGATAGACCCTATTAATAATGTGACACCCAGTACGAATGGCTTCTACCCAAAAATATTTAGGTAAAGTCTTTGCATAAATCATAACACGTGCCATTTCTTGAAGGGTACGATTCTTGCTCTCAGCTATACCATTCTGTTGAGGAGTCTTAGGAGCACTGAATTCATGTTTGTAACCATTGTAGTCACAATACTCTACAACACCTGTATCTAAGAATTCTCCAACTCTATCACTACGAATCCTATTTACCTGAGAGTCTTTCTCATTTTTAATTCGAAGTAAAATCTTCAAAAAGGTTTGGAATGTGTTAGACTTTTGTTTTAAGAAATCTACCCAAGTAAATCTGGTGAAGTCATCTACCATAACTAGAATGTAACTGTGTCCACAAAGACTAACAGTTCGAGAAGGACCCATTAGGTCCATATGGATGAGCTCCAAAGGTTTAGAGGTTAGGATATATTTGACTTTCTTATGAGGAGCTTTAACAATTTTACCTTCCTGACATGAACCACAGACAATATTAGAAATATATTTGATCTTAGGGATACCTCTAACTATTTCTTGAGAAGACAGTCTACTAAGATTTTTGTAATTTATGTGACCCATACGATTATGCCATATCTCATTGTCATCCATTCTGGCAATGTTACAGACCTCAACACTATTTTTAACAGTATAATAATTGTCCGGAGTCCTGAGTCCTGTAATAATGCATTCACCTTTTTCATTTAAAATTTTGAGATTATTCTTTGAAAAGGTGACAGTATGATTTCAGTCACAAATTTGCAAAATACTAAGTAGGTTTGCCTTAAGACCTTTTACTAAAAGGACATCTTCAAGCACAGGTAATCCTTCTTCTTGGAGTGTTCCTTTACCAATGATTTGAGATGATACACCATCACCAAAAATAACTTTTCTTCCTGCAAAGATGGTTTTGTTTAAAAGTTTTGTATCATCACCAGTTATGTGTTTTGAACATTTAGAATATAAATACCAACCAGAAGATGTGTGTTTAGCTTTTACAGCAGTAATCACAATGTTACACTTCATCTGGGGTAATAGATCATCTTTTCCAACCCAAATAGCTCTTGTTTTCATTTTGCACTTATTTGCTCTCATTTGATAAAATTTGCGAGCATTCAATTTTTGTTGAAAAATGTTTTGCGCTTGATTTCAAATTTTATGAAACACATGAGCATTTGGTTTAGGAAAGTGTTTAGGAATCCTTCTAAGAAATGTTCTTTTAGGTTTGGTTTTTCTTTTCCTATAGTTAGAGTTTTTGTCTGGTTGTCTAAGCAAAACATAATTGTTATGACTCCTTCTAGAGTAGTTAAAGTTTTGGTACACAGGGGTATTATAGACAGGGTTAACTAAACGTCTAGAGTAGCAACCATCAAAAGAATGACCATACAAGTCACAGTATGAGCAATATAGATTGCTCAACGAGGGTATCTCCTTAGGAAAGTCTCTAAACATAGGCTTGATGTGATTTTGATGTTGAACCTTAATCCTAGGGAGTACAATTTGAAAGACCGAATCACTCTTCCTATTAGGAGGCAGACATATTTGGTCTTAGATGGACTTTCACACTTAGATTTTATTTTTGTCAAAACTCATTTTTCAGTGAATGGAAGTCTGGAAAAATTTCTACATGTCTTTTGCCTCCTGACACAAACTTAATTGGTTCAAAAGTTTTGGTTTGAGTCTTCAAACTAGGGAAAAATCCTATTCCAGTTCGATCATCAGAATTGGTTTTAGAATCAGCAACAAATCCATCAAAACAGTTTGAACTGTTTTCAAATTTTGTAAATTTTTTTGAAAACTGTTACTGTCTTTTCTTTAGATTGTTCCAATTCTAATAATGTCCCTTTGTATTTTTTCTCTGAAGTTTCATTTTCTTCGATCAAATTCTTCAACTTTTGATCAAAAATTTTAACTTCATTTTCATGAGTTAGACATTGGTTAGTATACTCTTTAGCGTTAAGTTTAACCATCAGACTTAGATCTTCTAATTTCTTAGTGAGATCTTTCACTATCTTTTCTAGTCTAGTGCTTTTCCTTAGAGTCTTAGTATAAAGTGTGTGAATGTCTAGGAGGTCTTCAGTGTCTAAGTCACTAAGTGCAGTGTGTGAAGTGACCCCTAAGGATTCATTTCTTGAACTCACGCACCCATGGACATCGTCATTATCACACTCCCTTTGACTCACACACCCCGTGGTTGAACTAACAATATTCTCAGAAAGTAAAGCATCTAAACCAGTAGCAACATGATTCACAACAACAGGTGTAGAGTTACTATCATGATTCTCATACATTGGCATATCATCTTTGTATATTATCTTATCAAAGAAAGACATACAAGGGTCAAAACAATCAGAAAATCCAGGTTCCTCATTCTCAGAATCACTTGAATCATCCCATATTTTGCAAATGTTGGCCCTAGTATATTTATTGACAGTGTTTAGTTTCACTCTACAATCTTGTGCTATGTGTCCTAGTTTTCCACATCTAAAACACTCAATGTTCTTGAAGTCTTTATTGAGTCTCATGTCCTTGTGATGTTTGTCTTGACCTTTCTCATGAGGTTTGTAGTTAGACTGACTTGGATAATTTGGCTTGCCTTGTCTGTTTGCCAATTTATTTCTAAATTTGATAATTTTCTTAAATTATTTTGACATCAAGGCAATTTGGTTATCGAAACTATTTATATCACATTCCTCATCAGAATCATCAGTGGGAATAGTAAATTCAGGTTTTATCAACTTAGAAGAAAAATTCAAGTTGGAACTAGTCTGTTTCCTATGGGGCTGGGTCATTTGTTTCTTAAATTCTAATTCCATTTCCACAGTTCGAAGTTTACTACTGAGTAATTCAAGAGTGAGGTTTTGATCACACATTTCCTCAATAGCATATCTTTTATTATCAAATTTCTGTGGTAATGACCTTAGAATTTTAGATACAATTTCATGTCTGTTATAAGTTATCCCATTAGCATGCATTTGGTCACAATGTCAGTTAATATCATGTAGAAATCATCGAAAGTTTCAGAATCAGACATAATTAGTGAGTTATACTGCTGAACAAGCATTTGAGTTTTAGTAGTCTTAACTCTAGTGTCGCCCTCATGCGCAGTGATCAGTGTATCCCAAGCTTCCTTAGAAGTGGCACAAGATGAGATCCTTTTGAACTCATGTTCATTTATGGATATAAAAATAACATTCTTGCCTTTGTTATTATTTCGAGAAGTGTGCTTCTCTTTTTGTGTGAACTCACTTAATGCTTTCTTAACCCTCTCATTACTTCCTTCAGTAGCTGGTTTAGTGGGATAAGAGTATCCATTTTCAACAATATTCCAGACATCATCTCCCAAGGTTCCTTGTATGAAACCAACCATCCTTACCTTCCAGTAAGCAAAGTTATTTCCATCAAAGAGTGGGGGTCTGGTCAAGTTACCAAATATTTCATTTTTCTCGTCCAATGTTATGATTTTAAGAAAACAATTTCAGAAACACAAGATCTTTTAAAAAGATTTCCAAAGCTCTGATACCAATTGAAAAACTATTGCTAAAGCCGTTTAATACAAGATTAAACTATTTAAGTAACTCCGAACTATTTTTTGAACAAACTCTTTTATAGAAATCAAATCAGTTTAATCACAAGATGTGTTTAAAAATTATGAACGAGATCTGTTCAAGATTGATTAACAAGTTTTGAAAAATAAAACTAAAATCATTTTTAAATCAGCACACTAAACAGAAAGGGATAAGGAGATGTAGAAAGATTAATGATAAGATATTTTTAACGTGGTAAAACCTCACCCAACAGAGGAAACATCCAAGACTCCCTCTATGGAGTAAACCAAGAATTCCACTAAAAACAAATTATAAGAGTTACAAACTATATAACACACATGCACACAAATCTAACCTATATAAGTTTAGGAATGTACCCACTGGCGTCCTTCTAAATTTTCTGCATTTCTGTTTGTTGATGTTGTTCTCCAATTTGCTAACATCCAATTTGTTCCATTTCTTTACGTCGACTTTTGATCTTGAGATCTTATTACCAGCACTTTTAGTGTGGTAGGGTGCTAGTGTTTGTGAAGGTGCTTTCTAACACATGCATGCACACACTCACGTCGATTTTATACAAACAGTCCTATCAAATTACATATAAGATCTATATGCTGTGATTTTCAGTTTCTATCTCCTTAAGAAACTTTGAACCTTATTTAACCTTTAATATTAACCCAGAATCCACGGTTATCTTGCTCAGAAGACGTTTCAAGATCTTAATCAATCTCAGGTTTTGAAAAATATTTTTGAGATTGAAAATTACCAACTGCGATTCCAACTAGGTCGAAGGTTTTGTTTCAAAAGAACTAGAAACAGAAAATGTTTTTGTTGATTTTGAAGTTGAAAACATTTATAGAAACAAATCAACAAAAGTTTTCTCAAGACGAGAAACTATAGATGCAGATCTATGTGTAATAGAACATGCAATGACTAGATCTAAGATTTCTATAAAAGTAGAAAAACAGATCTAATCAAATGTGTAAGTTGAAAACAAGATCTGAGAATGAAGAGGTTACATCATCAAACAACTAACAAACCAGCACTCAAAACTCTCAAACACTCAAGGTTGTGTTTGGTATAAACTAGTTTTTGAAAGAGGTTATGGTTTAAAAGATGTTTAGGACGATTTAGGGTTAGGGTTTCTAACTCTCTCTCTCTTTGGTTTCTCTCCCTCTTCTCTCTTCTCTCTATACTCTCTTCTCTCTCTACAAATGACGAAATGACCAAAAGCTTCTAAAAGGCTGAGAGTAAGGCTCCTTATATAGGGGCTAAGAAGATTCGAGAATGCAGATCTGTTGGAATGTGAGGGTCCCCGGATCTTAAGACTTTCTTCAAATAAAAAACAAACAAACTTGTAATTTCCTTTTTGTAAGAACTTAATTTATATGCGGAAGCGTAAACGGTGTGATGGTTCAACAAAACAAATACTAAAATTCCAAATTTTAGTTAACTCAAAAACAAAAGTGAGAATTAATGAAACAAACAAAATGATTAATTTTCACTTAAACCGATTATGACCAATTAAATAGATCCAAGTCCTAGAATTTGCCTAAGTCATAATTTTCAATAATCCAAAGTTAGGCGAAACCAATTTTAGCAAATGACTTGAATAAACCAATTTTACCCAAAATTTAATTTAGTCCCAAATTAAATAAGTGTGATAATTAAACCAAATTTTATCTTGAATTTATTCTAAGCATGCGTTCTAAATTATGATGCAAGATAAAATAAACAATATCACACTACATCGAGATGTATGAGGAAAAACCCAAGACGGGAAACAACCTCGGACGGCCCTAGCCACAAGTCCACTAGATATGGAATTACAATTACAAGACAGATAGACTTACAACGACTGACTCGATCCCTCTCAAGCCTCGACGCTTCTTCTCGTAGAAACCTCTTCCTAGCGAACAACCTCGGAACACCACCGCGGTCTCGGAATCCACCGATGGGACTTTATATGGTCACCGTCACCCAAGCATGGAGCCTTTCTCCAAGTGGGTAGAATCTCAACAAAAAGTCTTCTTTGTGATGGGGTGTAGAAGCAAACCCGAAACGTCTCTTTTTCAATTCGGTAGAGAAAACCGGTGCCAAAACTCCAAGTAAAGAGTATGAATATAGAAACTTGGAATAAACAACTATTGGGTGTAAACTAGAGTGTGTATGAATTTTTCTTTAAAAATTAACACTCAAAACATGAACATTTTCCCTAAATAAATTAGCTCTCAAGTTCTCTCTAAGAGATGGCTATGGAATGGAAAAGTTAATTGGAAAAATGTGTTTCCCGCACATATTAAGTCTTGAAAAATTTGGTTAAAAACCAAGTGGGGAAAGTGGGAGAAAACTGCCAAAAACTGCTCAAAAACTGTTCCCGCCCTGGCGTCTCGTTCGAACGAACTTGACTCTCGTTCGAACGAGACTTCTAACGAGCGACCAGCCTGGGCTCGTTAGAATCTCGTTAGATACCTCGTTAGAACGAAAAAACTCGTTCGAACGACATATCGAACGACTGACCAGTTTAGGGTCGTTGGCAAACTCGTTCGAACGAAAACTGGTTCGAACGAAAAACTCGTTCAAACGAAACCTGGTTCGAACGAAAAAAACTCGTTCGAACGACATTTCTAACGAACGACCAGAAAGTTTGTAAAATTCGATTTTGGCCCAGAAACTTTTATATACTTATTTTAAAGTTCTAATTGATTCTTTCTGAAAATAAAATGCAGTTTTTATTACACCTAACACCCAATAAATATTGTTCCAAGCTCCTATATAAATATAATTACATTCATACCTTGGGAGCATGGAACCTTCATTGATGACGTAGAAACGAGGCACGCAAACCGGCATTTTGATGAAGCTTTAAATTCTTTGCCGCTACGTCTTCAATACATACTTCATAGGCTTGAGAATATTACAAATAAATACTATCCTATGAATAAATGTTTTTGTCTGGAATTGAGCCAAAACTATATATGGACTCAATTGGAAATTTGTGTCCTTACAAGATCTAAATCAAGGGCTACGATTTGGTCTAGGCGGTTTGAATTTGATCCAAGGGCTTAAAAGAAGCGGTGGATTAAAATGATTGTGATTGTCTTGATAGAGGTTCACATGGATTGTATAAGGACGCATGCAGATCGTCGATTAAAAATAATCCAAGGGCTGGAACTAAGCACGGCTAATGTCTCACATAGAAAACACAAAATGGTTCAATGACAGCCTGATAGGTGTAGGGATATGACTGGATACCACACGCGCGTCCAAAAGAAATCACAAATGCACCCTGATATCTCTAGTGCTTTTAGATTCTACCCAAGTGAACTTTCAGCCAATAAAACTGACAATTCAAAATAGCAGAATGACCCCAACTCTTTATAAAATCAATTTTTATTAAGAAAAAACTTGTTTTAAAAATGATTAAAATTCCCAAAAAAATATTAAAAATCAAGTTGAGGGAAATTAATACACAAAAACTATATGCAATCAATTGATGCAATAAAATACTCATGTATGTAGTCCTAATTGTGTGTGAGTGTTGGTACATATACCTTTGATTAGATAAACAAGAGGAATGAGTCTTAGACAATTTGTGAGGCTTTTTGGATTCTAGGAAGGGACACAATTTTGTCACTTATTTCCAAACTAGATGAGCACTTATAAAATGTAGACTCAAGTGAGTCAAGAGTATAAAGTTCTTCATAAACCTCAAACACCGGCACAAATTGATTTGATTATATTAACTGAATTACCAAAATAGGAAATCGAATCTATTGGCTTTAAAGATGTGTCCTAATTTATGATGGACGGGCCCTGCGTTGAAGCAAATTGTAACTCCCCATGTATGTCAAAAGGAATTTGTTCCAAAAAATTTCCTAAGCCATTCGTACATGAGACCTCTTTAGATGAAAAGGGTTTCCCTATTTACCGAAGGAGAGATGATGGTGTTGTTGCGTAGAAAAATGCTATTAAACTCGATAATGGATTTATTGTACCTCATAACAAGGACTTAATCGTAACCTACGATGCACATATTAATGTGGAGCTTTGTACTAAGTCTAGAGCTATTAAGTATCTCTTGAATTACATCAACAAGGGTGCTGACAAAGAGCGAGCTGTATGGCAAAAAAATATTGCTAGAAATGAGAAGTCAGGGAAGGGTGATGTTATACCTATTAATGAGATTACATCATTTCATAACTGTAGGTACGTATCTGCCTATGAGTATGCATGGAGGATATTTAATTTTGATATTCAACACCGTAGCGTAGAAGTCGAGAGATTAATGTTCCACTTACCAGATGAACATCTTATAACATTTAGGGATTCGAAAAGATGGGACAATATTCTCAACATAATCGATGTAGAGAAAATAATGTTCAATGAATGGATGAGGATGAATTCAGAAAATCCAGATGCCCATGAACTTACATATGCAGAGTTCCCAACTAAATGGGTATGGAAATCAAAGTACAAAAAGGGGAAAAGAAGAGAAAGGCAAGATTGCATAGGTCGGATCGTGTACGCATATCCAGTATTCGGAGAGAGATTATACTTGCGAATGCTACTTAACATTGTGCAAAGACCTCGCAATTATGAGAAAATCAGAATAGTAAGGGGTATTACGTATCCGACATTCAAGGTCGTGTGTTATGCATTAGGCCTACTAGATGGAGACAAAGAATGGCATGATGCATTGTCCCATGCTTCGAACTGGTCATCCGTTAATCAACTTCGAGAAATATTTGTTACGATGCTCCTTTTTTATGAGGTTAGATACCTATTAGATCTTTGGGAATAAAATTGGTTTATTCTTTCTGAAGATGTTCTATACATGCAGCGAAAAAAAATTCAATTTCCGGAGTTGCTCTTAACTGACTCTCAACTCCAAAGTTACGCACTTTACGAAATTAAACAAATCATGCATCGTTACAACAAAAGTTTGAAAGATTTTCCACCCCTTCCACTTCCTGATGATTATTTAATAAGGGATATGGGAAATCACTTGATTCATGAGAAGAAATCGTACGATATTGCTGAAATGTCTTCCCAATACGAAAAACTACGCGTTGGATTAAACCAAGAGCAATTATTGGTATATAAAAAACATCATTGATTCAGTTAATGAGCAAAAGGGAGGATTATATTTTTTTATGGGTAGGAGGAACTGGAAATACTTATTTATACAAGACTATCATGTGACACCCCGACTAATTAAATACCGGGTAGCTACTCCTTTATTCAAATCAATTCAAAATGTCAAGTTGGTTCAGTTCGTAGCATCACTGTCGAAAACGTTTTAACAATTACTAGCCACCTAATATTTAAAAAGTTAGTTGTCAATTTTAATAGAATCTGATTAAAATGCAATTTATTTAAATTATGAAATACTGATACTACAACCACATCATAGTCACAAATAAATAACGATGTAATAAATTGAATCTGGAGGAATGCACCTCACAACAATCCGAATACTGAAATAAACAAATACAAGCCTGAGTCATTAATTTAATTAAAACCCAAAATATAAAATAAAAACTCAGTAAATAAGATGTCTCTGAAAGGAAAGGGGCGACATGCCCTACAGATGAATGAATCTAAAGTAGAGTCAAGATATAAAGTGGAGGCGTCTACTATCGAGGTCCTGTAACTTCCACAGCAGCTACAACACGTCGTGGGAATAGAACTCCTATGCTTGGTGTCCTTGTGGCTGGGCACCTAAAAAGGTTTTTACAAAAATAGATTTGAAAGCAAACGGGTCAGAGCCCGATTGTGAAAAATAGTTTAAAATACAACAAGTGTTTAATATAATTAAACAATGAATATAAAGTACATGATGGTGCGTGCACTCACATGAGTTCCTCACCTCTCAACTAATTGTGTACTCTTATCATACCCATACCCGTTCTATTTATTCCCATATCTAACTAGTCCAATACACAATCTAACATTTCTATACGATTCACGATTTAAGTCCCGACATCTTAATTTTAAACAGAGAGTTTTACTTTCCTTCTTAGTTCCCATATTAGTTGTGCTAATCACTAGAGATTTTCCATTTTTAACTCTACTAAAATATTGCTATTATTCACACTTACATTTATTCATGACAGCTCATTTCAATTAGCAGTATATTATTCTAATCATAAATATACAATACTGGCACCCTGAGACTAAGCTGCGGTGCACACATAATCTGCTATCCAATCCCGGTACATCCCATACATAAGGACCACGTATTCCGAATCTCTCAGGAATCGTTTTCAATAAACAACAATCACACATAATGGAGGCGAACATAGTTCACATCACATGGGTCACGCACATACCTACGCTCCCATGATCAACACACTTATTAACTTCTCAATAAGTCCTTCTCTGACCTATATCCTCGAGGTACCAATCTAAATCCCCTCGTAGGCACACAAAGATTAGATGGCCCTGATCGAACACCGACCTCCCGTGATAGCAAGTACGGTAGGTATGTTATACACAAATACTACATATACGAAGCATTCACACATCTTAGGTATCCCATAATATTAATAGAGGTATATTTCTTATTTTCATACCGTCATCTCATGTCACACATTTACAAGTCCCCGATTTATATACATTAAAGTTATCAACTCTCCTCACGTCGAAGTTTTAGATACTTATATCGTAACCCATAACACCATCCGATTTACTACAAAACTCTAAGTTTTAATCCTCGACGTACTTCCAATCTCACAACTATATCCACAAATCAATAAGGGAAGGATTACACTCAATTATATAAGTCTACTATAAGTTTTAAATAAAATCAGGCCTAAAAAGGCATTCTGTCAACTCGTTGGAAATCTCGTTCGAACGACCTGGGCAGGTCTTCTAACGAGATGACAGAATACGCCCAGAAAATTCCCAATTCGTTTTTCTCAATTTTTCTCTTCTCTCAATTCATCCTAAGATCATCCCAATCGTATTTTAATGTTCTTAAACTATTCTAAATCCTATTAGGCCGTTTCTTAACATATTTTTGGGGTCTAATCCTCCAAATCAACATGCAAATATCATTAATCCCTAAATTTTACCCCAAACCCTATGAACAAGAACCCATAATTTTACATGCCTAATTACTCATCATAAACCCGTTTTTTAAATCATCAAAGTTAAGTCTTCGACTACCAAATTCTTCCATAACCATTCTACATGCAATTCCTAACCCAACTTTAGAGTTTCTACAACAATTTAATTAAGTTTTCCTCAAAACTTTCAAGACAAAACAGTTCCTACACTAAACATGGAAGAAATATTCAATGCACTTAAAAATATCAAATCACTTACCTTAGATTCGTTCTTTAGATTGTTGTCGATGATTCAAGGTTGATTCTCTCCTCTTTCCGGTCACAATTCCTTACCAATTTCTGGTGATGGGGAGATGGTTTGGTAATAGACCCTCTAGCCTCTCTTCTAACTTTTCTCAAAACCTCCGTAGCCCACTCTCTCACTTTTGGCTGATAATGGCCTTAGTGGCTCTTTTAATAATCTTTAATTTACTTCAAAAATTCATGGGTTTTAATTCCCTTATTTTTAAAATTACCAAAATACCCTTCTAGGTTATCGGTTTGGCCTAAAAATGCCCCGGGACCCAAACTAAACCCCCGGCTAGTGTTTTTTGACTATTTCGACCCTTCCGGACATGTTGGCGCACTCAAAATAACAATTTGGTTGATAGAAATATAATTCACTTTTTAATTTAAATAATTTCATTTCTGACGCGACTGACACGCGCGTCCCAACTAAGTTTCCCAAATTATCGTATTTCTGCCTCGTGATAATTTAAATATTTTCAATACTAATATATTACCATATATACTCAAAAATATCAATTTTTGACATCTTAATCAAATACTAACTCACATCTTGCTAGTATTTATATCCGGATTAATTCCTAATTAATTCTCATTTAATTTAATTAATCCCTTAAATAAAAATCAATAAAATTACGGGGTATTACATACTTCCCCCCTAATAACAGAATTTCATCCCGAAATTCGGAACTAAAGAGTACCTGGTAAAAATAACTCCGGATAATGCTCGCGCATCTCATCCTCGCATTCCCATGTGGACTCCTCGGCATTATGATGCCGCCACTAAACACGTACTAATGGTACTATGTTTGACCTCAGTTTTCGCTCGCTTTGGTCCAAAATAACAATCGGCCCCTCCTCGTAGGAACTATCATGCTGAAGATCGATGTCCTCTAAAGCAATGTGAGTATGAGCCAAATCGTCCCTAAGATATTTCCTTAGTGAGGAAATATAGAACACATCATGAATCCTATGCAAGTGCTCCGGTAACCCAAGTCTATACGCAACTGGCTCAATCCGCTCGATGATAGGAAATGGCCCCACATATCTTGGTGTCAGTTTCCCCTTCTTCCCAAAACGCATAATCCCCTTCATAAGAGATACTCTGAGTAACACCTGGTCCCCCACCTTGAATTCTCTAAAGAACCTTTTGGCATTAGCATAGCTCTTCTGCCGGTCCTGAGCTACTCGAATACGGCTTCGTATCATCTTTATCCTTGCCGAAGTGTCCTGAATCACTTCCGGCCCAAGGAGTTTGTTATCTCCCACCTCTAACCAACATACCCGGGAATGACAAGGTCTACCATACAATGCCTCAAATGGAGCCATGGCAATGGTGAACTGATAGGAGTTATTATAAGCAAACTCCACCAGTGGAAGGTACTGCTCCCAACCACCTCCAAAGTCTAGGATGCACATACGCAACATGTCCTCCAACATTTGGTTGGTCCGCTCCGTTTTCCCATCAGTTTACTGGTGATATGCCGTACTCAGCCGCAACTCTGTACCCATGGCCTTCTGAAAACTCTCCCAAAATCGTGAAACAAATATCTTGTCTCGGTGAAATACGATATTTAGAGGTACACCATGAAGTCTCACTATTTCCGCAATGAAAATCTGGGCATACTGTCCCATGGTGTAGTCTGTCCTTACGGGAAGAAAATGAGCAACTTTGGTCAACCTATCCACAATTACCCATATGGAGTCGTGACCCCTCTGTGACGTAGGTAATCCCGTGATAAAGTCCATGGATATGCTCTCCCATATTCATATCGGAACCTCTAACGGCTGTAGAAGTCCTGCCAGTTTCTGATGATCCACCTTTACTAGCTGACAAGTGGCGCATTTAGAAACAAACACGGCGATATCTCTCTTCATCCCGCTCCACCAGTACTGTCGTCTCATGTCTTGGTACATCTTATCCCCACCAGGGTGTACCGCGAACCGTGAGCCGTGTGACTCTGTCATTATCTCGTATCGCAAGTCTTCCCCTTCCGGAACAACCAGTCTCCCATTGAAGCGTAATCCCCCGTCTGAAATAACGGTATAGGACTCATCTCCCTCTGCTAGTAATCGAACTATCTGCTCCTGATAGAACGAGTCATTTGCTTGTGCCTTTATCACTCTCGTAACAATCTGAGGTGTAAGAGTCATCACAGACATGAACGATCGGGCCACTGCATCCTGGAGTCCCAACTCCTTCCACTTAGTTTTCCACACCTCGGCCACCTCATTTACTGGCCTACGGCTCAACGCGTCTGCTACCACGTTAGCCTTCCCTGGGTGATATTAGATATCAAACTGATAATCCTTGACAAACTCAAGCCACCGACGTTGACGCATATTCAGTTCCTTCTGCGTGAAGAGGTATTGTAGAGACTTGTGGTCAGTGAACAACCGAAATTTCTCCCCCAGGAGATAGTGTTTCCAAATTCGAAGAGCGAAAATGACTGCCGCTAACTCCAAGTCGTGGGTGGGGTAATTCTTCTCGTGAGGCTTAAGCTTACGGGAAGCATAAGCTATGGTATGACTCTCCTGTTGTAGCACACCTCCAAGTCCTTGTAAGGATGCATCGGTGTAGACTAGATACTCAAGTCTCGGTCTGGGCAATGCTAACACAGGCGCTGAGGTCAACTTGTCCTTCAACTCATCAAATGCTAACTGACAGACATCACTCCAGATGAATGGCACACCTTTGCGGGTCAGATGTGTCAAAGGACCTGCTATCTTTGAGAAACCCCGAATAAACCTTCTGTAGTATCCTGCTAGGCCCAAGAAACTACGAATTTCAGTCGGTGTCATGGGCTGTCCCCACTCCCTCACCGCGGATACCTTCTCGGGATCAACAGATATCCCCCGATCTGAAATGATATTCCCCAAAACTGAACCTCCTTCAGCCAAAATCCACATTTCTCGTACTTTGCATATAGCTCGTTCTGATGCAGCGTCTGTAAAACCTGCCTCAAATGCTCGGCGTGCTCCTCTTCTGTCTGGGAGTAAACCAGAATGTCATCAATAAAGATAATAACGAACTGGTCTAGGAACTCTCTGAATACCCTATTCATCAAGTCCATAAACACGGTTGGAGCGTTGGCCAAGCCAAAAGGCATAACCCAAAACTCGTAGGAACCATATCTCATCAAGAAAGCAGTCTTTGAGACGTCATGTTCCATGATACGCAACTGATGGTATCCCGATCGTAACTCAATCTTTGAGAAGAAGCAAGCTCCTCTCAACTGGTCAAATTAGTCATCGATTCGGGGCAATGAATACTTATTCCGTATCGTGACTTTATTCAACTCCCGATAATCTACACATAATCTCAACGATCCATCCCTCTTCTTTACGAACAACACAGGAGCACCCCACGATGAAGTACTCCTTCGGATAAACCCCTGACCCAACAACTGCTCTATCTGATCCCTTAGATCTCTCATCTCCGCTGGAGCCATACGGTAAGGTGAACGGGCAATTGGCCGAGTGCCCGACGTAAAATCAATAACAAAATATATCTCTCTACTAGGAGGTAATCCAAGTATATCTTGAAATACGTCAGCAAACTCCCTAACGACTAGAATCGAATCGAGTGGTATTACCACTTCCTTAGAGGTCTCCTCCTCTATGTAGTATAAATGGGTGGACGATCCTCCCTCAGGGCGAGGCATCGCCACTAAAAACATCTCCTGCCCGAAAATGGAAAAAATAATACTCCTACTGAAACAATCAATCATTGCTCGGTACGCACCTAGCCAATCCATACCAATAATCGTATCATACTCAGTCATATCTAATACTAACATATCAGTAGGTAAAGTAAATCTACCGATCTCTATACCCACACCTCTATAAATAAGGGAAATCACGGAACCCCTACTCAATGGTGAATCTACGCAAGTAATCGTGCTATCAGCAGTGTCTAACAACCTTAAAATGCGTGCAAATCTCATGACAATGAAACAGTGTGTGGCCCCCGTATCAAATAAAATATGCCCCATAGTCCCCTGAATAGAGAACATACCCTCAATGGCAGGTGGATCCTGTGGGACTGCGGCATGCTGGAGTTGGTAAACTCGCCCGTACTGAAGTTGTACCTACTGGACTGGGACTGCTGGGATGGGTGGCAAAGCTGGCATCTGTGGTGGTGCTGGGAGGGCTGCGGGAAACATAGGTCTCTGGGGCTCATGTCGAGCACCCTGCTACTGCTGTGGGGCCCGACCCCTATCAGGACACTCCTGGCGCTTGTGGCCAATCTTTCCACAAATGAAGCATTTCCCCAGAAAGTTCCCCCCTCTCTGACCCTGCTGCCCACAGCCCTGGTGGCCATTGCCATTCCTCCCCTGGCCATGCTGGCCCTGATGAAACTGCTGCTGTTGGACCTACTGGCCGTGCTGACCCTGCTAGCCCTGATGAAAACCTCCCTGACCATTTCTGAAACCCCCAGATCTGAACCTCTTAAAATCTCCTTACTGGGAACTCTAATCTCCCTGCCTATGCTGACCCTGAGCAGATTGTGCCCCGCTGGCACCATTTTCCCTTGTCCTGCCCTGATGGCCAGACTCTCCTGACCGCTTACTCTTTGACATGTGAAAGCGGTGGTCCTGGCAGTGAAGCAGTGCTGCGTTAACCATATCAAAATAAGTGGCCAACGAGATATTACCCAACAAGTGATGACGGATCCTCCAAGTCAACCCATCCATGAATTTCTGAATCTTCTTCTCCTCGGTTGGAATCTCATCAGGAACGATGTTCAAGAGATTAGTGAACTCAGCCTCATACTCGGCCACGGTCCTCCCCTCCTGCTTGAGGTTCATTAACTTCCTCCTCATTTCAGTGTGAACGGCTGATGGAAAATACTTGCGGTAGAACCATACCCAAAACTCCTGTATAGAAAGGGCATCTATCTCCTCCGGGGTGGTAATGGACTCCCACCACTGCAACGCTGATCCTACTAGCTTAAAAGTAGCCAATATCTATTTCTGTACCTCCGTGCACTCATACATCCTCAAATGCCTTTGAATGTCCTTCTTCCACTAGCTGGACACAACAACATCGGAGCTACCTGCAAACTCCGGAGGGTGTGCTTTCTGAAAAGCATCACGAACACGTTCCCAAGCAGACGGGAATGCATGAGCCTGAACTGGCGCTGCTGCCGGTGCCTGGGGTGGTGCCTGCTGCACAACTGCGAGGGCAGCATTTATCGCTTGGGCTACAATAGTGGCAACCTATGCGGCATTCATGGTGCCCTGGACTGGTGCAGGCTGTGGCTCGGGCTGAGCATCCCTAGGAAATCGCTGTGCACGCCGTGGAGGCATCTGAAATGAGAGTAAAGTCTTATAAGTTCGCAGTTATTATCTCAAAATAGCTGAAGAGCGAATCATACACAAAAGAATACAACAATCCTAAAATATAGGGCTCTACATCAAAGAAAGCTCAGCGGAAACATAACAAGCCGTACAGATCCTAAGGACACTAGAACCTGATGCTCTGATACCACCTGTGACACCCCGACTAATTAAATACCGGGTAGCTACTATTTTATTCAAATTAATTCAAAATGTCAAGTTGGTTCTGTTCGTAGCATCACTCTCGAAGAACAATTACTAGCCACCTAATATTTAAAAAGTGAGTTGTCAATTTTAATAGAATCTGATTAACATGCAATTCATTTAAATTATGAAATACTGATACTATAACCACATCACAGTCACAAATAAATAACGATGTAATAAACTGAATCTGGAGGAATGCACCTCACAACAATCCGAATACTGAAATAAATAAATACAAGCCTAAATCATTAATTTAGTTACAACCCAAAATATAAAATAAAAAGCGAGTAAATAAGATGTCTCTGAAAGGAAAGGGGCGACATGCCCTACAGATGAATGAATCTGAAGTAGAGTCAAGTTATAAAGTGGAGGTGTCTACTATCGAGGTCCTGTAACTTCCACAGCAGCTACAACACATCGCGGGAATAGAACTCCTATGCTTGGTGTCCTTATGGCTGGGCACCTAAAAAGGTTTTTACAAAAATAGATTTGAAAGCAAACGGGTCAGAGCCCGATTGTGAAAAACAGTTTAAAATATAGCAAGTGTTTAATATAATTAAATAGTGAATATAAAGTACATGATAGTGCGTGCACTCACATGAGTTCCTCACCTCTCAACTAATTGTGCACTCCTATCGTACCCATACCCGTTCTAGTTATTCCCATATCTAACTAGTCCAATACACAATCTAACATTTCTATACGATTCACGATTTAAGTCCCGACATCTTAATTTTAAACAGAGAGTTTTACTTTCCTTCTTAGTTCCCATATTAGTCGTGCTAATCACTAGAGATTTTCCATTTTTAACTCTACTAAAATATTGCTATAATTCACACTTACATTTATTCATGACAGTTCATTTCAATTAGCAGTATATTATTCTAATCATAAATATACAATACTGGCACCCCGAAACTAAGCTGCGGTGCACACATACTCTGCTATCCAATCCCGGTACATCCCGTACATAAGAACCACGTATTCCAAATCTCTCAGGAATCGTTTTCAATAAACAACAATCACACATAATGGAGGCGAACATAGTTCACATCACATGGGTCACGCACATACCTACGCTCCTATGATCATCAGACTTATTAACTTCTCAATAAGTCCTTCTCTGACCTATGTCCTCGAGGTAGCAATCTAAATCCCCCCGTAGGTACACAAAGATTAGATGGCCCTGATCGAACGCCGACCTCCCGTGATAGCAAGTATGGTAGGTATGTTATACACAAATACTACATATATGAAGCATTCACACATCTTAGGTATCCCATAATATTAATAGAGGTATATTTCTTATTTTCATACCGTCATCTCATGTCACACATTTACAAGTCCCCGATTTATATACATTAAAGTTATCAACTCTCCTCACGTCGAAGTTTTAGATAGTTATATCCTAACCAATAACATCATCCGGTTTACTACAAAACTCTAAGTTTTAATCCTCGACGTACTTCCAATCTCACAACTATATCCACAAATCAATAAGGGAAGGATTACACTCAATTATATAAGTCTACTAGAAGTTTTAAATAAAATCAGGCCTAAAAAGGTATTCTGTCAACTCGTTAGAAATCTCGTTCGAACGAGGTCGTTCGAACGAATGGCTTCGAACAAACTACCACTCGTTAGAAGGGGTACTATCATCTCGTTAGAAGTCTCGTTTGAACGACGTGGGAAGGTCCTTTAACGAGATGGCAGAATACGCCCAGAAAATTCCCAATTCGTTTTTCTCAATTTTTCTCTTCTCTAAATTCATCCTAAGATCATCCCAATCGCATTTTAATGTTCTTAAACTATTCTAAATCCTCTTAGGTCATTTCTTTACATATTTTTGGGGTCTAATCCTCCAAATCAACATGCAAATATCATTAATCCCTAAATTTTACCCCAAACCCTTTGAACAAGAACCCATAATTTTATATGCCTAATTACTCATCATAAACCCGTTTTTTAAATCATCAAAGTTAAGTCTTCGACTACCAAATTCTTCCATAACCATTCTACATGCAATTCCTAACCCAACTTTAGAGTTTCTACAACAATTTCATTATGTTTTCCTCAAAACTTTCAAGACAAAACAATTCCTACACTAAACATGGAAGAAATATTCAATGCACTTAAAAATATCAAATCACTTGCCTTAGATTCATTCTTCAGATTGTTGTCGATGATTCAAGGTTGATTCTCTCCTCTTTCCGGTCACAAATCATTTCCAATTTCTGGTGATGGGGAGATGGTTTGGTAATAGACCCTCTAGCCTCTCTTCTAACTTCTCTCAAAATCTCCGTAGCCCACTCTCTCACTTTTGGCTGATAATGGCCTTAGTGGATCTTTTAATAATATTTAATTTGCTTCAAAAATTTGTGGGTTTTAATTCCCTTATTTTTAAAATTACCAAAATACCCTTCTAGGTTGTCGGTTTGGCCTAAAAATGCCCCGGGACCCAAACTAACCCCCGGGTAGTGTTTTCTGACTATTTCGGCCCTTCCGGACACGTTCACGCACTCAAAATAACCATTTGGTCGATATAAATATAATTCACTTTTTAATTTAAATAATTTCATTTCTGACGCGACTGACACGCGCGTC
Source organism: Sambucus nigra (assembly GCA_949130495.1). Lineage (NCBI taxonomy): Eukaryota > Viridiplantae > Streptophyta > Magnoliopsida > Dipsacales > Adoxaceae > Sambucus > Sambucus nigra. The sequence goes on along the minus strand of OX422207.1, from coordinate 273,060,551 downwards.
CCAACTAAGTTTCCCAAATTGTCTTATTTCTGCCTCGTGATAATTAAAATATTTTCAATACTCATATATTACCATATATACCCAGAAATATTCAATTTTTGATATCATAATCAAATACTAGCTCACATTTCGCTAGTATTTATATCCGGATTAATCCCTAATTAATTCTCATTTAATTTAATTAATCCCTTAAATAAAAATCAATAAAATTACGGGGTATTACATATCATTACACAATTAAGATCCTAAGGTATGATTGTTCTTGCACTAGCATCCTCTGGAATCGTGACGTTATTACTACCGGGCGGAAGAACAACTCATTCGCGTTATCAATTTAGATTGACATATGTGAATCGTCCACATGTGTGATATGACAAGGCACCAACCTTTCTGAACTCATCCATAAATGCTCAGTAATTATTTTGGATGAAGCTCCGATGGATCACCATCATACATTTGAAGCTGTTGATATAACAATACGTGACATTCATCGCTTTAACGATCTAAACTCGAACGATTAACTTTTTAGGGGAAAAATTGTGCTTCTCGAGGGAGATTTTAAACAAACATTACCAGTTATCCAAAGAGAAACAAGACATGATATCGTTAGAGCTTCACTAAACATGTCACCAATTTGGAAAATCTGTCAAGTCTTCGTACTCAAACAAAATATGCGAATAGAAGACATATTCGAATTTTCAGATTGGGTTATTGGAATAGGAGAAGGGATGATAGTCTCAACTTCTTTTAATGACGAATTAGATAAGACATGGATTGAAACTCCCAATGATTTGCTACTTCCACCTACCGATAATCCAGTGGAAGCAATCGTGGAAAGCACGTACCCTGATTTGGTTGAGAATATTAAGACCGAATATTACTTGATATCATCAGCAATTCTAACACCAACTAACGATGTGGTCGACGCTATAAACCAATTTTTTCTTAATAAAATTCACCACAAGGAATGTATGTACCTAAGTTCTGCCATTCATAAAGCATCTGCCAAAACAACCGACGAAGAGATGCAATTCCCTATGGAGTTTCTGAGCAGTCTATATTGTGACGAGTTACCTAGCCACGAGATTCATCTAAAAGTTGGAGTCCCGGTGATCCTACTGCGTAACATTAACCAAAGTGCTGGCCTTTATAATGGAACACGTTTAATCATTACCCAACTAAGTGAAGGATCATTGAAGATAGAGTTCTTACTGGATCACATATTGGGACAAAAGTTTTCATTCTAAGAATTGTGATGACAACATATAAGAAATGGTCGTTTATAATAAAATGAAGACAATTCCCATTGCGCTTATGTTTTTCTATGACTATAAATAAGAGTCAAGGATAAACTTTGTCAAACGTTGGAATTTACTTGCCCTAACCAGTATTTTATCATAAATACTTCTACGTAGTTGTGTCAAGAGTTGAATCAAGATCAGGTCTGAAAATACTAATAAGAAATGATGATGCCATACCACAAAATTACACTAAGAATATAGTCTTCAACGAAATATTCCAAGACTGAGACTCTGGTAAATAAACTTTACTTTTCTCACACAAATTAAAATTTAAATTACATTCTAATTGTATTAATAAGAACAAGTGCATTACACCATTATTTTGACCTTCTACGTATATTTCTCATCTTAATGTAGATCCAATATGAGTCATGATCATACTTCGGCCTCAAAGTTAACCATGGGTTCAAAAAACTATGCAATTGGTGTTCGAGTAACAAGAAAATGGGATGTTGTGAATTTTAAGGGGAACAACGAATTTATATCACTCGACTGCGTTCTTCTTGATGCAAAGGTGTGCATTTCTATCTTTTTTACCTTTATATTACTATGGTAATAAAACATTTTACTTCATAATCCTACAAAACACATTATAATCTTATAAAGTCATGACTTATTTGCCTTATTTATTCCCTATGATATTAATGACTTAATGCTATGTGTAATAAAATCATACAAGACCTTCTATTATACAATTTAATCGATTTAACATGACTCCTTAAATTGACTACTGTTACGAAAACAAGCGTAAGGTTGTTTAAACTGATTGGGAGCATTCAAGAGCTAAAATAAGAACAACTTCATATATCAATTACAATACTGGTATACCTTTATTCGTTCTTCTCCTACCTTGAATATATTCCATTATATGAACAAACATAAAATCAATTACGATTAATAATTTCGGGTGACAATCTAAAGAAAAATTAAATACCCTAAATACTTACACAGTAGCAATGTTTGTATACACCAAATCAATTAATTGTTTGCATTTTTCGATCCAACAATTAAGGCAACACATTTTGAAAATAAGATTTGATTTAAGTACGCTTTCAAACTTAATAATTTCTAAGCATATGACATCAAAGTTATGATACTAAAAAGGATAAAAGAAAAAATATGAATGCCAATCATCTTTAGTTTTTTTTGGCCCTTATAATTTTTCCAACAAAGTTTTATATGTGAGATGGAGAATTGAACGTCATTTTGGTCATTTTTTGCACGTATTCTGAAATTGTATTCTGGTATGACTTTTTAGCCCATATTGTGTTGTAAATGATTTTTGACTTAAAACTATGTGTAATGAAATCATATACGACCTTCTATTATACAGTTTAATCGATTTACCATGAATAAATACTATGTAAAGCGCCTCTTGTTACGAAAACAAGCCTAAGGTTGTTTAAATTGACTGACATCATTCAAGATCTAAGAAAAAGAACGGCTTCATATATCAATTACAATACTGGAATACCTTTAATCATTTATCTCCTACCCTAAATATATTCCATTATATGAACAAACATAAAATCAATTACGATTATAATTTCGGGCGACATTCTAAAGAAAAAGTAAATACCCTAACTACTTAAAACATTAGTCATGTTTGTATACACCAAATCAATTAAGTGTTTGAATTTTTCGAGCCAACAATTAAGGGAACAAAATTTGGAAACAAGATTTCATTTAAGTAAGCCATCACTCTCAATAATTAAGCATAGGACAACAAAGTTAGGATACTAGAAAGGATAGAAGAAAAAATGAATGCCAATCATCCTTAGGTTTTTTTGGACCTTAAATTTTTTCCAAAAAAGCTTTATATGTGAGATGGAGAATTGAATGTCATTTTGGTAATTTTTGTACACGTATTCTGAAATTGTATTTGTTATGACTTTTTAGCCCATATTGTGCCATAAATGATCTCGTCCTTTTCGTATTTACAGCATAAATGTCCTGTCCACCTAATTATTGGTGGGTCCCATATCGTTAATTTTGGATCTATGTAGTATATTGTCATTAATAACTGCTTATGAATTTAATATCGACTCAATTTATGTAGGGATTAAATTATAACTTGACAGTTTTAGGCTATTTGGCCTGCTGATTGAACCCTGTACTGCTCATTTCCTCCATCCGATCATTCCTTACATTATTTTGCTCTTCACGTAGCTATGCGTATCTGTATTGAGAATAAAATCTATCATTTACTCCATCCGATCATCCTAATATGATAATCCTTGCTACTCATTCTTTACTTCATTTTTTTCTATGATTTTACATAACATCAATTGTGAACTTGCATTCTAAATTATATTGTAGACATACATATATTAACAATTCTCATATTTGTTTTGAAATTCAACTTTGTATGCCTTACCATTTCTAATTATTTTCTTCATATACTACCGTATACATTCATACATCGATTTTCATACTTTTACTCACTACATTATCTATCCACCACGATTACTTTTCCTTATTAACATGTTACGCATAAAGACCCACACAACTTCACAATTTGACCGTACGTGCTTTCATTGATTATCTATTTCGAACTACTTACACTTTTTGCCAAATATATGGATATAATGTTGGTCTAATTTACATATACTTAATCCAAGTCCAATGCAACAACACCTATACTTTTTGGAAATCCTTTCACTTTACGCAACCTCAACTAATTCCTTAAAATACTAAATTGCTTTCTTAACTAATCTATATATAGTATTTAATTATTAATGGTAATTTTATATTCATATGTTTTATATTGATGTGCGAGTAATTTTAAACCATACTTGATCTTAATATTTAAATACCTAGCAGAAGAGTATTACATTCTAATATGACAATTACTACGAGGTGGAAAATATGACACCATAACAATTTTAGTGTACATATTGTCTGTTATAATCCACTATAAGAAGATTATTCATGCTATTTATAAACTTGAGGCGAATGTGTTATTGAGATCAGAGGATGGTTGATATGTGTACGACTTTTTCTATGAAGATTTTATTGAAGCTCATAAGTCCGGGCCAATTTTAGGGGTGCCAAATACTGTAGAATTTCTCATCATTGTAAGGTTAATTCTCGTAGAGGCTCCCAAAATTTGAGAAGACTGTCTAAAGTAACAAGATGTAGAAGAGATTATAAATTAGAGGATTGGAGACAACAATAATAGTAAACAGTGTGACATTATTTGAATGAATATGCTAAGGGGTGATTTAATAAGTTACACATCGACTTATGGAGTCTATATCGATTACCACAATGGGTCGTTTGAAATCGTCTATAACAATAAATATATACATCCATATGATTTTTGCACTTTATGTATCATATTCATATATGTTAACACTTTTTATAGCTTTGTCTATAACAATATATATTGTTATAGATTTTCTCGCTATTGTATGATCTATCTCAAAATCTCAATTTTCTGTACATTATTAATTTGAGATAATTATTAGTAGAAAATTACAACTTTTATTACCATACATATTAGCTTATTATCAATACCAAGTTAAGTAAAACCTCTATATTATACGAATTTCATTGTCTAATATAATTATATCATAGCTTTCTCATGATGACCATATTCACAAAATTATTTATAAAGATGAGGTTGATGAATATGCTACGTTGATTGAAGAAGAACACATATATAAAATGTCAAATTTCAAAGTTGTTGCTAACAACAAAGGATACAAACCTATTACACATTCATGTGTACTAAATTTCAAACCCGGCACAACTGTGAAAGAATTGAAGGACGACATACCAAATATTTCATTACATAAATTTGAATTTTTTGCCTATAATACACTCACAGACAGAGTCGTTAACAAGGACAAGCTAACAGGTAAACCTTAAACCATACTCATATCTTTTATAAGCTTATTGATAATTACTAAAACATATATCATGCATAATACATATAATATTATAACCTGATGTATGCGGCGTTCTTATCGGACGAAGTGAAGTCGAATACATGAATCTCAATGAAAACAATGTTGAGAAGTTAGACATACACATCTCTGATACAAGGTAATAAACCATTAGTTTATATTCTCAAGTATCTCTTTATTTTGTTTACATGTTGATCTTATACAATATTCGTTTATATCAACCTATATATACTACAACAACAACAAACTGAAAATCACTTTATGGAAATATTCGACAATTAAGCTCAACGAGAATCTTCAAGTTATTAAACAATTACCGATTACAGTTATGTTTACGTAGCCTGAACGTCAAAGTCTTCAGAGGTACGCATATATTTTTAATAATACATTTAATTTTGTAATGATGATCATTAATTTCCTTTCCAATGGTATATATATATATATATCTTCCGTCCACAAATGCAACAAAGACGTATACTAACATCACAGTACCCGAGGTTCAGGCATTAATAGACAAGTAATTGCTTAAATTATGAAATTGAAAAGTAATTGTATTAACTAAAATTCTTTATTCCACAATTCATCTAAGGAGCCAGATACTACAAAGTTCCAATCAATGGAACATCTAACTTCATCTTAGAATTTTACATCGAGTAATGCGACCCCTAATGTGGAAACCATTTTGAACATTAAAAGAATACGCTCAACATCGGAGGATGAGACATTGTTGGGTATTTCTAAACATTTTATACCATTATTTAAAAAAAAATATACAACTTACATTACTTTTACACGTAAAGATTGTATCAGTTCAAGCACCTATTATTCGTGTGAACGAAGAGTTCGGATGGTCACACGTTGCATCCAAAGTTTGTAACAAGATCTTGACAAAGCTTGTAGAATCATACAAATGTCAATTTTGCAACACAGATAATGCGTTCCCTGTTCCTAAGTAAGAACCAATCATTTCTTTTACCAAAATAATATCTATTAGACTATAATTTAAATATACTTATTTAATTTACAAAATTTATTAGATATAATCTTCAAGTCGATGAAGAAGACTACACTGGAAATACAACATTTGTTATCTTCGACAATGTCATTGAAAAATTGGTTTCCCACTATCATAATTTGACACAACTGAAAATAAGGTACAATAACAAAATACTAATACTTATATTTTTTTCTATTCATATAACCAACTCAATAAATTATATACAATTTATACAGGGAACTACAGATGATACAAACCTTATATATAAAGATTTCATCAGAAAAAAATACGAGTTCATTCTTAATCTCAATAAATTTAATTTGATAATGAAAAATGAGTACTACACAGTTCCAAAATTCGAGAATACTCCTAGAGACATTTCAACCACTAAGGATTGCAAAAGTTCATCAAAGGTAATATATTATACATATTTGTTCAACTAATATAACATAATTCTATAATCAAACATAACTTTATTATATCAGGTACAAAAAAAGAAAAAGTATATTTTTAACGTTGAAGAAGATGACTGAATCAGGTAATGATTGACAAATTCAGATGTATTAATATGTCAAATTTATTAACACATTAAACCATATCTTGCAGGAAGCAATATATCATTTCTTCTCTACATCGTCAGACCATAGAAGCTACATGAAAATTACGAATGCATATCCAAAGTTCATAATATACTTATGATATTTAAGATTTTCAGGAACTTGATGTTTTTAGTATAATGTTTGTCATCCATTATCACATAATTTGTTCAAATATTGGATATATAATTTGGTTATTTTCAAATGAATATTTCATTTGAAACTCATTAATAAAATTTATTGTACCACAACACATGCAAATATTTTTGTCATACATGATTTCACTATTTCAAAATGACTACATCCCTTCTCATTTAGCTACGAAAAATATACTATCTGAAAACAAAATAAAATAATGAATAAAAGATATAAAATGTTGGCCATGCATCACGTGGCCTCAATGCTAGTTTTTAACTAAAAATTAAACTCAATAATAAAAAGTAGAAACTTTTTCTGATAACCAATACGTATGCCATCTCTCCCTTATTCCGTCAAAAACAACCGCCATTCATTCTGTCCATCTTCATTTGCCACCAAATTTCTTTCATTTTTTCCTCTCGTTATTAGCTTTTAAATATGATTCATATACCTTTGACTAGTTCTTCCATCCCCGCACACATGTTTTACATATACATAGGGCGAAACCTATATATATCACCCCGTGCAAACCATTTTTTAAAATAGTAAAATAAGTATTTTTGAACTGATTTTTCATGGTATTTAAATATTTCAAGATCAACTCAAAATGAATTTTTAACTATTTTAAAATAATAGGCCAGAATATTTCACGTTAAACAACTGACATATTTTGACCTCTTTTTTTAAAATAGGAAAAAATCGTCTAGGGTTCCTAAAATGTTTAAATACAATAAAATAGCAGGTCAATTTTTTTTTAATATTTAAAAATAATGGTTCGCACATGTAGTATGCACATGTGGTATGTAAAGGATCAGTTATATATATATATATATATATATATATATAATGCTCAATTTTGACATTCTCAAAAGAGTTTAATAGAGTAAATTTTTTTTACTTTCATTGATGTGCAATCGTTTTATAATATTTTTATTATTAATCAATAAAAACATAAAAAGATCATTATTGTACTTCGTCACTCTAAAATTTTAGTGATACGCTACGAATTAATATTTTGGCACTTGTGTGACAATTTTCAACACTTGTGGATTGTATTCGTATACTCCATGAATTAATTTTGTGGCACTTGTATAATCATTTTTGACACTTGTGTAGTGCAATGGTATTAAAGATGAGTGCTAATGGTCTTACTATATATATATATATATATATATATATATATATATATATATATATATATATATATATGAAAAAGAGGACGACTCTATATATTCTGTTATATTTAATGAGTTTAATAACAGTTTATAAAAGATAATGTAAAGAAACTGATCATTTCTTACATCTAGTAATAACAAATTGATTATATTTATAAATGCATTAAATAGGGAAACTTGTTACCCTCTCCTTAAAATAGAGAGTTTTGTAGTTATTATATATGATATGATGTGCATGAGTTCTGCTACCCTATTTGGCCCTACTAGCTTAATGAGAGAGATTGAGAAGATTATGTTTATTATTTATTTTTGTTATTTATCTTTTATTAAATGATTTGCTTATCTAATTAGGCCAGGTATAAGTTTTCTAGCTTTATCATTATTCATGTTATTCCTTATCCATTATTAACAAGGATTGCTATGTATATCAATATAAATAACTGCATAGTTCCTTTATTATAGTAATTTCAGAAGGGGTGTGAAAGATCAAAACCAAACTGATGAAACCGACCGATCCAATTCAATTAACAAAATCGACCTTAATTGGACCGAATTGGATTGAATGTTTAGAAAAATGAGCTTAATTGAATCGATTTCGATTTTGTATATGTAAGAACCGATGAAAGAGAACCAAACCAACTATATACAAGATATATTAAAAAAGAAACACGTTTCAAAAATTTATTATTTTGAATATTTTCTTAGCTTGCAGTCTTATACGCCTTATCATTTATGGTTAAATGACCAATATTGAATTACATTTTATTAAGTTTGGTGGATTGGATTGAATATATCATATGGGATTGCATTCAAAGCCAATCCAATTATGATTTAGTAAGGAATAAATTAGAGGAATCAAAACTGATTACAAAAGTGATCCAATGGATTGGATCATATTGGATTCTGACTTAAGCTCTGATCATAATAAATTTTGAAATTGAAAACTTTAATTGGATTGCATTTGGTTCTCTTCAAATGGGTCAGTTTCGAATCAATGTACACCCCTAATTCAATTATTCATAAGAGTTTACTCTATATTATGTCTTCACATCGATTTGTATTTGTAACAATCGAAAATTTGAGTCCTTAAACTTTTATGAAAGATAACTTGACAAATAATACTTTCAATGTATCAAAACTTTGGTGAAAACATTAAAATAAATAAATAAAATATTATTTCATCACTTAAAATATGTTTTTTTTATAAAAATACAAAAATACACGTTTTTTTACAAAAATGTAGTACAGAGCTACTACATCGTTTCCGACCCAACAATTAATGTATATCACTTCATAGCTACAATCACCACGATATCTGAATTAATTGTTGTGAAGCTATCACATAAACCTGGGAGGGGTGAGCAAGAAACTCAATAGATCATATTTATGCTAAGGTGCAACTATACAAATTTTTGCTTGCACAATATATAATATGTACCAAATATTACATGTGATTGTGTTCCTAAATAACTCACTACGCTACCTAACGCACAATTCAATTATATTTATAACTTCGTTAGTCCTTCGAATTTGTTTTTCCTTACACCAATACAGATATGCATGGTTTTTACGAAATTTTATATACAGATACTATGAAAAAATTTGTTCTAGGTGGTCTGTGTCAAATTAACCAACTTTATTTCCAACTGGATAAATAGTGTACTATAATACCCCGTATTTTTATGGTATTTATTTATTATCATTTATGAAAATAAAATAATAAATGGAAATAATTGTTACTTGTGTGAAATTATAATAATAAATGCATAATTGATGTGACAGTTAAGTTTTGCATGTTATGGGATTTTGAACCGCATGTTATAAATTAATTAATCATTGAAATTAATTATATGAGAATTAATAATGCGCGGTTACCCGTAAAATAATTAATTTGTGAATTTTATTTTACATTTTGAGGTATTATCGTTTCGATCGGATTTTAGATCATATGGAGGCCCAAAATTAGGCATTTTATGGACCTGTAAGATTAAGAGTATATAAGTGATGTTAATACTTTTATATTAATTACTTTAAACCTATAATATAAACCCTATCCACTTACGTGTTTTGGAGAGCTTAAAAGGTTCTTTGGAGAGAAGCTAAGATATCACAAGAGAATAAAGCATTCACCTTTATAATCAGGTATGAATTCTCTTGCTTTATCATAGTCTAGTCTAATTTGCAACTTAATTATATTTTGAATTATCTTTAATATATTTAGGATTATAAGCATGTTTAGGATGAAAATATGCTATTTAATCATGTTTATATTGGGTTAATACGGATTAATGTTTCAAACTGTTATTGGGTATCAAATCGGATTTCCGTTTATAGTTTATGTCGAAAATCATTGTTAATTTATGTTGATATATCATTCGGACGGTAGAAATCATACCTAGGAAGGATTTCTACATTCTGGCGATATTTTTTTACATGTAAGAGACTTAATTAATGGTGAAATTGAATCTATAATTAGATGTATTGAAAGTTTAGATTTTGGGTATTATAATCCATCTGGGTTTCCATACAGTGATGTGACAATTTTAATTAGAACTTTGCAAGAGTGATGAGAAGTTATTTTGGATTTATAATGATGGTTTTATGAACGTTGATGTTAGAAATTGAATTTGGGACAAAACGTGGGTTTTGGCAAAAGTTCAAGTGGTAGGGGAGAACCCCGCTATAACGGGGCTCCATCCCGCTATAGAGCTCCAGAGGGCCGTTGTGTCGGCTGGTATTGGCTGCTATATCGGTGAGGGAAGTTGAGCTATGCCATATATATTTTTTAATATTTTTGTAAGTAGTTATTATTTGGTAGTCATATATATATATATATATATATATATATATATACAGAGAGAGAGAGAGAGGATCAAGTGAGGTCCCCCAATTTGAAATCCCTGAATGAGGTCCATTTTTTTAAAATAGTAAATTTTTTTTTTGGGGCTGATTTGTTTTTATGATTTTTAAACACTTCAGTGAGATCATAAAAAAATAATCAGCCCCAAATGATTTTTTTTACTATTTTAAAAAAATCGGTCAATAAAAACAAATACAATTTGACCGATTTTTTTTAAAATAGCAAAAAAAATCATTTTGAGCTAATTATTTTTTTATGGTCCTACTGAAAGGTTTAAAAACCATAAAAAAAGTCATCTCAATTTTTTTTACTATTTAAAAAAAATAGACCTCATTCAGGGTTCTCAAATTCGGACCTCACTTGATCCTCTCTCTCTCTCTCTCTCTCTCTCTCTCTCTCTCTCTCTCTCTCTATATATATATATATATATATATATATATATATATATATATATATATATATACAGTCACGCTTTTCAACATACATTTTAGCAACATACCTATGAACATACCCTTTTTTTAAAATACTAAAAAAATACTTTTGAGATGATATTTTTTATATGGATTCGTGATATTTCAATGTGCCCCTCTAAAAAAAATCAACTGAAAATAATATCTTTTGTTATTTTTAAAAAATAGATAAAAAAACTGACAGTTTTTACTCTTTAAGACTGTTAGTTTTTTTTACCTATTTTTTTAAAATGACAAAAAATATTATTTTGAGCTGAGTATTTTATAGGGTCACATTGAAATATCATGAACCCATATAAAAAATAAAAACTCAAAATTATTTTTTTGCAATTTAGAAAAAATAAGTATGTTCATAGGAATGTTTAATGAGATATGTTGGAGAGCCTTACTATATATATATATATATATATCAAGATTCTAAAAAATGCGGGGCGTGATCGAGGCGTGGAGGCCAAGCCTCAAGTCTTAGAAGCGTAGGCGGGTCTTAGGCGCAAAAAAGCATGAAAAGACGTTTAAGCCTTTTTTAATATATTTAACATTTTTAACTATAACAAGGCTACTAAAAAAATACTAAAATAGTATATACCTTAAAATATGTCTGAATATATGCAAACTAAAATACTAGTTTTTTTAAATACTAAGAAAAAAAGAAGAAGAAAAATGCGCGTTTTTTTGGACGAGAGGGAGAGAGGTTTGGGATACCATTTATCTTTTGATTGTTTTGAGTGAGATATTGGTCCGTTTTAAGAAAAAAACATGTCTTTAAAAGGCGATATCGTTTCACTAAAGCGTTTTTGTTATAAAAAAAAGTGCGCTTTAAGCCTTTTACCCAAGAATAAGGTGTAAAAGACTTAAGGCGAGGCGTTTCTCTCAAACCTCAAGCCTAGACGTGCCTTTTAGAATACTGATATATATATATATATATATATATATATATATATATATATATATATATATATATATATATATATCCAAGGGGGCATTTATCGGGTGCACTCAGCGGACCATTTTTTTTAAAAATGATAAAAAATATTTTTTGGGGTATTTTATCATTTGAAGGATCCTGTAAAAAAATCAATTTAAAATAAATGTTTTTGCTATTTTAAAAAAAAGGTCAATATATGTGAGTTTTTAAACTTCTAAAAACTGACATATACATGACCCCATTTTTTTTTAAATAGCAAAAAAATTCATTTTGAGTTGATTTTTTACAGCGTCCATGAAATGTTTAAATATCCCATAAAAAATCAACTAAAAAATATTTTGTGTCATTTTAAAAAAAATTATCCGTTGGGTGCCCCCTTTTGAGGTGACCCGCTGGAGAACAACATTGTTTGCCTAGAAATATACCCATGGGGAGTGGGGGGTGAATAGGGTGTATGGGTTTAATTAAAAATTTAACCTTGTGTAGATATTAATTGCAATATGATACATCAATTTATAAGTAAACAACTAATCAACAAGATACAAAAGAAGTTAAGATAGAGAGATTAATGGAACTTTGCAAACTGAGGTTTTAACGTGGTTCGGCCACTGCCTACTAGGGGTGTTCGCGGTCCGTTTCGTTCCGATTTTGAGGTATGTTTAGGACCGGACCGCACTAATCGGTCCTAGAAAATTATCAACCAAGACTAGACCGGAATAATCGGTCTCGATCTTATTCGGTTTTCAAGCTGTCCGTGTTCGATCTCGGTCCTATTCGGTCCATACCCATAACACATTTGTAAAAAATTAAAAACAATACTTTTTTTTAATTAAAAACAACACGCTTTTTTATAAAATAACATTTAAAAAAAATGGTACTTTTTGAAAAAAACAACACTTATAAAAAAACAACACATTATTAAAAAAACATAATTTTTTTATATTAAAAACAGCTCTTTTCTTTAAAAAATAACATATGTTTTTTTAATTAAAAACAACACTTTTGTGTGGGGTTCCTCCATAAAAAGGATACCTATGAGGTAAGATTCAACCTACAATCAAAACAAACAAATAACAGATAAGTATGTCCATATACCTCGAGTCTGCATATTAAGAGCTACAGACAAAAAATGCCTCAAACGAGGTGATTAAAAATCAGCTACAAACACAAAATTCAGAACATAAATCGAGTTGATTAAAAATCAAGTTTCAAAAAAAAAAAAATCTAGGTAACAAAGAGAGAGTCAACCTCACTGATGAGTGAGGTGAAATCGTATAAATTTCAAAGACTAAAGACGAAATAACAAAGCCAATCATAATCGATTCAAAAAACAACACTATGTATATACATACATATATGTGTGTATGCGTATATATATAGAGAGAAAGGTGAGCTTACTCTGCATATTGACAACTTCGAGACCAAACAATGGTGGACTGGAGAATAGAGGTAGTGTTTTCAATGATTTTCCTTTATTAAATTCTTCTTGTTCTCATGAGCTCGGGTTTGGAATGTTCAACAAAACGCACAATAGATTTCTAAGTTAGGGCAAAAGTATAACGTTTGTAACTTAAATTAGAAGGCCTTAACTGAAAACTCCATCCTAGAAAATTCTATCTAGTGGTTTAAATTTGATAATAAGCAAGCATATATGGATATATATGTGATAATGAGAACAATATGTGTAGTGAACCCTAGTAAAGAGAAAAGTTGAAAACGTATTGCTAAGAATTCTTAGAAGAACATCTGATAGTTTAAATAAGAGTCATTCAAATAAAGTGGTACTCACAATTAGAAATCAGCACTATGAGACAATCGTACGAAATAAGGGAGACAGCTGGAGGACGAGATGAGTGCTGCTCCCTGCCGCCGTAGCTTAGAGAGAGGGAGAGAAGAGAAAATAAGAATTGGGGGTCAGGGTTATGTTGTGGTGTGCGTGAGTCGAGTAAGTTGTTATTAAGGTTATATATATATATATATATATATATACCAAACCCGATTTTTACGATCTAAGACCGAAATCGAACTGAATTATGTGGTCCTATATATTTTTAGACCGAATTAAAAAAAATCGCAAAAGCGTGTTCAATTCGGTTCGATTTTTTCGGTCGATTCGGGTTTGTACACACCCATACTGCCTACGTCCATGATCGAGACGATAATCGATCACTGCACTATCTCCGATTGGATCATGATGGAACCAAAACATTACAAGGAACTCTACTCTGTAAACCGCAACCAATAAGACGTTAACATCCTCATTGCCCATGCGATACTCAAGAACTTTAAATACCTTAACTACCCACAACAATGCCATTACCGGTTGAGAAGATACAATGAAGTTAACCGTAATCAACAATAATGAGATCCATAACCGAAACGAAAAGCGAAGTAGCTTTATTAAAACGAATGATGAAATAGGTGTACTTTATCTCTCTAGAATGTAAAAAATAAGAATCACAAGTATAATGCTCAAATGAGTTTTTGGGTAAAGCTTTAGCACAAGTGGGTATTAGGAATGTAACTTTGCTAAAGAGGGGTTGTGGTTGTATCTTTTAGTTCAAGAGGACCTTTAATGGAGTTTTTGGGTTTTAAACACTCGAAAGATTTTCTTGATTTCTCTCTCTAGAAACTCAAGGATGGTAGACAAAAGCTAAAAGATGGAACTTTACTCAAGACAATTATTATTATAGGCTTCTGTATTTTGGAATGTAAGTGGGAGGCTTATTTATAGTGCTAGGATGCATCAAATTGTTAGTAAAAGATTGGTAAACAGGTTGGGGTATTAGGATAAAAGATTGAAAAGTTTTACCAAAAGTAATCTAGAAAATCTAACACTTTCAGTCGACTAAAATCCAAGTTTAGTCGACTAAAACTCTTCTAGTTTATAGGTGGGCATGTTGTAGTGAGCTGCCAAAAAGTCTAGCTGACTAAACTTCTTTTAGTAGACTAAAATTAAGGTTTAATCGACTAAACCTCCTAGTTTTTAAGTAATAAGATGTTGTGTTTAGGGTCATACTTTAGCAAAGGTTTAGGGATCTCTAGGGTAGGTTTATATGGTTAGGTTTTGGGAAAATACAAGTTAAAACATGTTACTTTACCTTTGTACAATAGTTTCTAAAGTACAACAAGAAAATAAAGCGATGATATTTTGTGCTTCTGAGAATTCTCTTGATATGTTTGAGCCAACTAAGGTGGGATTTTGACATGGTGCATGCTTGAGATTGATCACCATAGGTTGTGGGATGTGGTAATGTTCTATCTTTTTTAACATGTTAATGTTTAGAAACTCTTTGAGGCTTAAGAGATGGTCTTTGAGTAGTTTGTGATCTTCATTGTCTTAGTTGAGAGCTTCATTGTATTGCATGGATATAATTGAATGGCTGTATGGATATATGTTACTTATTATATATCTCATAACATAATGAGTGCTTGTTTTAATCTCAAGTACATTAGAGATAAGATAATGAAGTGTAATCTTATATCGATTGTTTTGTCATCATACAAAATCCTATTGATTGAAATACATTTGGTTACACAATCTCCCCCTTTTGACGATGACAATATATTCTATATAGTTTAAGAAGATTATTTAAAGTCTCCCCTTTTCTTTGTGATTTGGTTTTTAGAAAAACTATTTTTCTCCCCCTTTGTTATAGCGTCTCTTTTTCTTATATTATATTTCTCCCCCTTTTTCATTATCGAAAAGGGTTGGGGTATTTTTTTCGACGACTTTCTTGACATCTACTGCAAAAGAGAGTTAGTGTGAAAATATAAGGAGGAAATATCACGGGTCTTAACAATCAAGGTAAGTAATGAATCCTATTTGTTATGGGTGTATTCATGAAAGTGAAATATTTAATCATGCGATAATCATATCAGGGCATACACCTAATGTCGTGATTGAAATGTTTATAAGTTAGATGAACATGTCATGTTTAGATAGTGGAGATTTTGATTTTCTAGTGAAGAGGGCTTTTTGAAAGTGTATTTGTTTAGAAGATAGTCTTTTTAAGTATGGAATCATTAGTGTGTACGAAAGCAAACTTTCTGAAAGAATGATTAGCATAACATACATTGGAATGGATGAATTGTATAATGTATTAGTGTTGCAAAGGTTTCTTTTAAAATTTTGATGTTAAGGTTACAATGGATGGTGTTTGATGTTATGTGTGTAAACGCTGGATAATGTTGTACCAGATTTTTTTGTTATGGACATCGCATTTGTAGATTTTGGTGGGATATTTTATTTCAATTGAATTTCTTCCTTGTGTTGGTTCGTGGTTTGACTTACGGAGATGTTTTCTATTTGTTTTTTTACCTGGTTGTAATCCTTGATTTTAAAGAGAATATTTATTAGTTTCATTAAAATGTGATATGTAAGGATTCTCGCATGACGCAGGTTTTTGTGTAGATAGGTTTGACTATATGTAAGTAAACTAAAAAGATTCTTTCAATGAATTTAGGATCAAGATTGCAAAAAAATTCCCGACCATTTTGAGTATATATATATATATATATATATATATATATATATATATATATATATATATATATATAGAGAGAGAGAGAGAGAGAGAGAGAGAGAGAGAGAGAGAGAGAGAGAGAGAGATGTACTGAATTGTATATAGAGAGAGATGGTCTCCGAAATATGTGAGGAAGAGGAAATGGGGTATTACCCGGTCCATCTTGGAGATTACATTAAAAAATATGGCTTCAAACTTGAAGTGGAAAGGGCCTATAGCCAAGTTGGTAAGAATATATCTTTCGGAGGTGACGTTCTCAAAATTTAATAGATTGGTCAGGTATCCTCACAATAGACCACTCGATGTTATAGCTAGCGTGAATGGTTTCATATTTAATCGTGTTTTACTGGATGGGGGAGCATCCATACACATCATTCCCATTGGATCCTTTTACAAATGCGGTTTGTATGAGACAAGGATTGTACATAATCCATTGTCTATCTCAAGGTATGACAATCAATCCTCAAAGTCCAACGGATATAGTAATGTGGGTATCACTATGGTAAATATCATTTCCCACATTAAGTTCCACATAATAGAGTGCAAAATATCATACCAGCTGTTGGTAGGAAGGGTATGGATGCAAACCATAAGCTGTTTCCTTCTACGTATCATCAATGCGCCAAGGCAAATGTCAAGGGCAAGGAGATAGTCATTCGAGCATTCAAAAGTTGTTCACACGGGAGGAATCTCACTTGGTATATGATGACTTATATAAAAAGTTGGATGAAGAAGCTACCATACTCATAAGGTAAACTGAGAGCATTAGGGTTCCTAGCACTTACGAGAGGGTACGTGCTTCGCCGTCCAGTGTTAGCCTACGAGGAGGAAGACAATGTTCAGGAGGCTGTAAGGCCCCCTAGCTTGTCTAGATAGTTACGTGATCGGTCGACTCCCCGTATGGATCTAATTGAGTATTAAGTCTAGTGAAAAAGTGTACTTAGCAGGTTATTGTGACACCCCGCCTAATAAAATACCGGGTGATCAGTCCTATACCAAATTAAAACAGGAATCCCAGTCGGTTAATCCTTAGCATCACTGTCGAAAACCTTTTTAAAACTTACTAACCACCTAGTATTCCAAAAAGCTGGTGCCAAATTTTAACTTTTTAATTAAACCAAGCAGTACATGCTGAAATAAATATAAACCCTTCACACAACTGAATTAAATCAACTGAACAAATAAATTTAACTACTTGCCGAATAAACCATCGACCACTAAAATAAAATAATCCAACAACAATCATCTAATAACTGAATAGATAAATCCGAAAACTGCAACTAAAAAGTCTGCGCGACATGCCCTAAGTAATCTGAAACTGATAGATGATTCCTACTCTAGGAAAGAATGAATGAGGTGTCTAATCCAAGCTCTTACTAGCATCCACATATGCCGCATCTCCGTGGCCCTGGAATATAATATCAATCATGGCGTCCCTGTGGCTGGACACCTAAAAGGTTTTGAAAATAGTTTTGTAGCAAGGGTTAGAACCCAAAAAATTTTGATAATATTTAGCAAGTGAATTAACTGCAGTAATTTAAAATGCCTGAATGCGTTTCATATTTAAGTTACTGTCGCACTCTCTTGAGGACATACTCACCCCTCCACTAATGTGCACACCTAACGGTTACCTTCACCCCACCTAGTTGTACTACCCCTTCCAACTAGTCCTGGTGTAATCTCCCCTTGCCATACTACGCTAACCCGAGTATAATAATTCATGGGTCATAATTTATCTCACCGATTAACTTAATTAATTCCTTTTAAATAATATCATATAACCGCGACACAAGTTATAAAAAGTAAGTACATTACACACTGTATTATGACCCGCATATAATATTACATCTCATTATATGCGTACCTTTACTAAAACATCCACACATAATTCATATGTATATCCATCCCTCCGAGTATACCCTCACCGGATGATTCCCTCTAAAGTGCTATCTCACTAGGTGTGCTCACATAACCTAGTTACCCAAGTTGGAATCGCTCACCAACCTGGCCCAAAAATATAAACGTAGTGGAAGCAGTCATATTCCTTCCCTGAAAGTGAGATAATCCCCTCACCTATATACCGGATGCTATGACCTGGGGATATACTCACCCTACTCCTCAAGCTAGGGGATTCACCCACATCGTGCAACCTCCCTTGATAGCACTAGAGTACATAAATTAATTAAATATCTAGTCACTGATATTTAATAGCACACACAATACACATACACACACACACACACACACACACACATATATATATATATATATATATATACTATCACCATACCGTATATATATAATATAAACCCCGGCTTTACTGTGTACTCAAAAACCCGTAATACTAGCCTGAAATTTCCCGAGTCTCTGTCCCGACTCAACTTAATTAATTTTCTCACTTATTAATTTATCATCTTCCCGAGTCTATGGTCTGATTCTAATTTATTTAATTCACACATCAATTAATATAATATTTCCCCCGAGTCTATGGTTCGACTCTAATATAAATACTTTACGCATTAATTTATATAATATTTTCCCGACTCTAGGATTCGACTCTAATTTAATTAATTTACACATTTATTAATTTATTACCCCGTGTCACTCAACCAACATACCTAGACTCGTTCACTTGGCCCATATCTTAATATCTCCCGAAATTTATTCATAACTTGACCCTCATTAACTTCTCGCAAAACCCGATTATAATTACCTAAAAGTACCAAGAGTCATGTCCCTGTTTAATTTTCATCATTTAAATCAGCCCAAGACCCTTTTTCAATAAATATCTCCCATGTAATTAAAAACTGGCGTCACTGCCAAAAATTCCGCATCATCGATCGATCGATCCCCCTGTTCGATTGACCCGATCATCATCTTCTCCAGCCTTCTGTTCGGCCATGGATGAACCCTCAAGCTTTTATTTTCATTCCAAACCCTTATCCAATCACAACCAACATTTTAATTACATAGAAATATATTCTAAACTTCCTAGAAGACTTAAATCATTCATCAATTCATCAAAATTCCAAACTTTTCCCGAATTGGGTCTCACTCGGTTTTTTCCTACGGAGATATGAATTTGTCCCACTGATTCAAAATTTATCACCAATACTTACTAATTAGAATCCTACAATTGATTCCAGCAATCCCATATCCATATTCACCATTAATTTAGTCTCAAATCTACTTATACTAATCAAATCCGGAAAACCCCTTTTTAGCTATTTAATCCATCACCAAAACATATTTTTAATACACATACTATGATATTAATTGATTATCACAATTCAAAAATCACAACATTTAACCACTTGCCACTGATTGTTCGTAGAGTCTGCTCCGTTGGTGTAGAAAATGGTTTGATGACGAACACCTAATTTGTCCCTCAAATTGTCTCCAAAAAGGTTCCCAATTTCCTTCTAGATTTGTTTCCTCTGTGTCTCTCTCAAACTCTAGGTTTAGAATTGTTAACTGTCGTTCAATAAGTCCCTCAATTAGGTTAAAAACTCTTAATCCCGTTTTTGGCCACATGGGCCAAATTAAAATGACCCGAATCACCTCGTGTGGGCTCTGCTATGCCCCGAGACCCGATTGCTACCCCAGGGTACTCTTTTCTGACTATCTCAGCCCATCCGGACTCAACCGCGCACTCAGAATTATCATCTGAAATACTTTATAACATTTTCAAATTTCGACCTCAAAATGCGACACACATTAATTCGAATAATTTAACTTAAAGTTGCCAATTATAAATAATTCTTTGCACTTAGATAAATTCTCCAAATCAAAAATTTAAGTTTCTCCAATTTAAATATTTTTATTTCTCCCAAAAATAATTAAATACTAAATCCTCAAAATTACGGGGTATTACAGTTATCTGTGAGAGAGTTGAAATAAATTGCGTCTAAAGATCGCACTAAGAAAAAAAATCGTTAGTGCAAAAGTGGGTTTTTTTCGGATGGCAGGATCATTTACAAACTCTGAAGGTGTGAGTGGGTAGATGAAAGCCTGGATGATGAGGTTGACCCCATATATGAGTGTTTTCTCGTAGATAACTAGGGGAAATGTCTAGTGAGAGTTTAAAAATATCGTCGCTTGTAAGTACAGTAAGATATCGAGAGTTGACAAAGAGGTGAACTGTCACAAGTTGAATGTTTTACCCGTAGCTATCTCGTTAAAATAAACTACTCGAACATACAAAGATGATTTAGTTCTGAAGATCAAGGAAGAAGTCCAGAGGTTGCTCAATATAGGTTTTATTTTTCCTATCCAACATCCTATTTGGCTGTCCAATATTATGCTCATGGGGAAGAACGATAAAAGACAAATTAGGATCTATGTATACATTAGTGATTTAAACTGTGCATGTCCAAAAATGAGTTCTCGTTGTCCTTAATTGATAGCTTAATAGATGCAATGGAAGCACATGAAATATATAGCTTTATGGGCAGGTATGTAGGTTATAACCAGATAAAGATGGATCCAGCAGATGTTGAGAAGGCTTCTTTTCGAAATCCATTAGCTAACTTCATATACACCGTCATGCCTTTTGGGTTGAAAGGCTACTCACTTGGCAGATATGAGGAAAGGTGTTCGCGCAGTGTAGAAAATACAAGTTAAAGATGAACCCTCTCAAATGTGACTTCAGGGTGACAGGTGGTAAGTTCCTAGGCTTCATAGTGGATAAAAAAGGCATTCAGATGGATCTTGATAAGAAAAAGGACATCCTCAACATGCTAAGGCCTAAATCTGGGAAGGAGTGAAAAAGCTTATTGGGAGAAGTCTCTTACCTGAGGAGGTTTGTGCCTGGACTTATTGAGGTTACTCACCCGCTGATATAGTTACTGTGAAAAGGGACCAAATTTATATGGGAGAAGCTACATCAGGAGGCTGTGGACCAGTTGAAAAATATTATAACATCTCCCCAAATGATGATCCCTCCAAAGAGAGGTATTCCTTTACAACTTTATTTGACATCCACTGAAAGATCAATTAGAGCATTATTAGACCAAGAGGTAGATGGTGTAGAGAAACCTATTTATTACTCAAGTCGAATCATACATGTGCCTGAGGCTATTTATACTAGCATTTAGAGGCACCTTTTAGCACTCGTGTTTGTTGCGTAAAAGCTTAGGCATTTTATATATTATCATTTACGATTCATATTGTAACTAGATGTGATCTCCTAAAGTTTTTGTTTATTAGAACTGTGCTAATAGGCAGGGCATTCAGATGGTTCCTGATACTTTTAAAGTATGATCTTCAGTATCTGGTCCATTGAGCTATCAAAAGCTAAGCTTTTGAAGATTTGGTGGCCATGTTCCCATTCGGGACCTTTGAGTAACCAATCGAAGAACTTTTAGGCGATGATCTTCAAGCCAACTACCTGGAAGCCAGTTTAGAATATTAGAGGAGTTTTATAGTTCCTCGACTACAGGCAAGGGAGGAGTAGGAGTGATACTGAGCAAAGAGGGAGAAGAAGTCCGACTATCCTTCAGGTTAGACTTAGGCTGCTCAAATAATGAGGCTGAATATGAGGCTCTGGGCCTGGGGATATTAGAAGCTTTGCGAAGAGGCATCCATATTCTCACAATAAAGGGAGATTCCAACTTAGTGGTAAAATAGGTAAACGATGAGTATGCTCTAAAGCACATGAGTTTGGCACCCTACCGAACAATTATATAGAGGTTTCTCGGTCGGTTTCACGAAGTGAAAATCAAGAGACACCCAAAACAATGAACATGCATGATGATGCCTATACTATGATCGTCAATATCTCAGAAGATTTATTTTGAAGGAGATTCAATCGTGATTTGAATTACTAAGAGGATAACTCCCTAAACTGTAATCGAAATGCTGCCTACTGATGATAGTAATGCTTGGAGAGGCAAGATAAGGAAATAACTGGAAATAGGAGAAGGACCACTAAGTTTGGATGATCTTACACCGTACTTTGCCATTATAGGAAATTTATACTACAAAAATAAAGGGGTTGGTTATCCCGATGTGTGGATCAGGAGTAAGCTGAGAGAAAATTAAAATAGGTACATCAAGACAGCTGCAAGACCACAAAAATTCCTTTGTATCGAAGAATCCAAATGGCAGGTTACTATTGGCCTTCGATGAGACAGGATGTTGCGATGCTATAAAAAGATTGTGGAAAATGTCATTTATATTAGCAAGTAGCTGAATACGACTTCATCGAGCGAAGTAGAGTAAGTACTGAAGTAGGCCCACGAGCCAAGTTATATGGGGGGAGCAATACTCTACAATCAACTCATGACTTTGGGTTATTTTTGGCCTATTATGTTTAAAGATTCTGCAGAGTTTGTTTGAAGATGTAAGGCATGCCAACTCCATCGAAATATAATTCATGCTCCTTTACTAGACTCGCATTCTCTTTCTACCCCTTTCTCATTCCACACACGGGAGTTCGATTTAGTAAGGGTAACAAATCCCTCTTCGAGGGGTAAGATCTGGATACTTATTTTTATGGAATATTTAACTAAGTGGACAGAGGATATACCATTGAAGAAAGCCACATCTAGGGTGATTACTCAATTTATGAAGAAATACATTATTTACCAATTTGGCATCCCAAAGCTATTCCTATTAAATAATGGCACCCCATTTATGAATAGTGATGTAAGGTTGCTCACAGAAAAATACTCGATTATTCATCACAAATTGATTGTGGCATACCCTAAGTGTAATAGGTAGGCAGCTGCTACCAACAAGACTTTGGTAAATATCTTAGCAAAGATGCTGGAAGATTTTCCAAGAACTTGCTATGACAAAATACCGGAGGTTTTATGGGCTTACAGAATAAGTAAGAGGAATCTTATGAGCTACACTCCCTTTTCCTTAGTTTTGGCACTAAAGCAGTCATTCCAGTTGAGTTAGAGATACCTTCAGGCCATTATAACTTACGAAGCGCAATGCTTTCCCATAGCCAGCACGTACAACTCGAAGCAATTGGGGAGCACAAAGACAATGCAAAGAGGCATTTTGAGATGTATAGAAAATAATTATCCAGGTCCTACGACCAACTAGTAAAGCCAAGAAAGTTTCAAGAAGGAGTCCTAATTTTGAAGGCTTATACGAGGAACATTCGATATCTCTCACTACCCAAGTTTGAGGAAAATTGGGAAGGACCTTACATTGTTCGAAAAGCACATGGCTCAGGCTATTGTGCAATCTCAAAGGTTGAAGATGATGTTACATTCAAGTTGAATAACAAGTGACTCAAGATTTACCAAGTGTAATAATGTTTGTTAGTTTATATTTACTTTGCTTTGCTTAGCTATTCCTTATTTTAATTTCTTGTATCCATTATAAGCTGTTCGAGAGGCTACTCTCGCAACTTAACAAGTGATTAGGCTTTTTATTATAATATAAGGATGTTTCTGGATGAAATAACTCAAGTTTTTTTTATTACACACACACATATAACACATAACTAAGAAAAACTGCAAAATAGTGCCATCCAATTCGTTAAAAGAGCAAAGTCAAGAAGGAAATGACTGAGTGATGAGGCCTATTACCTCAACATATATAAGAAAAACCAAAAAATAAATAAAGATAAATGGCTCAATAATCGATGGAATCGTCAATAATGTACTAAAGGTTGGTAGAGTCAAGCAACCAATGATGATGGTGAGGCAAGATAGTCTCCAAGGAAGTCTGTTCATTGACCAGATCGGCCATGTCTTTCTCATGACATTCCATTTCTCGCTGAAGTTTTTCCATATCTGCTTCCATATTGGCTAAAGCCTCACGAGTAGCTACTACCCGTTCTTTCTCTCTGAGAAGGTTCAGACTAAAACCTGTTATCTCTTCGGTAATAGTGGCTTGCTAATGATTGGATGCTAGAAGTCGAGCGTAAAAAGCAAGAAGATCGACTTTTTTGAAAGCTCTTAGCAGATCAACCAACCAGGTCAAAGTAAAACCATCACTAATGAGCAGGTTGATGTTGTCTAACATTTCTTTAATTTTAGAGGCCCCAAGATATTAAAATGGAGTGCTTAGTATCTCGCTTAAAACAGTGGAGAGCCCAAGCAGTCTACACCCGATCATCACTGGCAGCGATTGAACACAACGAGGGCTAAAAGTTGTAAGAAAATGGTCTAGGAGGATCTCAAGAAGATCCCGGTAAAGAGTGGTAAGAATATGAGGAAAATCTTGAAGTATTTGTCTTAAAAAGGCTGTAAGATCTACCTTAAGAGGATGTGCACTGAAGTCACTGACACTTGTTGATGGGCATTTTGTATTTGATGCGCTATCACCCTCTCGAAACGGGGGCATAACTGCTCGAGAAACTTCTCTAACTGTTTGTCTAACAACAAGCAACATAACCAACCCTAAAGCATCCCGAACGAGTGAGGATTCAACAACTCTTTCTATATGAGCAACTTCATGCTCCACCAATTGAGCAAGTTCATGGATGCGTCCTGGTTGCTCGACCTCCACCTGAAAGAGAAAAGGCATACAAAATTCAAAGTTAGGGACCTTATGGCTGTTCAAAATGACCCTTTTAAGGGAGATTGAGGTCCTATATTACTAGGCATGACCCTTTTAAGGGAGATTAAAGTCCTATATTACTAGGCATACCTGACCCTCGTTTATGGGAGATTAAAGACACATATTACTAGGCACGCCTGATCCTTGTTTATAGGAGATTAAAGTCCTAAATTACTAGGAATGACCCTATTTTATGGGAGATTAAAGTTTTATATTACTAGGCATGACCTTTTTAAAATAAAGTAGAGTAAAGTCTTATATAACTAGGCACAATCGACCCTCATTTATGGGAGCTTTAAGTCCTATATTACTAGGCATGACCCTATTTTAGGGGAGATAAAATTCCTAGTTTGCCAGCGATATTTAATAAATTTTATTGGACATATTCGTTCCAACAGGCGAGAAGCTACTCGAATTATCTAATAAAAAAAAGAGAGGAAATAATAAGAGAAATTATACCTCTTCTTTAATAATTAGCAGGGAAGGTATCGATACAACAACGGGAGAAACCACTTCCTGTAACAACTCGTTAGGTTTTTCCACAACTTATTTTGGATCCAACTCCACCGTTCTTTCCTTTTTCACAACAACATCCGAAGCAGCTTGTCTTGGGGAAGCTTCAAAGGTTACTCCACCCACTACACCAAAATGGGCAAATTGTCACCTTTCAGCCGGCCAGCCTTGTCAAGGTCATTGACCGTGACAAAAAAACACGCGTTTTATGTCACGGTCATTGACCTTGACACGACCGTGACAACGAATTGTCACGGTCAATGACCGTGACAAGCCCGTGACAAATTTAGTTGTCACGGACTTGTCACGGTCATTGACCGTGACAATTATTTAAATTCTTGTCACGATCAAAGACCTTGACACGACCGTGACAATATTCTCAGCAAAAACCCTACCCCCCCTTCTTTTTTCCCTCCCGCGCCGTTCCCTCCATTTCTCTCTCTCTCTCTCTCGACGCTGTTCTCTCTCTCTCTCTCTACTTTCAGGTCCATTTTCTCTCTCTCTCTATCTCTCTCTTTCATTTATATATATATTTGTGTGTATGTGTATATATATATATGTGTGTATGTGTGTGCGTGGAGGGGGGCAGGGGGTGGGGGGTGGGGCGGGGTGGGGCAGGGTGGGGGAGGGGGTGGGGACGGTGGAGGGGGGCAGGGGGTGGGGCAGGGTGGGGGAGGGGGTGGTGGAGGGTGGGGTGGGGTGTGTGTGTGTGTGTGTGTGTGTGGTGGTGGTGTGTGGTGGGGGAGGGGGTGGGGTGGGGTGGTGTGTGTGTGTGTGTGTGTGGTGGTGTGTGGTGGGGGAGGGGGTGGTGGAGGGGTGGGGCAGGGGGTGGTTAGGGGTGGGGTGTGTGTGTGTGTGTGGTGGTGTGTGGTGGGGGAGGGAAAATCGGGCTAAAAAGACGGACGTGCACTACTCCGGCCGGACCTCTTACGCTGAGGTGGAGCATAGGATGAAGGTAATATTTAATTTATCTATAACTACAGAAATATATTATTGGATATTATTTTACTTTGAGGGGCCGATACTAATTTTACTTTACTTTATTTTATTTCAGGGGGTAGGGAGTGGGCCAGGGGGTAAGCCACATAGGCTCGATACTTATGTGGCTCTTCGGACGAAGAAGGGGAAGGACAAGGAGGTGTCCCCGAGCGTCGCGGCCACGATTGTAAGTAATCCGACAGTTTAATTATTGTTAATTACGTTACAATTTTTTAGTTTACTTATTTTACTAATCATGTGCTTTTTGTCGTTTCAGGCAAAGCTTAAGGAAGTGCATGAGTCGCAGTCTGATGCCGACAAGGCATCTTTGTCCACAGACGCACTCAGCCAAGTGCTTGGATCTGATCGCAAGGGGAGGACAAAGGGAGTGAGCTCGCGGGTGGCCAAATCTAGGATCATCGGATTGGAGACGAGCGACACCGGGTTGGCTCGAACGGTGGATTCACACGACGCGAAGCTGTCCCGTTTGGAGGCGACGGTCCAAGATATGTACGCATTCATGAAGCGTACGTTGGGTGGAGACCGTAAAGAGAAAGGGAAAGGGAAAGGGAAGGAGAAGGCGGTGGAGGAGGAGGTGCGGGAGGACGAGGAGGTGCGGGAGGACGAGGCGCAGGATGACGAGGATGTGGACCTCGCTGCTTCATCACCGACACGTTCGTACTTCGACGATCCACTTCCCTATTTGACGCCCTCCAACAGACCATTATCGACAATTGGTTGGCCGAGCGTGTTCATATTGGACATATTTGATGGCCAGCGGATAGGGCGGGGATTGAGGGACCCGAACATCGTCGAGGGTGGACTAGTCCATGGACGTGTGCTTCAAGAGATGGAGTCCAGGGTGCTCGTCACGCATGTCATACCCGGGAAGGAGAACTCCCTATTGTGGTTGCGCGAACAATGCGGCACGACGTATATTAGTGGGTGCGTCAATTCGTATGTCGTGTGGCCTACTCACCTCCTCAGTTTTATCTAAGACATGTAGTAACATTATTTTTAAGTTTGTCCATTTTAATTATATTTGGATTATATCGTCATGTATATTATTTTTACTTTGAAGATTTGGATTATACTGTCATGAATATATATTTGCATTATCTTTAGTTTGTGTTGGATATATGATGTTTGGAACAGGTACAACGTTGCTATAACAGGTACAAATATACTGCTGGGCAGTGGCGGTGGCCATACTGCCGAGCAGATTTTTTTTAAATTCTGCCCAGAATTGTCACGGTCAATGACCGTGACAACATTTGTCACGGTCTTGTCACGGTCAATGACCGTGACATTTTTTTTAAAAAGGGTCACGACTTTGTCACGGTTTATATCCGTGACAAACGTGTCACGGTCATTGACCGCGACACGACCGTGACACAAAACGCGAGTTTTGTGTCAAGGTCAATGACCGTGACACGACCGTGACAAAAAAAGTTGTCTCGCCTCGAAATGTCACGGTCATTGACCTTGACAAGGTGAATTTGTAAAGGTCAATGACCTTGACAAATGGGCAGATTTGGTGTAGTGACCCTGAACATCAGTATCTTCAAATTCCTCCGTTTTAAGGATAAAAGGCCCAAATAAGTGGATCAAGACTTGCTCATTCATTGTAATATGAGTGGGTAACTGTATAATGGCCCGATATGGATTCTTAGGAATGGTCTCAGAAGAGAGGGTATGCAATAAAAAGGAAAGTAATGAGAGCATTTGTTAACAAACATAGAGGGGATTAAAGCATGAAGTTAGAAAGTGAACAAAAAAACCAAAAATCTCTACCATTGAAGTTGACCATTAGTGGGGGGATCCTTTCTCTCTAGAACAACACTGTCTTACTGGTCCTTCTCCTGAAGAGTAGCCTGGTGGCTCAAGAAAGAAGAATCAGAAGAATAACTACTACTTGACTCATTATAAAAAATGTCTTCATCTGTCCCTAAGGGGGAATTTACAATTACTTTGGGAAATTAGGGGTAGCTGCACCCATTATTGGGATATAGAGAGAGGAGAAAAGTGCTTCGATCATCTCTTCCCCCAAAGCAGGATCAGCTTCACCAATAACAGTGCCTTTCGGGGCACCATAATAAGCATATCAATTTGCCAGCAAGAAATAAGGAGTTAGAAAAATAAAGTTTAACAAATCATGAAAAGCCACAGGTACAAAAAAAAAGAAAAGCATATATACCTCTTCGTCAATGGCAAAATCCTCTAGAATGGTATAATCCTGGGGCGGTGAGGAAGATTTCTTCGAATAATACATCTTGTGAAGTTTACGTGCCCAATGCAGTAAGGGAGAGTGATCATAAGCCTCCTCCTCCTCTACCTCTACCTATATCTCAGTTGCCCCCTCTTAAATTTCCTCATCACCTTCTTCATATTCTTGCTCCTCTTTATCCTTAACCAATTTTTCATCAAACATTACCCCCATAGAGATAGTTTCCCATGCATCTGACCTAGTAAGTTTTTTGGTACCTTCACCAATAAGAGGAGTAAAAAATAAACCCCTCACAATGCATAAAGGCTGACATCTTAGCTCTATCGGTGGTAGAATAGTTGGCCCACTGATTAGCCAATTCAGCATGCATTTTATCAACCTGTAGCTAAGTCAGAGGGAATAGACTTGCGAGGTGAAGTTTCCACAACAACGACAGGTATAGGGGTCTTCTTGGCTTATTTTATTTTCTTGGCAAGTAAGTTCCTTTTGTCCCAAATAGTCGCTCCAGTAAAGGTAACCCGAGGGGTAACTTCCTCCACAACAACCGTCAAAGGACTAGGGGCACTAGTATTTCCCTCGCCCAACTATAAAACTTGCGCCACTTTATTTTCTGGACCACTGCCTTGTCTAAAGGAGCCAAAGGGGGAGCTCTTTGAGAACATTATTATTAAGGGTGCTCAAAGGAAATTCGGAACCCACAATAGAGAAGGTCCTTGGACCTAACTTAGTCGGAGGGAATCATTTTGATCGAAGGACAAGTGGGTCGGGAGAGGATGTTCCTTTAAAACCTTCCCAGTTGATTGGTCCAGAAGACAGAGAGGTAAAATTAGAACCTACCTCCTAGGGAAGTTTTACTGGGGATGATCGGGTTACATGGGTACTTAGAAGAAAGAGCCACGATAGTAGAAGTAATAAAATTCCTATAGGAAAATGAAAAGTTTGATGATTTTTCATGGGTAATATGGCTGAGCATGGGAACATCCTGATCATAGTTGAACCATATGGCTACTCGGTTGGGTGATTAAAGGGAATAAAATGAGGACCACTCAGTATAAGAGGGCAGATATGATGAGCAAGAACAATAGGAATGCCGCTCGAGGGAAATTTCCTCCCATAGTTCTTGTTAACAAGGGCAATCAGCTTGGATTCTTCATCGAAAAATAAATTTGTAAAATAAGGGAAAAATTTGAACTTCTTAAGATTACCAATGAAAGGTTAGAATAACTTCTTGGACTGCTTATAGTTCTAAGACAAAATGCGAAGTATGTTGATGGGATGAAATGTGTGGAGAGTACCCACAAGTGCATAGTATGGGAAATGTGCATAAAGGAAAGAAGTCAGAAGGATGTGATTCGCATAATTAGAGACATCAAAATGGCCAATACTGCGTGCTGAATTGGCCTGTACATGGTTGAGACAGGTGTACAAAGAGCCCAGTGTTATGATGACTGAAGGGATTTTTACTCCAAAGGCCATTCGAACGACCATGTTAATCAGATTCTTCCTCGGACAGTCATGAGGCTTCCCAAGAATGAACATATTCGAAAGAATTACCCAGATGTAACCTGCTAACTAGAAGCCTGACCCATAACCACTTCCAGTAGGCAGCCATCTTGCCTTTTGATCCTTTCTCATAGCCTCTCGAGCCTTCGCACTGGCTTCATCCTCGATATAGAAGAAATAATGAATTACCTCAAAAAATGTGCACTTGTTGTAAGTCACCATACATTTCTTAACCACCTCCTCTAACTCTGATCAAGTGGTCGCCTTAACGCTAAAAATAGCCTCCTCAAAGAAATTCTCAAACCGGATAACCTCTAAGCCTAGAAGCTCACAGATATCCTCTAAGGTGATAGTGAATTCTCCCCAACTGGTAATAAAGGCGTGGGTCCAGTGGCTCCACTGAGAAACTAAAGTGCGAAGTTTGCTTTTTATTTTTAGCAAGTGTGAGGTCATCAGGCCAGAAGGTGGATGACAGACCTACCACTGCCAGTTTGGAGACATACATACCATGAATGTACTGTGTCCAGGGTCCCAAACCATCGTAAGAAAAACTGGTGGATTCAAACTCCACGTTTGAATGGAGGAAATTCCCCATTTCAATCATGAAACAGGTAATGGTGTCAGTTGGTATGTAGGCAAAGTACTCACCCGTATCACTGTACTTGATCAACAGTGTTACCTCATCATTAGAAGTAGTTGTGCCTGGAAATTGATCGACAAGAAACCAGAAGTTGTCAAACTCACCAAAATATGGGGCATGATAATAACAGAGTGGGGGGGAGGGGTCTAAGTCCAAGATTAATTAGTAAGAATGATTTTGTACTAAATGAAGGATTAACGACAGAGTAAAGACTAAACCTGCTCGAAGGACCTTCCATAAACATAAAGCTCATTCAAAGGATGATATATTTGTAACAAGAATTATGATGTACTTGGATTTGACTTTCCTTGTAATTATCAAATGTACTTTGTAATATTTATGCAGTTGATCGGTACCCTCAAGGTACCATGTCTAGCAGGGCCTTGGAGAGCTCACACGCTCTATCGGATAATATTTTTCTGGGAACCTCGTAGGGATTTGGTTTGGAGGATTGGGAGCAAGGCAACGTTAGGAAAGCAATACCCAACCCCTGTAGTACACTTAGACAAAATTTTAATTTGTACAAAGCAGAGTCGAATAGATGCTTAAGTTACCATATCCCGGGGAACCTCTTCGAGGGACCTCAGACCAAATAGTTATCCAAAGATAGTGTTAATTCCTTATGTAAAGTTCATAAGTTGCTCGAGAAACCATCAACCGTGCAACCATTGTTCGATGAACTCTAGAACACAATGTCTAATTAGTGACAAAAAAAATCTGGACAAAAGTAATTTTGTCACTATAAATTACCGTTTTGTTAGGAAAATTAATTTCGTCATGAATTGTATGGAATGATGTTAAATTGGCGACAAGTTAATTATATTTGTCACGAAATAGTAATAATAATTGTGGCGTCATTTTTCCTTCTTGTTAAAATATTGGACTTATCTATTCGTGACAAAATTATCGTTTTAGTGACAAATAATTTTTATCACCAAACAAAAATTAATTACTGTCAAAAAAATTTCCACACTTATTAGTTTAAAAAAATAACAAAATATTCTCCGTTCTTCTAAACCCTCGACTCATTTTCCTCTATAACTAACCTAAATCTCTCTCTCTCTCTCTCTCTCTCTCTTTTTCATACTCAGAGAAAAAACCCTTCCCACTGCTGCTCACCCTAGAGCAAAATTCCAGCTCGCACTTTAGAACTCTCATCCAAATTCATTTTCGTTAAAAAAGCCCTAGCTTTCTCTCCCTCTCAATCAGTCTTTTTAAAAAGTGTAATCGGACCGCCGACCAGCTGTAGCTGCCACTGTCGACCCTTGAGGTTCCTGTCATTGATCGTAATACCATATAGAAAGAATGGATTTATTGACTGTTAGTGCCTTAGTTTTTGTGCTCACTTCATTATTCACTGAGGATTGTGTTTTCAGGTTATTATCGATCCAATTTGATTAAATTCTTTTTAGTGGATTATGATGTATAAATCAAAATGCAAAGATGTTTCTATGTAAAATGTTTATTATCATATTTGAAATTCATACACATTCATAAATAAATGTCACGAATCCTTGATATATAAGATAAATCTCAAGCACTACTAAACATACTGCCAAACAATATTAATCCCAAATCCAAACTCTACTGCCAACTTGTATCTACACATGGAAGGTTTTTAGACTTTACCTTATAAGTTTATTTGGTAACCATCTGGTCTAATTGGACAATTTATGCTTGCTAGCTATTCTTTTTGCATCCCATGATTATAATTACTTAGGATTGCATAGTTGTTAAGTTCAAGTCACTTAAAATTCAAAGCAGGATAACTAAAGCTAATTAATTTGGTTAATGAAGTTTCTTTTTGATTGTTGGTTAATCAGGTTGGGGTCCTATATCTAAATTTAATCTCTTTTTCTTCCATCTCATATTAGGGTCGTATAATCTCACCGAGCACCACTACCATCATTTTTAAAACATCCAACAAGGTATAAATTCTCGACTTTTTCTTCGATTGTAATTTTATTTTAAGTCTAAAACTTGAGTTCATAGTATGATTCTTTTGGGTTCAAAATTTATATGATTTGTTCTTACTCGTGCCTTGTTTCTTTCAATTTTACAGGTGTACTCTTTATTATATCTCTCTTTTCTCTACCCACAACAAGGTACAGTCTCTCAATTCGGAGTAGTTTTTGTTGTTCAACTCTGGAATTTTATAGAGGTTTGATGATTTTTTCAATTTTATGAGTTTGTAGCCTGTGTTTGTGGGTTTGATAATATAAGTATTTGGAGTTTGAAATTGGATTTCTATTTCAAATTATGTTATCTGTACTTTAGTTCTTTTTTAGTCTAATATGCTTGTTACGTGTTATCGGATGTAACTTGCAGGGGAAGGAAAGGGTCAAAATGTGTTGGTAGTTACTAATGGAATAAAAAATGCTTGTGCTAAGGTATATTTTTTTATCACCTAAAAATTAAGCAATAGTAAATTATATTTGTGTGCTACATTATTGCCTAAAAACGTTTTCTCTCAAACTAACTAGGTGGTTAGCTTCCCACCTTACAATAAAACTTCTTGTCCCTGAAAGCGAGAATGGTTTACGTGTATTTAGTTTTTTTAATTAATAATTCTCCGAGTTAATAGTTAACTTCCATGATCAAATGATGAGTTACTTATATTTGTGATATGTTTTAAAATTTATTAATCAAAAGAAAATAGCTAATCGAGCGTGCAGCCGAAGGTTTAACCTTACAAATTTGTATATCAATTTGAAAAATGATTCAAGTTTATTTCATTTTTAATTCCTTTCTTGTATGTGATGATTGAGAATCGTAGCACATGTTTATCCCAGTTGTATGAATGTTAATCTTTGAATGAAAATGAATATAATGTATTGTAAAGTTGCGGTGTTGTATCTTCGATTCCTAACAAAAGTTCCTGTAATTGAAGATGGAGCCAGTGAATACTTAATCAAACTGGGTATCTTCAGTTATGGAATCAAAGCATGGAAGCATTGCAAACGGTGATGATCTAATCACTTTAGGCAAAAGGTTAAGTTCCCTTTCATCATCTGATTCCCCAGTGAAACCAATTTTAAATGGTAAGAAAAGAATTGATGATGAACAATCAATTGAATTTGTGTTGAATCCGGTATAAGCCAAGACATGGACTTTAATGACATGTCTTGTCTTATATAAAGGAGAAAACTTTCAATAATTCCATAGACAATTCAATAGCCAAATGAAAATGAATCTGATTTTATATAGTAAACATATATGAATTCTCCCACATCAGATATACTGAAAGCTCTGCAAACCAGCTCTTATGGTGCCTTATGGATTGGTTTTCAACACCAGTATCTAAATCATTTCCAGTTCTTGTAGTTATTCAGCTCTTTCTCACTTGGATCTATATAGGAAGTTTTAAGGCTCATCAATCTGGATCGGACAAGATATGTGATGCTTTAAAAGCATCGGGTTCTCTTCCTCTCACATTTACTATATGGTACGTAATAATAATTTAATGTTCCATTTATTGAAATTACTTTATTGGATTCACATCCTTTGACTTATTTAATATCTTTATTGGTGTAGCTATTACCTTATTTGTTTAATTAGTGGAAGGGATATTTTTGTGGATTGTTGTTGGATTGACTTTTTTTACATTTTAATTTAACAGGGTGGTTTTAGTCTATCAACAAAGGAAACTATGCCAATTTTTTTTAAAATATTGGCAATGCTATTACCTTATCTTTGAATCGCTGGAAGGGGAATTTGGGTGGATTGTCATTGGGGTTAATTAAATTAACCACCAACACTTTAATAAATTAACCCCACACAATCGATAAAATGAGGCTAAGTGTTTTATAAAATCCCTAGTGATATTCGGGCACTATATTAACTGCAATATTGTTGCATGCGATTTATTATACTGCGTATGCTGCGAGTTTGACGAATTGAATTAGACAATACTGTAGTAATGACTTAGATTAATTATTTGAGATACCACCATATATATTGTGACAAGTGGGACCATAAATATTGGACACATGGCTCTACAGAAAAGATGACATGAGTCAAGCCCACTTAGGCACTTTGTCTATAAAAAGAGGGCTTTCCCCTCATTTGGATGGATGATGGTCTTAGGGACAAGGTAAGGAGAGAAAATCTAACTCTTCTCCCTCACGAAGCTCTTGAGCTCCGTTATGGGTTTGATAGTGATGAGCAGATTTTTATGGCTTCATTGCGAGTTTTACGTATTTTACATGGTATATGGGCATTTGGAGGTGGCTAGTAGGGTTTGGCACCCCCCGCGTACCAAAAACCACCCAAGAATAGAGTTTTTCAACGTATTGTACGGATCCTTAAACTACGTAGACTTTGATTCTTCGAAGAGATAGATACATAGGCACAATAACGTTGATCAAGTCTAAATATTCTAAATGTGATGCTTCCCCAAATATGGACTACTCTCTTACATTTGGCGACTCCGCTGGGGAGGTATTCGTGATTCTGATTGCATAACGCCTCATGCAAAAACGAGGATCGGTGAAAAAATGAAGAGAACATTGTCTACAAAGATAAGTATTATTACTTATACTCTTTATTCGTGATGTTAAATATTTTACGTATCCTTTTTATGTTGGACATCACAAACCATATTTGTTATAATACAGACAAATATGTTAGCATTTATCTTCAATCAGAATATTTGAAATATTCAGATGAAGAAAAACTATACGCATGAATGATGCTGTTGAAAGTTTTTTATTATTATTGTTTTCCAACATTTGTTTAGTTAAAAGTTTTTTACTACCCATAATTATTTGACCACATAAATAAAAAATACTGTATATTTGTGTGTAGTCCAAAAAAATATCTATGCAGATTTTAATAGTTTGCATGTGCACTTATATTAACTGGACTATTGTATGTCAGAGCCAAAAGGTTTCAACTATTGTAAACTATTAACAGCTATTTACACTAAATTTGTAAAATTTGAGCCGCACAGTAGTTGATAATAATTTACAACTGTAGAAATGCAATTGATAAGAATTTAAATACATTTGAGATCTTATTAAAGATCACAGTTAGAACTCTAGGTATAAAACAATGAAATATGGGCCCAATTTTTTTTTTTGTCAGGATAAGTTCCTTATTAAAGATTTGGTAAATTTGAGTTGGCAGATTAAACATGTTATCCCTTAGATATTATCTTATATTGTTTTTAGGCATTTATTCACAGGCAAATTTTTATAGATATGTCCTTTCCATTCCAGATCATGGGCCCCATAATTGTTAATGCCTCAGTTATACCGCATTTCAATATAAAATTGAACCTTTGTTTTCATTGATTACATCCCGCATAATAATTTTCAGAGTGTATGGACTTACATTGGGATTTGACCACTCGTTATTTTCATATTTTCAAGGTCCAGTGGCTATAGGTCAACTTCACCAGTTAAGCACATTTCTTTTTTATATTAATTCCTTCGAAGATTTTGGGTTGCCGGACTTGCACCGGCCAAAATTTCGGCATCCCTGTTTCATCTTCTTCATCTGTCTTTTCCAGAGATTTCCACCAGCATATATTATTATTTCCTGTTCAAACCACCTGTTCGAAGGTGCTTCGAAAACTCGAACAAATCTTCAAACTTTCTCAAAAATGAATCATAAAAACCCAACTACAATGAATCACACTTTGGATGTTAACTCGAATAATCTTTGACCTCCGAGCAAATCTCAACCTCTTAATAGGTAATCCGAGCAAAAACATCTGAACAACTATCACCGAGAAACCTCCATCTCCTCACAATCTCAATCGTCTAATAACCTTGAATCTCCGAAGTACCTCGGGTCTTCGAACAACCTTGTTCCTCCAAATAACCTTGTTCCCCTGAACAACTTACCCCGAGCCACCTTAATCATGGAAACAAATCTTCTTTATCAGAAATCCAAATCACCATGGATGAAAAACCAGGAACCTCCATTAGCGGTGTGCGAAATTTTTGGTTAGAGACGGGTTTTTGCGTTGCAAATTCCAAGATAGGAACATATCATTTTGTTTTAAAAGAGAATAAAAGAAGTGTTTTTAATATTAATAGGAGATACCTCCTTCTATGGCACTATTAGGTTATATCTTGTAAAGATGAAATTCTTTCAAACCACCTCCAATGTGGATTCATAATTTTTTTTTATTCATGAGGTTGAAATAAGGTGATATTTATCATACTTTGAGATAAACAATATTTTATCAAGGTTGTTCAAAATTATTTTATTTTTGTTATGATAGATGAAATAAATTTGTGGTAAAGTCAAGTAACCCCCTTCGAAATTACATGATCTTTTTATGTTGTCTCAGGGGAGATCATTTAGAGATTAAGCTCAAATTAGTACGAGCATGGACTCAAGAAATCTTATCATTATTCGCATTTAATATTTGAACTGATATAAGTTTTGATTTGTCAGCATAAAATAAATGCCACACGTATAAAGATGATATAATTTGGGCATAAAATTGAGTGGCATTTGCTTATTGTGTACAACAGAGGTTATTACTCGGGCTCACACAAACATTTCTTTACTGACACGGAAAATCCCCTTAATTGTTTAAACTCAAATAAATACAAGTTTGGATTTGAGCAACTTCAAATTTTGAGCCACATTATTGTATAAATTTCTCCCGAGGCACCTTATTGCTTAAATTTTCATGCGAGGCACCACGTTGCTTAAATTTTGCCATCGAGAAACAAAATACGCCTTGAAGTTTTGAAAATTATTTTATTATGTCTCGAGAAAGATAATCCAAAAACTTAGTATGTGCATGTGCTCAAGTAACCTTATCAAATATGGTATATTTTCTAGAATGACTATGTCAAATGACATCCTTCAAGGAACCTTGTTAAAATATTATTTGGGAGCAACCACGTCAAATTTGATATCTTTGGAAAGACATTATCAAAGATAATATTTTATGCTTAAGTCACCCTCATCCGTGGTACCTCGAGCAGTCTCAGTCACGGCCCCTCAAGTAGCCTCAGTTATGGTTGCTCGGAGCAACCTTCTGAGCAATCTCCTTTATGGTCATTCCGAGATATGATTTATTCACATGGTGATATTAGTTACATGAAAATTCAAGTTTGATACATATTATTCACCTCAAGGTGACTCAGCACGCTTACTGATTGAATTATTCTATATACGAACTAATAGGCCATTTATGAGATTTCTCGACTTTGATAAGATAATGGGGGCATGAGATCAATGGCTTACCACATGATATATCTGCACTCTATCATTCTATGCTATAAAAATGAGATTGAAAAAGTATGAACTGCTTATTATATCATATCAAACTAGCATTATGAAACTGCACAGAACAATATGTTTTACGATTCTTATGATTTTGAGTTTATTTTATTCGATTGGCATAAAATATTTATTTTATTCTATTGACATAAAATAAAATAAAAAGGGAAAGATACACCCTACCTGATTATATATGGCATTATAATATGCCTCATAAGTTACTAATGATTTTTATGCCAGAATCAGAGATGATTTTTTATCCTTGCATATATTTAACGTACATGAGTAAATCAAGCTCAAGCAATTACATCAGGCCTTATAGATGTCAAAGCCAAACGCTTAATAGATTTTTTTTTTAATTTTTGGGATATCACGCAGGGAAATGTATTTAATTTTATTCATATGGTGTGGTACCGATGTATGAGTTTTTCTTTACTTTTCTTTGTCTTGAGATAAAAGACAAAACAAAGTAAAAAGGGGATGAAGTATTGTATGATGTAACATTTAGTTGCATAGAATCCCGAGTGATAAGCTTTGCTCAGACCTGGTCACAAAATAGCTATCATTGTCGAGGACCAAAACAGACTCCAGACTTGTTCAACATAGCCATTGCACTACACTAAAAACATCAATTTGACACACCTTGTTATTAAAAATCTGGCACACTTTAAAACTGTGCCAAATTCTTGCACGATTTAATGACAATCTGGCATAGTTTAAACTTGTGCCCAATTTTGACACGGTTTAAAGTGTGCCAAAATTAAGTACACCTAACTAAAATATAAATAACCTAAAATAATATTCTCCTTCCAATTTTTTCATCTCCCTCCACTAGGCCGTCCATTGTTTTTTCATTTCCCCCGTACGTACCTCTTTCTCCACCCAACCCTAAACAAAAATTGGCTCACCTCTCTTCCTCCCTAAGTTCTCAAATGAGCATCATCGTAAAGAATGACTGTCGCCTCTCTTCAAACCTACTCGCCGCCACTCTTCAAATTTCATTGTCTTCACATTCGTTCAAACTCATCATTTGAAGAGTGTCCCTATTTTTGTTTGGAGAAACAGATAATTTGTAACTGGTAAGATTTCTCATGTTCTTCGTAGGGTTTATTAATCTAGTTCAATCTCTATTATACATTAGAATTAAATTATTTTTTTCTTTAATTCTATTAGGGTTTATTTATCTAGTTCATTCCCGATTTTTGTAGGGTAACATCTCTTATTTTCTTTGTAGAAAAATTGTCATTAATAGGGGTTTCTAAATTTTGTATGATTTGGTATTTGGTATTGATCCGGATTACATAGTTTTTTTTGAATACGGGTTGAATTTCAGGTTAATATTCAAGCTGTGAGAAGATACCGATGTAGTGTTTCAACCTGGTGCGTAACAAGAATTTGTGGCAGATCCATTTCGGTTCAATTCCTCTATGATTGAATATCGTAGTATGTTCTTTAGGATTTAATTGTTTAATTGTGCTTATAACTAATAGATAGTTTTTTTGTATTCGAGTTGATGAGAAGGGGAAGATAATGCTGCATGAGGTAAATACATTTTGATTAAAAAGTTGTTGCTTAAATGATGTAGTAAAAAATCAAACTTATGAGAATTATTTGAGATTACAGGTGAACAATTGATTTTACTATACTTTTTTCAATTGATAATATATTTGTATATTCATGTTCCTCTTCTCTTTGCAGGTCATTCTACAGGTACCCCTCATAAGTCTCTTCCTTATGTTTCAACTATTTTCTGGTTCAATAATCCAACATTTAGTTTTGTATATTCTTATTTTTTCCTTGCAACATTATTGTATATCCATATGTTAAAGGTCTTAGAGTGATCATTTAAGTTTATGGTTTATATTAATTATTTGTGTATAAACTAAAATTTCTCATTATTTATTAGGTGCACTGTGTTTTATTGGTTTGACTTTATTTCATTCACAATTTTCACGGGCTTGGGC
This sequence comes from Sambucus nigra, assembly GCA_949130495.1. Classification (NCBI taxonomy): domain Eukaryota; kingdom Viridiplantae; phylum Streptophyta; class Magnoliopsida; order Dipsacales; family Adoxaceae; genus Sambucus; species Sambucus nigra. The sequence continues at coordinate 273,020,056 of OX422207.1, read as the reverse complement.
ATGATTCTAAGTGAGCAAATTCAAAAGAGTAGATGGGACAAATACCTAATATACTGAAGGTGAGTTTTGTAAATTTTCTTACAATGATGCAATGTAACAATAAGTATGTAATTTATCATGTAGTGATGACTATTTGTTGGAGTTTGATTTAAATGTTAAAAACTATTTGATATCAGATGTGACCTTCCATTTCATTATGCCATTTAATTTAATAGCATTGATAGTATTAGTGGTACTACACTGATGTCACACCAATAGATGAACAACTGTGATGCATGCTTGATGTTCCAATTTTACAATACTCGTAATTTCACTAATTGGATATTGATGCAAAGACTACACATAGCCGAAGAAGAATACGAACAACTGCCATGCGATACTCGACCATGGCCACCGAGTCTTCGACGTTCGTGGTTTTAATAATCACGCATAATGTGGTTAATTTAATTTGCAAGCATAACACCTATCAATAATTGAAACACAATGATTTTTTTTGTGTTTCAAATCCCAACATGTTGGTGGTATTATAGTGTAGTCAATAGTCGTGAAATGGGTTGTTTTCAATTTTGAATCATGTAATCGACTCACCATAAAAAATTGGTGACCGACACGGGATCTCTTGTATCCAGACCTCCCACTGTCGTTGCCACAACCAGCAACTCTTTATTATGTTTGATCCTGCTGGCTATGACTCTCCATGGTGCCCTTCTAGATTACGGCCTTAGACAGTTTGTTCATTGGACTAATAAAATCGCCAACTATAATATGGGTTGTACGACCTTATGCCTTGCCTCCAATCTCTGCCACGGATCTGGAAAAAGAGGGCCAGTGGATAGCGTCATTTGTGATTATGTATGACATATATGAACTTAAGTGAAATTATCCACTATGTATGACATTCTTAAAAAATTCTCACCATGTTCGCTTATAGTTATTTTCAATTGATGATTAATCCTTTATGAATCCCTTACAATAAGAATTTTAGGTAATAGAAGTTCAGTTCACTTTGTAACTTCATCACCCTTAGAATTGATTGGAGTTGATTTAAATGTTTGGATTTCGTTATTTAGCCCTGATAAATAATTTTTCGACCATTGTTTCCATTATGATATTTCTTTTTATGCATTATAAGATTTACACCATTTTAATAAACCTACTGAAACACTTTGCTAGCACTTTTCATATGCTTGATTTGATATTATATCTTCTCCATTAAGTGATGAATATATTGCATTAATGTATATGACATACTGTATAGTTTGATCTTGTCGAGTAAATCCTTGTTCGTAGTACGATATTGCCAAAATAGAGTGCTAAAATCCTCAAACTAGTCAAAGGGATGAAAATAAAACTGTATTTAGATTCAAGTATTTGAAATGTATAAATTTCAAGTTTCTAAAAGGACTATAAGAAAGATTTAGATTCAAGGATTTGAAGTGAATAATTTTCAAGTTTCTAAAAGGATTATAAGCCAGATTGACATATGACAACTTAGATGTTGATTTTATCTTGATTGAGATTTGAGAGCCGAACATGCTCAGTAGGCTTATTATTTGAATGTCATAGTTTGGCAAATTTTTCACTATTCTCTTGTTAGAGGTGTCTTCCTTGAACAATGATGGTTTCTTGCGTATACCTACATTACAATACTAACTTGTCTTTTATTTTGATGACAACTTGATGTTGATATTGCAACTCACATACCTGTCAAGAATGATGGGCCTTAAAGGAGTTTTGTCTCAGATCCAAACAAGGAATAAGACCTCTCTAACTCCACCTCCTCAAACTCTGAATACATTAAAATTTATGTTTTAGATCAAAATAAGGAACAAGACATCTCTAACTAACTAGTCCCCGAAGGCAACACTTATGTAACTTACCTAATCAGCACGTGGACGAATTTACCTGAATAGGATGGATCTGAATTTACTGTCAAATGGATATTTAAAGATGTGGTCACTTTGTCGGATAGGTTGGAGGAGAATTATAGAGGATATTTTATTCTGATTAGTCCGAATAAGAGTGTGGTGTAGAGTCATGATATGTAGAATAATGAGTTTGTGCAACAGAGGAGGTTGGGGATTGATAATTATTTGAATAGGTTAGTGAGTCATCTGGTGATCATGAGGAGTGAGGAGCTGAGTGTGTTTCTGTTGGTGAGGACCATGGACGTGGCGTCCAGGATATTGGATAAGGTGGCCAAGTTACCGTGGCAGTTGTTTGGGGAGGGGGTAGGAGTCTATCCAAGCGAGGTGGTGCAGCCGGTCAAAGTTGGGAGAGATTTATTAAGGATATTTGTTTAAGAAGTTGAGACAGTCAGTCACCAATGATTGGGGTGGGGAGAGGCTAGTCGTTGGCAAGGAGGATAAGGAATTTTTGGAAAAAATAGAAAAGTTGATGGGGTTTGAGCAGTAGACTAGTAATGTGTCTCAGCATACTGAATCACTTGTCAAAGTTCAACAAAATATTGGAGAGACAATGGCGCATCTGGATTTGGATTTTCTAAAACTAACCAAGTTCGAGACTTAGGAAGCTACGTATAACTCTCAAAGATTTAGAGCAATAGACATTAAAAATGTGCCTATTGTTGTTGTTTAAGTAAGCAGATTGTATCAGTAGTTAAATGCACAAACTGTCAAGCATTTCGATAAGTTGCATGAATATCTCGGGGTTATGTTAGCTGTCAACAATGCATTTTCGGACAAATCAATTTTTTTATTGATAGTACAAATTCTTGTATTACAGATGGCATCATTGAATTCAACAATTTAAAAGCTTGAAGCAATTTCATCCAGGATATTTGGTGGGGACATATCCAGAATTCAAAAGATAGATGAGTTGAAACAAACTATTAGAATTATCGAGGATCGGTGGTATGTTTAATGTCTATTTACTCTTAAGAAGTAGTTAGATACATGAAAAGTACGTGTCATGTCCACATGTTACTGTGCACCCAATGACGATTTTTGGATTTGTTGAATATCTTGTCAATGGGAACTTCATGCACACCAAGCAACAATGATACTAGGATCAAGGTAGTTAATCTTTGACGTGTCCAATGCCACTATTTCGATATCCTCTTTGGTCTCTTTATCGTTTTCTATTTTATGATTTGATAAAGACTACATGATTTGTAGTAAAAGATAGATAATCAGTTGTCAACTGATTAGCTATTTTTTTATTTCAAATAGTAAAATGTTAATTTTACTAGATGTTTTGACAATTGATTAGCTATTTTTTGGATATCTTGGGGGTATAACTGATTTGCTAACTTATGAAACTAATTAAAATTGACATCCTCTTTTGGGGTGCCACTGCATTCATGAAGCATAGTGGTTTGGATTAAATGTTTAGAACTTAATATCACATCATTTTAGGCTTTTATTTCCAATGATCATAATCTATGAGTTCATCATCTTGTTACTTTTGTAGCAGCAATGCCTGACAGTATGCTCTTTGGTTTTGAAGCTTCATCAATTATGTCCTCCATGGTTCTATAGTGAATATTTGTTGAAGCTGAAGGATGCACGCATTATATATGTATCATGTAATCCTTCGACATATGTGTGTGACCTTGATTATCTATGTCATGTACGAGTGAACTCTCAAGAAGGCCTTGTTATTAAATTTTCAGATAATACATAACCTCTTTACGAATATCCTCTTGCAGATTTGTGCATGTTTTCTCTTTTGTTAGTTTCAGCTCTTGGTTGCTTATGAAACATTTATAATGCTGAATGGAAAATTGAAAATGACAACTTAGTGAAATTCTGAACTTGTAATTGGTTGGGATCTCCTATCTCCCAACATTTTGGAGTTCATTTCGATGAAGATATTTTGTGTCTCAATGTGGCAGATTTTATTCAAGAAGTGATATGAAGAACTTTATTGGTGAGGTTTCATGCAAGATTATCATACCAAATTAAGGTATATATGAAAATCAATTCATTTGTAATTAAGGCATATATCAAAACGACCAAGTGCAATCAGTGTATAAAAATATTAGAGATCTTGAGTGATGTGAATCTTTACTAACGAGTTCTTATTAATTTTATGTGCAGGTTCAGAGCAAATTTGGATCATTTAATTGATGTTATTGAACACGCAGGCTGCATGTCTAATCAACGACCATTTAATTGATGTATTTGAACATGCTTGTTGTATTTGATATAGGTTTCCTAAATTGCATAATGTATTGAGATGAATTTCTTATTATGGAATTCGAGTCATTAATTTTTATTGGGCTTATTGTCTGGATGTGTATTTGTGTTATTACGCACTATTTGTATTGTTGTTGTACTATTTTTGACGTGCGAGCTTTGTATTATTATTGAATATTTGTTATGGCAAAACATGTTGATAAATGTACAAAATATAGTGGAAATGTTACCGATTTTTTTTGGGTAATATTATTTATTATTAATTTTTTTTATTGATCCAAAAATCTGGCACAGTTTAAAACCATGCAAAAAACATAACAAAATTCGGCACGGTTTTAACTGTACCAAAAGTGTGCCAAAATGTACTCAATCTGGCACAGTTAAAAACTGTGCCAGAAATATCAAATTCTTGCACGGTTTAAAAGTGTGCCCGAAGTGTTCATATTTGGCCAAATCTGGCACACTTTTAAACTGTGCCAGAAAAAATGATTATTTTGGGACACCTGATTCTGACACAATTAAAAACTGTGCTAGATTTAATCTGACACGATTTTAAACCGTACCAGATTGCTATTTTTGGTGTAGTGTTGGTTGGCACATATATAGCACTGAGTACATGGCATTATTTCCAGCGAAGTGACAGGGGGGAAGCAAATTTCCTTGAAAACCTGGAGCATTGATACAAAATTGGCATACAAACCTTACCAATATTGTGGTAAGTCGCCCAAAGCGGTGCATTATAACTTTGGAAAACCTTACAGATTTTGTGGTAAGTCGCCCAAAGTAGTGCATTATAGCTTCAAGAAACCTTACAATATTATTGTAAGTCGCCCAAAGCGGTGTATTATAGCTTTGAAAAACCTTACCGATTTTGTGGTAAGTGGCCCAAAGCGGTGTATTATAGATTCGAGAAACCTTACGAATATTGTGGTAAGTCGCCCATAATGGTGCATTATAACTTCGGTAAGTCCCCCAAAGCTGTGCATTATAATTTTGAGAAACCTTACCGATATTGTGGTAAGTCACCCAAAGAGGTGCATTATAGCTTCGAGAAACCTTACCAATATTGTGGTAAATTGTACAAAGTGGTGCATTATAGTTATGAGAAACCTCGACCTATATTGCAGTCCCAGTTTTGTTTAAAGCACCTTTATGGTTGCTCGACTAAGTAATATTGGGCATTCACCAAGCCCCAATTTACCTAAAGCACCTTTATTGTTGCTCGACTAGGTAAATTATTGTTGCTTAAAAGTCCCAGTTTACTTAAAGGGCCTGTATGGAACCTCGACTAAGTAAATTAGGCATTCTCGAAGCCCCAGTTTACCTAAAGTCCTTTTGTGGTCGCTTGACTAAATAAATTATTGTCGCTTAATAGTCTCAGTTTACTTAAAGGGCGTATATGGAACCTCAACTAAGTAAATTGGGTAAATTGGTCAATCTTGAAGCCCTAATTTGCCTAAATCACCTTTATGGTTGATCGACTAGGTACACTGAAACGCTTAAAAAATGTTAACAAGTGGTTTTCATTGTTAAGTCACCTATTTTTGGTGGAAGTTGCGAAAAATCTTAACAAGTGGTTTTCATTGTTAAGTCACCTATTTTTGGTGGCGGTTGAGAAAAATCTTAACAAGTGGTCTTCATTGTTAAGTCACATATTTGGGTGGAGTTTGCGAAAAAACTTAACAAGTGATTTTCATTGTTAAGTCACATATTTTGGTAGAGTTTGCAAAATAAAATCTTAACAAGTGTTTTTTTTATTGTTAAGTCACATATTTTTGTAGAGTTTGCGAAAAATCTTAACAAGTTGGTTTCATTGTTAAGTCACATATTTTGGTGGAGTTTACAAAAAATCTTAACAAGGAGTTTTCATTTTTATGTCACATATTTGGGTGGAGTTTGTAAAAAATCATAACAAGTGGTTTTCATTGTTAAGTCACATATTTTGGTAGATTTTGCAAAAAAGAAATCTTAACAAGTGGTTTTTATTGTTAAGTCAAATTTTGGTAGAGCTTGCAAAAAATCTTATCAAGTGATTTTCTTTGTTAAGTCACATACTTGACTAGAGTTTGCAAAAAAATCTTAACAAGTGATTTTCATTGTTAAGTCAAATATTTTGGTAGATTTTGCGAAAAATCTTAACAAGTGATTTTCATTGTTAAGTCACATATTTGGTTAGAGTTTGCGAAAAATCTTAACAAGTGATTTTTATTGTTAAGTCACATATTTTGGTGGAGTTTGCAAAAATATTAACCAAGTGGTTTTCATTGTTAAGTCATATATTTTTGGGCGGAGTTTGTGAAAATCTTAACAAGTGTGTTTTCATTGATAAAGTCACATCGTAGGTGTGAATTTGCGAAAAAGACTTAACAAGTGGATTTCATTATTAAGGAGTTATATTTTCCTTCTTATTCTTCGTTTCAACTCGTAGTGTTTCATTCGCATGAAAAGAATGATCATGAGGTTCTTCGAAAATAATCCATGAGATTAAAGCCTAAAATGTGAGATAAAAGTATATCATCAAACTAAAATGAGATATTAGATTATTACCCACAATCTGCAGATTGATTGAACATATAGACACTGACTAAAAAATGGGGGCAACTCCCAAAATACTCCTCCAAAATGAAAAATAAAGCCGACAATGATAGCCCTCAAAATTATATGCACACATATGCATGGTATAGATCGAACCTGATCACATGATGGCTTAGACAAAGTTAAAACATAGTGAAAGATATTTCGTACACACAGTTGATATGTCTCAGCCAAAGCATCACCAAACCAACTATGAGTACACGGGGGAAAATGTAGAGTGGGGTCAAATAAATTAACGACCAAAACTTTAATAAATTAACCCTTCCCAATCGATAAAATGAGGCTAAATGATTTATAAAAGTCCTACGACACTATAATGACGACAATATTATTGGACGCGTATTAATATACCGCGTATGCTGCGAGTTTGACAAATAGAACTAAACAATACTCTAGTAATGATTTTGATTAATTATTTGAGATACCACCATATATATTATGACAAGTGGTACCATAAATATTGGACACTTGGCTCTACAGAAAAGATGACATGTGTCAAGCCCACTTGGGCACTTTTTCTATAAAAAAGGGCTTTCCCCTCATTTAGATGGATTATGGTCTTGGGGGCAAGGTAAGGTGAGCAAATCTAACTCTTCTCCCTCACGAACCTCTTGAGCTCCGTCACGGGTTTGATAGTGACGAGTGGATTTTCATGGTTTCATCACGAGTTTTACGTATTTTACATAGTATATAGGAATTTGGAAGCGACTAGACGAATTTGGCACCCCCGCTCACCAAAAACCACCAAAACCACACAAGAACCGAGTTTTTCGGCGTATTGTATAGACCCTCGAACTACGCAGACTTTGATTTCGCGAAGAGATAGATTCGTAGGCGCAACACCGTTGCTCAAGTCTAAAAAACACTAAATACAATGCTTCCCCAAATATGGATTACTCTCTTACAAATAGCTATATTAATGTAGCTATTACCTTATTTGTCGAATCCGTAGAAGGGATATTTTGGTGGATTATCGTTAAATTTCTTGACTTTTGTATATTTAATTTAACAGGGTGGTTTTAGTCTATAAACAAAGGAAACTCTGTTGATTTTTTTTAAAATATTGGCGATACTATTACCTTATATTTTGAATCGGTGGAAGGGGAATTTTGGTTGATTATCATTAGGTTTTTGACTTTTTAATTTAACAGGGTGGTTTTAGTCTATAAACAAAGGAAACTCTACCGAATTTTTTAAAAATATTAAAATAAAATTGAGTTTCTTAACTTTTTTGCTGTTTTGCTCAATGTGCGCTATTTCTTAGTTGACGTTATTCTATTTATCAGTTGTTAATAGACTTCTAAAGTTAGCAACTATTGCTTTGGAAATTTTTGAATTGCATATTGGGATGTTGTGATGACGCTGTTTGGAAATTATTTTTGGGATGATGATGAAGATGGAAGGAGAACTTAACAAACTTGTTGGGATTAATTTTTTGGAGGCTACTTTGCAATTGATTAGAAATTGATGCCTTAGGAAATATAATATTAGAAACTAATGCCTTATTTGATGTGTTGTAACGAACGATGTAGGCTACTTTGTAATTGATCAATAGTTTTGAGATATTTGTACGAATGCTTTCGTATTAACTATATAATCTTTTGAACCTTAATTTTGATTATGTATATGATGGTAGTTGATTACTTATATCATGTCGATGAAATTTAGTCGATTCTATAATTAATATTTATTTGACTGAATATCTATTCGAGAAATGAAATTGAAATGAAAAAATTATGAGTTCTAAATTTATAATTTTTTGACAATAAAATTCATTTCGTGTCACAAATATTTTATCCCCAAAGTATATTAATTTTTTCATTAAATGGTTATCATTTTGCATATTATCATATACATTAGGTGACTTAATTTTCATTTTTGTGACAAAAATAAGATTTTTAGTTACAAATAATTTTGTCACTAAAAACATGCTATTACGTGACAGAAAGTATTTTGTCACCAAAAGGTGTATTATTTGGTGACGAAATTTTTATTTCCCCACGAAAACCTTTAGCGAGGGGCTTTCGTGACGGGTGATTGAAGAAATTTTTTTCGTCACAAAATATTTTTGGTGACGAATTGTTTTCATTTGGTGATGATTTTTTTTGCCACTAATGATCTATTTTGTTGTGGTGGAGCCACCTTTTTGGTTAATATAATAACACATCCTTTACAGATTATTGTTTACCAACCCTATAATGTCATGGAGTCTGACATTTAGAAGCTCAATGAAGTACCACTCAAGTAAGTTTATTCCTAGGATGGTTAGATTGTACTGTCCATCCGTCTTAGGATGGACCTTAGGGCTTCCACATGTTATTCTAATTAATGCCACCATACTTCTAATAGGCTAAATAATTTTCATCACCAAAATATCTTGTGCACTTAATGCACTATCTTCAACATTAATAACATGGTATCTTTGCATTAATTGCTATCAATCCATTTAATGCTAGTAAGGTCACTCGAGTGACCTGGCTCTTGTATAAATACCCCAACAACATAGTTTACAAAGACGACAATTTGAACTTGGAATTACTATTGAGATTTCTTTAGACAAGAGTGTTTGTTGTGAGATCATTATTATGTGATTATTCTCTTCGCCTCCATAAACACCACTACAGAGCATTTACTATTCCTTAAGGTTACTGCATTTCCAATATTGCGCTGAGGGTGCTTGTTCATTGTCCCTCCGACTAAGTTGTCTGTGGGTCTCCTCCATTTATTGTGCTTTCAGAGGATTTATGTTGTAAAAGTCTTTATTTAATACAAGTTTGAGTACTGAATGTCATTCATCTTTGACTTGCATTTATTATCATTTTCCTATTGTCCTGTGTCCCTTATCATGATCTTGATAAGGAGTTACACCTCGTTTAATGCTAATTGTATTTTGAGAACCCATCTCTTACAGGGTAAAGCTTTAGCACAAGTGGGTATTGGGATTTAAAGAGGGATTATGGTTGGAGATATTGGTTCAAGTGGGTTTTATTGGAGCTTTGTATTTAATGGAGTTTTGGATTTTAAAACTCTTAAAAGGGTTTTCTTAATTTCTCTCTCTATAAACTCAAGGATGGAAATGACACTAACTAAAAGATGAAATTTTACTTAAGAAAATTGTTATTGTAAGCTTACGTATTTTAGAATGGAAGTGGGAGCCTTTATTTATAGTGATAGGATGCAAAAAAATGTTGGGAAAAGCTTGGTAATCAGGTTAGTAAGGGTTGGGGTATTAGGATAAAAGATCGAAATGTTTTACAAAAATCAATCTAGAAAATCTCACACTTTTAGTCGGCTAAAAGTCAAGTTTAGTTGCCTAAACTTCTTTCAATCTTACTATTAAGTTGAATCTTATTTTGTTTATTTTGAGATTGGGGGAATCTTATTATTAGGGTAACATGAGTGGGTATTTTATTGGGTTGCATTCCTTACATATGTAGTTGGTTGAATTTAGATGTAGTTGTAAGAGCGTGCGATAGTTCACGTGCTAGTGTAGTAGTGGAGTCTATTAATATTGGTTATGCCTTGGGATGGAACACTCATGTAGTTTATTTCAGTTATGATGAGTGATAAGATATCGTTTGCATGTGAGCATCAACGGATTGGCATGATTGCATAAATGAGTCGCATGATTATTACTACATTGATGTAGTGAGATATTTATTACAACTTTTGGGCTCTAAACGAAAATATTATATAATATTTTTTAGGTATTCATAAACATGTTTATTACTGCATAAATATAGTAAGGTTATGCAATATGGGTCTGATGTGGAGCAATTTCTTCCTAGTATGGGCAGATGCATTAGAGTAGAATACATGGGTTGAGACTTCGTGGAAGGAAATCCTTGTCTTGTCAGTAAGTCAGGGTTATCTCTTTATAAATCTCGTAAAATGTTATTTAGTACTAGTGCTCTTATTGGGCTGGGTGCGATTGTGATTTTTACCGTGAGGCTTTCATTTTATATCCTATGTTATTGTGTGTAATTTTTAATTATTTTTTACATTTTTAATGGCATCACCCTCATGCTAATTTGACGTGATTAATTTTATTAGTCAAAATTATAATTTTGTTGAATTAAAAAACGAGTTTTTTTATGACATGTAATTAATTAATCTGACTTATGTCACTAGGCACCAAATTTTATCTTTCTCTTCTATGTTGACTGCACAGTTAAGATCTCTAAGCATAATTTTGAAGGTAGAGGATCTAGTCTTGTGTGTATATATATGTCAAAAAAAATATACACTTTTATATGTTAGGATCCATGGTATAAAGAAGTAGATAATTTAAAATTTCTAGGGAGATAAATTTAATGAAGCTCAAAGATCTTTAACCAAGATATCAAGTTTGGAAAATATGAGTTCTCTGTTGAAATTGATCCAAAATTAATTTTCATAGCAAATTAGAGCACATGAGCACGTGTCATACATAAAGTCTAGCACACATTGTCAAGATATGGCGAGCCAAATCATGTCACGTAAATGAATCGCAATTTCTCACTATATGTCATATGCACTCGACTGTGTGCACATTTATGGAAATAATGTCCATTTTGCTAGAAATATACACAACCAAGTTTAAAACTATTTGATTGTACCAAACAAAAAATTTAATTATGACATTAATTTTAAATATGCACAAGGTGTGTGTTGTAAGGATAAATTTCTGTATGTTTTGGCTTATTTCGTGTTTGGACAAAACCTTTGAGTCATAGGTTAGGATTTGAGTGTGTTTAGATTTCAAGACTATGGCATGTATGATTGAAGATTGTAGAGACCAAGTTAGAGCATTACATCATCGTGTCATGTTTCCTGCCACATTTCATCATCAATGTTAGAGAATCTTTCAGGTACGAATACATATATATTTTTTATTCTTAGATATTTATAACTATTTTATAAAATATTGTTTGAGGGATGTTTTGAAAAGATTTTAAAAGAAAAATTAATTTTATTTTATAGTTGTTCGAACAAGATGCTTATGTCGTTCAAACGACATTCAAACGAGAAAATTATATATCTCAGAAAAATATCATTTGAAGCTCGTTCAAAGCACATTCTAACATATGGGCATGCTTGTTCAAATGAGGTTTAGTTTTGTTCGAACGAGATATGCAATTTCGTTCGAATGAACGCTCGAAAAAGTGCTGCCTCAAAAAATGCATTTGGCATCAGATTTTGTTGGGACTTTTGGCGAAAATCAGTTTCATATACACATCCAAAAGCCACTAAACCCTAGTTTTCACCCAATTAGTTTAATCTCTAAGTTTCAATTCATATATGCTTTGAGATCATTATTTGTGCACACTGGTTTAATACTCTTCATTTATGAGTATTCGTTTCGTGCAGTGGAATCCGTACTTGCTGCTGTTTACACACGGTGGACTCCATGTTATGGTGTTACGATAAAGAAGCGATGGATGCCATGCTCAGATCCGTGGACAGTTGCTAAGCTTGTTCGGTTGATATCGAGGCATGTGTGGACTCACACATTATGACAGTTTCACAGCTACACTCCTGCGTCTTATTGTGGTGAAGGGATAGTAACGAAGAGTGTTAAATCTTGCGAGAGATAAAGGTCGTTATGTAGGTCTACTGTCATATCCTTTGTAATTTCGTACCTAGTGAAATTTGCGTGGTTAGGCTATTTGAGGTTTTTTTCATTGTGGGGTTTCCTCACATCAGGCGTTGAGCGATTGATTTATTTTCTCTGTTATACTCACCTAGATGCATGCTTTAGGTTAAGATAAAATTGGTTAATCATTTTAACACAACAATCATTTAATTAGTATTAAGTTCATTTAGATTACTTTTGTTTAAGTTTAATCAAATTTGAAAAACTTATAAATAATGGTTGGCTTGTTTTTACCATGTACATATCATAACCCTTATAGGATTTCCAAGTACTTAAAGTATGTAAGGCGATTTCACCTTTTTTAGATGAAGATCATCTCCAGTCATCAATATGAACAGGCATATCATAGACACGCAATTCTGTAGATTAAAATCACAACACATGTAAAGATCACAACACATGTAAAGATCACTTAAGAAAATTACACAATGACAAATAGTCAAATACATTTTTTATTTAATGTTGAATAAAATGTTTGACACATATGAAGACAAGTAATAAAAACTATACAGTTTCATAAGATCTTCTCGACCCGTTATAATTTGTTCGTAAATCTTTTATAAGTCTCCCTTCTTGAAATTTTTCATCAACCCTAAATTGTAAATGTAAAGAATCCTATTTTATTTAATGTTTTAATTTGTATAGGTCTAATTTTAAAGTTATTTTTAAAGGTTTAACACAACTATAGAATCTATCAAAGTAATTCAAAGACAGAATGTAGATTTTGGGCTATTTAAGTGAAAAAAGAAAGTAATGAAAATTCCCCAAAACTACTCTAAAT